>JABJVR010000029.1:226116-300961 GCA_025773905.1 Chitala chitala
CTAAATTACATAAGTGAAACATGGCAGGAAAGGTGACATCTGGTGGACACACGAGGTATGGCAGGCGGGACGTGACAGCTGGATGTCCTTCTGAATGCAGTTAGCCTGTGTTTTGTTGCTTCTTTTACTTGCTCTTGTCTTAAACCAAGCAGTGACTGGCTCACAGTAACTCTAAAAAAATCTAAACACATGCTCAGTCAAAAAGTAAAATAGGTAAGGGTGCTGAATCCACAAAAACTAAAGTAATAATCCAAAAGTTAAGAGTACAACACTCCATAATCGTAAGCTTTAATGAACTGAAACCTTGCACCAACGTTTTGCACTGAAGTCTTTCTCTAGTGTGTACATCACCTGAATGATTTCTCAGATCTGTTCTATATACAGACTATACTGAATCATATAACCAAAAGCAAACATTAACATGAAATGTGAAACAAATTTATTTCTTCACACTAACTCTAACTGCGTAGGTTTCAAATAACTGACTCGATGTATTTAAGATTTTAATATTAATTTCAATATATTTAATATCTGTAAGCTGTGGAGAGATCACTACTTTCAGTTATTTAACAGTGTCCATATCTCAGGTGGGGCACATAGAGAGTGATGAGGATTTGACTGTGACCCATCTAGAGGTACCGGACACATAATTAACATTGAAGGATAATAAGGCATGTGGTAATGTAACGTTTAAATGGTGAACATTTAAAGTATGCTAGTAGAAAATGATGCCCTCTACTGGCCATATGCTTCACTGGCTTCTTGGTACATGGTATTTTACCTGAGTCCATTCCCTCTGTCCCATTCGTGCCTGTCATTAAGGACAAAAAAGGTAAACTGAGCAGTATGGAGAACTACAGGCCTATAGCTCTGGCTAGGTCCCTCTCTAAAGTGTTGGAAGTGATCCTTTTGACTAGGTTCAAGCAACACCTTGTCACCACTGATAATCAGTTTGTTTTCAGATGTGAACATAGCACTGACATGTGCATTTTGCCTTGAAGGAAATGTTCAAAAAATAGGCAGAACTCTACAATGTTTTTGTTTTTTGAATGTAAGGCATTTGATAGAGTCAACTACAAGAAACTATTTAAGACTTTATTACAAAGAGGCTGTCCTCAATACCTTGTGAGAGCTCTCAGGTACTGGTACAGGCATAAAAATGTGCAAGTTAAATGGGGTGATTCACTATCTGATTCTTTTAAAGTTTGTAATGGTGTCCGTCAGGGTGATATACTGTCCCCCTTATTATTTAACATTTATGTGGATGAATTGTCTATATGGCTTAGTGCTTGTCATACAGGACGCTATATTGGTGACTATCTGATAAATCATCTCATGTATGCAGACGACTTGGTCATCTTCTGCCCATATAGTGCAGGTCTTCAGCAGCTCCTGAATATCTGAACACAATATGGTTTTGAATTTGATATCACATATAATGTAAAGAAAAGTCATGTTATGATTGTTAGGAATAATGAAGATAGAAAATTGGTATTTCCTGACTTTGTCTTGTCTGGGAGTGTCCTTAATGTTTGTAAATATATTAAATATCTGGGTCACTATATTTGTGATGACCTTATGGAAAATAAGGATATTTATAGACAGCATTGTAAGCTCTATGGACAGGCCAATGTATTAGCTCATAAATTTAGCATGTGTTCATCAGAAGTGAAGATTTTTATTTTGCTGATACTGCACTCGCTTGTACACTGCTCATTTGTGGAGTGTTATAAAAAGGCCAGTCTACAGAAGCTTACAGTAGCTTACAGTGACTGCATTAGATTGCTACTGAAGGCTCCTTGTAGCTGTAGTGCTAGTCTGATGTTTGCTGAAGTTGACGTACCTGCTTGTTCCGCTGTACTGAGAAAACTTATGTATAGCTTTATGTGTAGAGTGACTGAATCTCCTAACGGAATCATTACAGTTCTATGCAATCCTACACTGAGCTCTGTTAAGTTTCAGTCCAAGTTGTGGCAGCATTGGTATTATAGGCTGTATCTACAATTTTTTTTAGAGTTTTTATATTTGTTGATATTTTATAGTTTTGTTTTATTTTATTGCATTATTTTATACTCCATCCATCCATTATCTTAACCGCTTATTCCTGGTGATGGTCGTGGGCAAACCTGGAGCCCATCCCAGAGCACATAGGGCGCAGGGCAGGGGACACCCAGGGCGGGGCGCCAACCTACCACAGGGCATTATTTTATACTACTTTTATGTATTTATTTATTCACTTCTGTGATTTTATATTGAATCTACTTATTTTCATTTTTCTGTTAACCTATGGATCTTCTGTGCTGTGCCCTTAATAAAGATTATTTTAAGAGGAACATCCGGCAAGTCCCTCAAAAGATATTAGGATTTATCCCTCTTAAAGTAGTGGAAGGCATGTAAGGTACACACCGGTGTAGCTGTAAAACAGTATAATTTCATTTCGATTTAGGTCTACATTTAGAATATTATATACAGTATATACATAGCTATTATTTTTACACTGCTGCAGCACTGTAAACAAAAATTTATATTAGCGACCGCCTAAGGTAGCGGTGTTCCGTAATTTTATCCTACCCGTGAATCTGTCCTACCCACTGTCACTGCGCACGCGCAGACAAAATTACGTAATCTTTCTCCATTTTGGCGGAACGAACATCCATGCTACTGCTGGAATCAACTTGGTGTTAGTGTACATATAGGTAACAGTTGTACTTTTGTGTTGTCAGATTGTCCAATGCTTCCACAAAATAACTTTTGGTTCATTTATTCATTCTCTATTCTCACTTCACCCTGTAAAACTCCTGTTACCTGCTACCCTGCTGTATGTGGTACATTGTTTTCGTAATGCACTTCACCCCGTAAAACAATGCTATCCTGCTGTACCCGTCCATTCATATGGGTAGGATAATTTGATATGGTAGGACAATTGGATGGTTATAACTGTCATTCTGCGCTACGCGGTAGGACATTCTCACAAGGTAGGACAAATGCAGTGGCAGGTCGGCTGCAGTGACGTCACCCTCAGGGGGTCTAAGACAAGAGACAACTGGTTCCCGGTGCTAAATACATGTGTCTTTGGCTCAGCGGAGTAATTTGGTGTGGGCGACCCGAGTTCGAATCCCCCCTGTTCCCTCCGTCCATTACAATATGTACCACATTAACTATGTTTGGAAAAAAATTAAAGTTAAAAAGAGTAAGTGAAATAAAGCAGTAATTCCCAAGAGGTGGGTGGCGGTCCAAAAGTGGGTTGCGAGTACATACTGAACGGACTGCATGTGAATCGCGGTCATGTACCATTTGACCAAAAAAAAAAAAAACCGAATATTGAAGTATAGTACATTTCCGGTGCAGTAGTTTTATTTTGAAGTACTGTTTTCAGTTGTAGCTCCAAACGGACAGCCACCTGACAGCGAGTGCTACCCCTTTAGCGTTCTTTTAAAAATTTCACCACATTCAGCTGTCGTACGATTTTTTTACTGCGATATTTCCGCGTACCAATAGCATTGAATTCTGTGCAAAAACAAACACAACACTGTAGGCACCAGAAACTACTCAATATATTATTTAAAATCAAATAAAATTTACAACCACACGGTATGTGAAAATAAAGTAATAAAATTGAATGTGTGTTGATTCAACTTTTCAGTATACCTTGCACTAACGACCAAGTAAAAAATATCGACCCTGAACTTGGACCATTTGGGAACCAATGAAATTATGTCGTTGATGCGCTTTTATTTTGAAAGCTGCACCGCTAGACAGGAAGTAGAGCTGATATGGATGCATCTTGCTCAAAGTTCACTCGTTAACTACAGTCGCGTTAGACATAATGTGTAACTAATCGGTGTTAGAAGCACCGTATGCATAATTTCGAATGTATATGTACGTAACAGGCCATTAACCATGTTTGACTGTTAATGATTGCTAGTTAGCTTATTTAAAAGGATTAATTTTCTGGTGAATAGGGCGTAGTTGAGGGACTTTAGCTGTATTTTTAAAATCTAGATGGAAACCATGCAGGATTCCGTGGAATCTGTAGTGAAATTACTGGAGTCTTACAGAGGAAGAGACAAAGTGGTAGGTGTCGTCGTGTTATTTAATTGCTGCTCTTCATTTACTCCGTGTAATGAACAGAAACGTGGAGCGACGTTTTAACTATGTTAAATGTCGTTGGAATAGGAATAACTTGCTGTTTGTGTCTGAACGATTGTTAGATCAGGACCTTGTGCTATGGGTCGCAGTTGGTTGGTGGGATGCTTTCCCGCAAAGGATCAGAATCGTCAGAGCTGGGTAAGAGACTGCTGCTGTTCTCATCGGAACTGAGTCGCTGTCGCATTGTGCTGCGTCTCTTCGATGACCTCTCAATGTTTGCCTACACCTGGAGCTGTGGCTTAGGAGGCTCGGTGAGTAAACGCTTGGGCAGCATTTAAATTTTGAGACAGAATGTTGACTGAACACGGATAGCCTTAAGGCAGGTACTTCAGTATAGTGTTCATAGTTTTCACGTGTGCTGTCTGTTTAGGAGGAGGACTCGGGCCTCCGCTGGATGTGTGTCATAAACAATGTGGCTGACCAGCTGTATTACCCCTTGGAACACATTGCGTGGGCTGCTGATGCCCAGCTCGTCAGCGTCAGGTCTGAGAGGTGGTGGACTCTGAGCACCCTCATGTGGGGTGTGTCACTGCTGCTGGGCATCCTCAGGTGAAACATCTGGCATGTGGAACTGGTTCTTAGCCAAAAGATGATTATAAGCCAAAGAGCAGGAACAGATTTATGACATGGCGCTCCTCCGTTGTGGCAGGTCTCTTAGAGTACTCGCTCTGCTTGGTAAGAGGCTGAAGAGAAGTGGAAGGACAGGTCAGGGAATTGCAAGGTGAGCAGAATGTGTGCCATGAATGTTTGTCATGGTTTTCTCTAACAAGGCAAGCACAGGATGCTGATGTTGCATATAAAGTGATAGGACAGACTTACTAAAGGTATTTTGAAAGCAGTTGTGGCTAGAAACAAATTATCAAATTACCTGAACTGGTTAGCATTGCTAACTTTCCTTTTAATGTATAATTTATATTCACATATAATCAAGATCATCATTCCATTAGTACTGTATATGGAAAACAAAAATGCACCTGAAAACAAACTTTTGAAATTATATTTGTTTTAAATAAAGACAGTGTTTCCACATAAAAATCTTTTAAAGTTTAAGAGCAATGTGGTTTCCTTCTGCATCTGCAACACAAAAGCAATTAAATAATACAGTTAATATTTATTGTTCAAGGGGAGTTTAAATAAATGACCTTGCATAATTTAGCGAAGAAATGTAGTATTTTAAAAAGATTGAATATACATTATATTCATGTCATTTAAATTCTTACACCCTCTGTGTTTCTCAGTGAAGCAGATTCAAACAAGAATACTAACGTCCAAAAGCAAGTGCATGCAGAAGTGCTGAGCATACTGTGTAATGCGGCAGATTTGAGCAACGCTATCCATTGGATGCCCCCTGGTTTTCTGTGGGCTGGACACTTCCCTGATTGGTTTGTGGGATTCATGGGCACTATCTCCTCCCTGATTGGATGGTACCAGATGTATACTGGAAGATCATCTGGTGTCTGAGAGTTGATAATAAATAAAAGTAGTACATGAACAAATGAAAATGTAAATATTGTACTGTAACACTGTAATTACCTTTTTATACATTTCTTTTAATCTTTTAGTCATTTACATGACAGAAAAAAACTGTTGAATATTTTTTTAATCCTATGTAGTTTATATGAAAATATGTACATTTGGATAGTTGTAATTAAATATTAAAGTAGTCCAGAATCTTTTAAAATTATGAAAGCGATACTTGATTCTCCTGGAGTTACCCAACACACTAACTTTTTTAAAATTTATAAAGTACCTGGAGCATAGGACTCCATGATGCTATTTACGTTTACAGTCTCCATTTTCAGTTATGTATTCTGTAATGTAAGTATGCCCAGGAGGGACTACAGCCAGTTAACCTTCGGCCCCCACAGATTTTTTTTTTCTGTTTTGTTTTTGGTCCCTCTCTGCTATTGTTGTCTGGCTTTATCTTTTACCTCAATCATTCACCTGTTGTTAATTTCAGATATTACAGAATTTCCTTCTGTAACGCACTTTGAGACAACCTGTTGTGAAAGGTGTATATATATATATATATATATCAAAATAAATTGAAATTTTGCTGCACTGTATGTCCAGATTCTGGTGTTCAGCATCAGAATCAAGACTCTTGCTTGTTTCAGCTGTGTTGTTTTCATTATTATTGTTGCAAAAAAAAAAAAAAAGAATGATCTCTATGAAATTAATTACAGTATTGCGTTGTGGAGCGGTTACTACCTAATACCTAAGTGCCTTTTCACATGCCCAGAGATCAGTCCTTATTTCTGAGTCTACACCACGGAACAAATCTTAAAAATTTAAATTATGGAATGCATACGACGAAATCCACAAACGTGACAGCACACACGAATGCACGCGGCAGAATCCATGATTGTGAAAGGACGTTCACAAATATATTGTAAACGCAAATATTGAAGTTACTTGCAGAATACATTGCGCGCATTTATGAATTTATGTTTACGTGTGTCTGTTAATAAATGTTATTTGCAAACCTATTTATGTTTACTAATAATGAATTTCACGTTACTTATATTCAGATTTGGAAGATTCTACATTTAGCCTTAGGTCCAGATGTGCTAGACCACAATTATAATGAATTTCATTATACAATGATCAATCTACTTTTCTTTATAAATAGTGATCTGTTTCTGAACACAAAATAAAAGTGCTATTATACAACAAAATTGAAACATTTAATTGTTTTTAATCCACATAGGTAACTCCACAGTACCACCTAAAAAATACGTTTGACTATTTGGTGATGGATTGATCTAGACTTAAATGCTTGCCACGCATGCGTAGACGGCATTATTCGGAAAGTAGTAACAATCGTTATGACGTGAACAGGTACATTAAGTAGTCTGGTAAGTGTTTCTCGTGTCATTACAAAATGTAACATAATATCGCCTCGTCCTTTTAAATAATAGACAACTTTTTCTACAGAACATGAGACTTTTTAGAATGTACTGATGTTGTGCAAGTAAGTGAATGTTTCGCTGTCAGCCAAGCTAGTTCGGTAGTCTATTGCCGACTACACAAAGTTTTTGTTGGGGAAGATTTAAGTATATATAATTTCTGCAATGACAGCAATGGATGTAAATCCAATATCTAACAATGCAACCACTCTCGTTATCAGTCCAGCGCTGTGAACGTTCTTTAAAATAAACTTTTTTAAACGTAGGTGAAAGACCACTCAAGTCATCGACTTGCGTCTTTTATTGGTAGTGCTTGCTGATTAATTTGACGCGTTGTCTAATTAGTGCATGTAAATGAAAACATTTACGACTACTGTAGTGACACTACGTACTTTAGAACTCAGAGTTTTGTTGGAAAGACTGACTTATATTCATTAACAATTGTGTCTAGTCTAATCGTATCCCAAGAACTAAACTGCAGCACTACCACAACTAACCGGTGCTGTTGTAATTTAAAGCTTACATTGTTTAAGTTCATCTTTCGGTAATGAAAGATGAATTTAAATGTTCTTTTATGTAACGGGAGTTAATTCGACCTCAGTGGACCGCACTTTGAACTACAGTCACAAACTGGCTATGCAAAGTACTAGAGATGAAACTAAATGATAAAACAACACGCCCCGTAGTCTGAACAAGCACTATCCCGGTTGGAAATCATTCAATCACTTTTTATATATTGATCTAATATACAATATTGTTTAAGGTAAACATAAAAAGACCCAGGTCAATTCAAGTGATAAACGTTTGAATGTATTCTATGATGTGCAGAATAACACTAATACTCGAGTTAAATGTGGGGAGACTCGAGGTAAAGATCATTTTAAATTAGTGAAACCAGATTTCGCCCTTATGTTTTGAGACACGATGTTGATAGCCTATGCATGGTATGGCTGGATCAGCTTTGAAACGGTAACATCTGCAAAGCACAAGCCTGAACACAGTTATATGGAGGTCCCAGGATGGGATATAAAATGTAGTACAGATGTTAGAACGGTGTTCAACCAAATACCAACCACCGTTGTGGGCTGCAGTCCAGATTTTCGCAATGTTTCCTCTCTAACCTTAGCAGTCAGCAAGGCGCTCTAAATGTTTTGAGATTGTTGTATTTACAGGGAAACATTATCAAATTAGTGTACACTTAATTCTGTGTTTTTTAGGATTGGATATTTAAGGAGAGGGACCTGACTAATTTGTACAATATGAAATATTTACTATATCAACCATTTATTTTATATTTCAACACTTTGTATGCCCTTTTGATGATATCCAGTTAAACATTTTTTCTGTATGTTTTTTTCTGTAGTTAATTATCTTGTAGTGTCAGTCTGTTACATTTTCAATTAAATTGCCTGTTCTCTAAAATTAATCTGTTTTTCTAAATCCTCATACAGGTGGGCGTTAATCCATGTGTATGGCTTGATGCCATAAAGAGTGAAGGAGAAGTTTGAGATCTCAGGTTTTATTGCTGTTTGGCTTGGATGGAGCAGCAGAAAGATGACGTGTTGGCTGGTGATTTTGAGTCCCTGCCGCACAGTGGTCTGAGAAGCAGGGCTGCAGTTGAGGCATCACCGAGGGTGACGACCATGAACAGCGATACCCTGCTAGGGACAGACAAAGTAGACTTTACAAGAACTAAAGATATCTCTGCAGTTAAGCCTGTTAACAGCCATGCAGTGGGGCAAGGTTCCATGGCTGCTACTGTCACTGATGAATTCTGCCATCAGACTGACAAAGAAGACCTTGGAAACGCAAGCTTAGAGGATCTGGATGCATTCAACCTGATAGAGCCCCCGCCTTTGGACTGGAGATCAGATTCATCCAGTGAAGATGGCTCAGCGGCTGATGTGGATGATGGCAGTCTTCTAGCACAAGACTTGATTGATACACCTGAGGGTAGAATAGATGACTCCTTGCTTTCCCCAGAGAACTGTCGTTTTGAATCAAAGGTCAACCTTGAAATCCACTCAGAACATAGGACTGGGAAAAATGTTGAGGTAGAGCATGAAAAGGATTTGGGAGAGGAATACAAATCAGATGAAGATCATACTCATATTCAGGAGCTTCTGGCCCAGCTACAGCTCTTTAACCAACCCTCCTCTTCTAGCATTTGTTCTAATGATTTTCCTTATCCTGTTTCTAGCGCTCCTGTAGAGGGAAGTCTTTCTGTTTCTGCAGCTGGTGTGTTGGTTCCTAAAATGGACAATCATGAATGCACTGGACTGCTTTTTTCTGAAAGCCATCAGAAAGATCTTCTGGAGCTTTTGGAATATGAGGAAGCAGAGATGCCATTACAGGGAGCCGGCATCTCAGAGCTTATGCCACATAGTGGAGATGTAGATGCGGTGATTTCAGTGTCATACAGTCAGGAAGAAGGAGACAGGTTTTGGGATCATTATGCAAAAAACCAGCCCAAGACCAGGGATCGTCTAACCACTGATTTGCCAGAATGTGTGGATCTGCACACTTCTGATGGACCCCCTTTGGAGGAAGAAATAGTAGGTTTCACTTATTACTATGGTTACTTTGACATTTCAGTGACAAATGTTTTCACTTCATGGTTCACAAATTAGCTCTACATAAATTAAAAAAACTATTGCATAAAATTAATGTCTCTGTTTCAAATTGTTTTCCACTGATCTCCCACCATTTGTTTTTCAGAATTCAGAATGCCACCCAGCCTATAAAGATGGTAAGATAATGAATAGACCATCTACACGTCTGTAGAACAACATGTATGAACACGTGTGATGAATGTGTACTGGCAACTTGGCATGCAGCAGGTTAACTGTTAAATTATAGCACTACCAGGCTAACAATTGTATTGTTCAATGAAGCAGCTAACTGTTCAAACAAAGAAAATTGACAGTTCGTTTACTTTTTAAAATTTCACTATTATAATTTCATTATTTGCATCACAATACTTTCCCACTTCTCAAACTGTTCTTACTCTAAACAAAATAAGTTTCATTTTCCACATCAGAAGATGTCAGTCTCTACATGTAGCATATAGTATTTCTTGCAGAACATTTAAGCACAATGGTTTTTCATTGTGACATTCTGCATGGTTAATGGAGTTTACTTATTCTTTCATCAACAACCCAGTGCCTGGGCCCTGTGACCCAGAGGACCTTCTAGATGGAGTGATTTTTGGAGCAAAGTATCTGGGCTCGACGCAGCTGATGTCAGAGAAGAATCCATCTACCAATGCCCGAATGGCCCAGGCCCAGGAGGCTGTTGACAGGATCAAAGTAGGTTCTCTACTTATTCTTTTCTCTGTAGAAATGGTGGCTGCTTTCTGCACTGCATGGGAGATGTTCAGCATATTTGTTCTGTATTGTTCAGGCACCTGATGGGGAATCTCAGCCAATGGCAGAAGTGGACCTCTTCATCTCCACGCAGCGTATCAAAGTGTTAAGTGCTGATACGCAGGTGCACAGTAGTCAGTTATCATACTCACATGTGCTTAATGTCCCACCTATATTCTTTTAAAGAACTGTCAAGGGCCCTCCTGTTCACTGATCTGCAGGAATCCATGATGGACCATCCACTGCAGACGATCTCATACATCGCAGACATTGGCTCCATCGTGGTGCTGATGGCACGGAGAAGGCTAGCGGGCCGGAAGGGGGCAGATGGGAGGGCAGATCCGGCCTCTCCTGCTCCTCGAAAGAACTGTTGTATGATATGCCATGTGTTCACCTCTGAAGATGTGAGTCTCGCCTGTCAGAATGTGTAATTTTGCACGGACTTTGAAATCCAACCTGAGAGTCCAGACAAAGAGGTTAATCCTTGATCTAGTAGGTTGCTGGTTATTTGTCGCTACCGACGTGCCATAACGTTACGATGTATTTCTTAACATCCCTAGCTAAACAGGGTAAACTGTTTTTACACAACTGTAGAGCTGCAGGTGAAAATCGGTCTCTTGGCAATGTGGAGTTTGCACGTTGTCTTTTTGCATATGGTGAATTGACAACTTAAAAAAAAAAAAAAAAAAAACACTTCTAGTGAATGTGCCAGTTTACTCTCATCCTGGGTGTTTCTTGCCTTTTATACTGTACTGCTTAGAATAGAGTTCAGTCTCCCTCCCCCCCCCCCCAACAACTTTTTCTTTACCAAGCAGTAGGAAAATTAACAAACTAAAATGAAACTCTGTCACCATTGGTTTGTATATTCTACCTTGGTATTTTGTCTTCTGATTCCACCATAGGCACAAATTATTGCTCAGGCGATTGGACAGGCTTTTGGGGTGGCCTATCAGCAGTTTCTACAAGCCAACGGTATCAAAGCCAGTGAGTTGCAGCCAGGAGAGTACAGTGACTACATGGGAACACAGGAGCTGTACAATGGTGACCTAGTGCACTTCTCCTGCTCTGAGAACATCAGAGAGGTCAGTTAACTTGTCCTAGTTATTATCTAGCTGATTTAAGTGGATATCGTTGATTTAAGATTTGTATCAGTTATTCAATGTGTCAGTCAAAGCAGAAACCAGGTTACTGCACAAGGGTAGGGGAGGAATGTATTTGTTCTTATAAACTGAGTGTAGAATGCTCTTAAACAGGTGTGCATTTTGAAGAGTCCGGGGGAGATCCTGGGGCTGGCGATTGTGGAATCGGGCTGGGGGTCCATCCTCCCCACGGTGGTGGTGGCCAACCTGCTGCACGGTGGGCCCGCTGAGCGCAGTGGCGAGCTCAGCATCGGAGACCGCATCATGTCAGTGAATGGCACGAGCGTGGTGGGCCTGCCCATCAGTACATGTCAAAGCATCATCCGGGTGAGTTGGCATGACAGTAGTGGGGATGGAGTCTTCACATCCAGTGTTGTCTTGCTGTGCTGTGCTCTGCTTGTGTGGTGCCCTGCTAGTGTTATTTGATTTCAAACCACGTGCTTAGCTCTAACAATCAATTTCAAGAAAGCAAAGTATGAATGTATTTTAAAGTGAGCAATGCGGTTTTTTTTAATCAATTTGCGGTTTTTTCATCAATTTTACGTGCTCAGTGTTTTTATAAGCCTCACGTTGCTGCATATTTAAATGATAGTGAAAGCAAGTTTTTAGACTTTTGTACACACTGCGAAGCAGGGGGAATAAGTCCTTCGTTCACTTTTTGGCAGTTTTCACTTTATGGTGATGTAACCCACCCGTGTTAGTGATGTTTGCCTGTACTCAGATAGAAAAAGTACTGTTCTGCAGCTCTGCATACTAATGTGGTATCTGATAAGAATCTGAATATGTAGAGATGGCCAAGACAAAAAAAAAAATGTATGGTTACCTCGGCCATTTTGTTGCCATAATGTATTGTAATACATAGCATGTATTTTTTTATTTGTAGTCAGGTATGTCATCATTCTAGTAGTGTCATGTACATTGATTAAACCAGTACAGGTAAGTGTTTATGATGGGGTTAATACTTATCCAGTGTACATATAAGTTAAAGCTCCACTTCATATCATACAGGTGGTTCTACTTTTCCCTTCAGACGTGCCAGTTATACACTGGTTCTTTATGTGTACAAAGAGTTCCATTTTGTGTTCAGGTCAGGCCCCTAGGACCACAGCTTTGTCACACTTCACAGTTTAATATGCTTGGGCAATCTCTTTTGTTGCTGAGTGTGTGACCTCTTTTGCTGAAGACATATGAACTTTGTTGTGGACCTGTACCCACACTACCACAATAACTTATATCATTGCTGTTGTAAGTCCTTTTCCATGTTCACTGTGGTAATCTTTAGCTTAAGCATTGGTGACTGCAGCCTGTCCTCAGGGTACAAGGCACAAGGGAAGATACACCCTGGGTGGTATGACAGACTATCTGTGGAAGGCTCTGATAGGTAGCAGAAACCCTAACGCAGGCACGAGGATAATGTACTTGCACAGAGCACAGGGTGGACCTGAAGACGGCTGCAAATCTGCTACCACTCCTGGACTTTTTTTTTTTTCCTTTTTATGATTAAGTGCCAAAGTTCAGGTGTAACTAAGTGATGTTTTACTTTCCTCTTTTCCACAGGACCTTAAATGCCAGACAGAGGTAAAGCTGAGTATTGTGCACTGTCCTCCTGTTACCATGGCAATAATTAAACGGCCTGATCCAAAACATCAGTTGGGATTCAGTGTAGAAGACGGCATTGTGAGTTTTAGTTAATGCACATACTTTTAAACCAATGGCACATCATCCAACTTGTATAACTTTTGCTTATTTGAATAGTACATTACTTGTGAGTAACAGCACCCCCCCCCCCCGACTTGGAGCAGATATGCAGTTTAATGAGAGGGGGCATTGCGGAGAGAGGAGGCATTCGTGTGGGACATCGCATCATTGAAATCAACGGACAGAGCGTAGTAGCTACACCCCATGAGAAAATCATTCAAATTCTTACACATGCTGTAGGCGAGGTAAGATTTTATGCAAATATGGAATTTTTAAAAAGGGAAATCAAAGTCAAATGTTTATCATAGATTCGTATATGTTAATTAACAAAAATAAGCTCAACTGTTGACTATATAAATTACTGTGCATATTTAACATAACTTTTTTTAAGTCCTAGTAAGCACCAGATGGCTTTTTTATGTATTGATATGTAAAACAATAGAACCTAAATAGGGTGTACTTTTTCACTTGATTGCAGAAATGAGTAACTCTTATTTGGATATACTATGCTTCTGACACTTTGCTGTTGCAGATCCACTTAAAGACTATGCCTGTCTCCACCTATCGCCTGTTGACTGGACAGGAGCAACCACTTTTCCTATGAGAATGGAGGGACAGAGAGGAGGAAAAGACAGCTGCTCCTGTCAACACCTTGCAATGCCAAGATGAAGCCACACTGCCCTTTTTCATAATACAAAATAGTCACCGTTTACGTGTAGATTCATATCAGATGCTGACACAAGCCATTTTTAAATTAGGACTCATCTTCAGCAGACATATCTGACATTTTCAACTCTATTACAATTGTGCCTAGTTTCTTGTAAATGTAATTTTATATTTTAACTTGTAGAAAAGTATTTTTGATTATCTAAGATGGAAAATGAATTGCTAGTTTATCCAGACAAGGCACAGCAGTCGTCAGTAATGTACAGCTGTTTTCTTCATTACCAGTGTGCCTGTGGTTCTAAAGGATATTTGAAAGAGCGCCTGCTGTTCTCCAGTTTTAAGCTGCTATTTGATAAATCAAGCTATGTTGTACAGTTGTAAGAACTAACTAAAGGGACTATCAGTCATATTGTAATTGTGCATCATTTTGTCTTGCACAAACACTTTCCCTTCTCATTCAGAAGCCTTGCACTTGCATGCTGTTTACATGTACTTGGTTTTTTTAATTCTATACTGTAGTGTGGCATTTGCATTAAAGAATATTTTAACAAACCTTGTATTTTTCTCTCACGTTACTACTGGATATTGTATAAACCTTGAGTTAATATATACTATACACCTAAGATTTTAATGCTTTTTTTCCCCTGCTTCAGTGGTCCTGTGTTAACTGAGGATGCTGTGGTTAAGTGTGTAACTACATAGAAGCAAATATGGAAAATATTGATTAGGCATGCATTAGACAGAGATCATATGCAGCATTTACAAAGTGTTAATTCATTGTCAAATTGTTCCAAAGTTAGAATGACCTGAATTGTGTCCTAAGCAAAATGATATACTGTAGGGGTAATGTGGAGTTAATAGTCAGTGTCATTTACAGGAAAGCCATCTGTACAATCCCAGAATACAGGCATTCTTACCAATCCACACATTCATAAAAGTATTGGATCTAGAGCTTTTAGTTACAGAGTGCCTAGTCTGTGGAATAGTCTGCCTGATTACGTACAGGATGTTGAATCAGTCTCAGTCTTTAAGTCTTGACTGAAGACTTCTTTGATTTAGGTTTTCCACAAGCCTCCACAGCCCACTGTAATTAATGTTGCTGGCGCTGCTGTACATGCCAATGTATCTATGATATTTTGTTATGGGGTTGCTAGTGTTTATATTGTATACTAACTCCTCTCTGCAGTCCTTCTCTATCCATTTGTGTACCCAGTGCCCAAGGATGCCTTGCTAGAGTCACTGGCACCCAGAGTACCCCCCCCCCCCCCCGATAGGGCCTTTGCCCAAGAAATATATTGAACGTGAAGAGAGCTGCTCCCACACCTGGATTCAGAAGTACTCCAGAATGCGATTTACATTCTTAGTCTCCATTTTCTACTATGTATTCTGTAATGTTAGCATGCCAAGTAAGAGGTGGCCAGTGAACCTTGGGCCCCCATAGGTTTTTCTGCAGTTAATTCTGCATTATCTGTAATTTCTTTCTTTCTGTGTTTCAGACAACTTGTTGTGAAAGGTGCTATATCAAAATACATTTAAATGAAATTTATACACAGCACACAAACTTTACACACTTGATGGTGAAAACCCAATTTAAACATGTAACCTTGTAGCAGTTGACGATACAAGATCACGAGTCACCAAAAAACCCTCTAAGATTAACAGAAATGATCTGTGGGCTATGCTTCCTTTAATATGTGTTTGTCATCTTATTTCAGACATAATATAGGTCAAATGTTACTGCATGGTAGATGTTTTCAGTTTTTTCCCCAAAGGAAAAGAAAGAAGGATCTTGAAATTATTTTGTGTTGATAAATTTAATGACTGTTTTTCAATATTTACATTGTTAACCTCTGAAAATATTTATAAAAACCAATTCTACATATTACATTTCAATTTATTTGAAACATTTCATAAAAAAAATTAACTTTTCAAGAAAGCCAGCCATCCATCCATTATCTTAACCACTTATTCCTGGTGAAGGTCACAGGGAAGCCTGGAGCCCATCCCAGACCACATAGGGTGCAGGGCAGGGGACACCCAGGGCAGGGCACACACACTACAGACAATTTGGACACACCAATCAACCTAACCTACATGTCTTTGGGGACAGAAACCAGAGCACCTGGAGAAAACCCACCAAGCACAGGGAGAACATGCAAACTCCATGCACACAAACCCAAGGGGGGAATTGAACCCCAGGCCTGGAGGTGCGCAGCGACAATGCTAACCACCACGCCACCATGCCGCCTTTAAGAAAGCCAGATGCTTGCAAATTTAAGGAATTTCTTTGTTTTTATTCAACAGAAGTAGCTTCTGAAAAATATGATACTTGGTGTTTTATTCTGAATTGTTTAGGGTTTTGTGAAGGTTATAGTTAATTTTGAAAGAACTCAAATGGAACTTTTAGCAACAAATATTGAACATTTTTCTTACAGGGCTATTACATGTTTTGGTACTTTTAGAAGAGATTACAGCACAGTTAGAACAAACATTTCAAAACCTATACTCAATATCAGACAGTAGGCAGTATCTCTGGTTGGGGGTGGTTTTAACCAAAAAGTTTAACTATCATTTCCTGTATTTTTGTGTATTTTCCCAAGCAATTGTAACTTGCTAGATAAAAAAAAAAACTGATTAATCATTCTTAACTTGATATTTTTTTCCCCATTGTTATTTTCATAGATTTCAATAGATTCAGATTACTGTGTTATACTGTGTGTATAATACTGTATGTTAATAAGTCAGTCACACAAATAAGTCAGTACACTTCAACCTACCCAGTCATCTGCTTGCCTTGACAGAGCTAACGCAAGGTGTCACTTTACTGGAATCAGCTGAGTCGGTTCATTCTTTCCTTTTGTCTCATTGCCTGACAGGTAACAGTGAAAACCTGGTGTGGACTTACTGAGACATTGGTGCTTTAATACAGTGCAAATGGGACAGATTTAAACAGTAGAGTACTGTGCTTGGACACTCAAGCAGTCTAAGAAAATGATAATTTTTTTAATAATATTTTTTTAAGGTGTTATGGAAGTTGCCCCTCTTCATGGAGTTTCTGTTTCCAAGTTCAGCACGTAACAAATGAATGGGTGGGTGTCATATGTTGCAGTTTCTTCTCCAATCTACAGATGGTAGTAAAAACATATAACCATATTTTCTTCCTGTACAGTAACAGCGTGTGAATTAAAAAAAAAAAAAATTCTATTCAATTTTCAAACCTCCACTCCTGGTCAGTGTGTGTTACCGGGGTTGGTCGGGGGAATGCACCAGGATGATAGAAAATGCGAATGTGGACTAAATGTGAGGTACAAAAACCACACCAGGGACTAATGATATGATGCGTCTCTTTATCTTCAAACTCTTCTCACTGGACATGCACTATTTACACACGTCATGTTCACAGTGATGGGCTCTTTAAAAAATTTACATAAGTCCATTTTTGGTTTAAAGGAAGTTATGTTTCCTTATTTCGATAACTTGCCAAACAAACCAGAGGTAGTTATTATAAACAAAAATATCTTTATAACAGTTTAATATTTCAAACCATAAACAGTTTCTTCACAAAGCTCAAATATGTAAAATCATAGACACATGAATATCTATCAATAAACCTCATAGTCTACTTGAGGTGCTCAGCTCAGTTCTGACTTCACCATTTTAATACATAAATGTATTTTGATTAACAAATATCTACTGCACGATGTGATAATACTTGTAATGAATTATATAATTACAGAAACATAAAATTCTACTTATCATGTTTTCCCTCTGCTGACCACAAAACCAGTTGTGCAATTTTAGATGCGTCATTTGTTCTTCAGAAACAACTATTCCTTATTACATAGCTATAAGTATGAGTGGGGTTGAGGATTAAAACTTCCATTCATTTTATATTACATCATTGTGAAGAATTCAGTTCAAATACAATTTTATCAGTTAAGCACAATATGTCTTTAGCTGGTTGGTGCCCTGTCCAGGGTGTACTCTTCCTTTCACCATAGGCTGCCTGGGATAGGCTTAAAGCCAAATATGACCCACCAAAGGATATGGGGTTTGATAATGGACAGATGTATGGCAACTATATGTAAAATTTACACAAAGCAACCTCATTACGATTTACTAATTTTACCTTGTATTGGTAAGTATCCAAATCTAAATATTTTATGGCTTGATAAGAGTGCAATAGAAACTCATTGTATAAGTGTCTACATGGGTGTGATAAATCTTTTTTTATCTTTAAAAGTCATTTAAAGATCAAGAAAAGCAAACTTAATGCCTTTCATATGTATTGAAGTTCAGCACAATGCAGTGACAGATCACAAAACCATCTCCAAAGGCCTGCATGTCTGCAAGTCAAACTGGAACAGATAAGAGTGCCACACAATTTCGTCAACAAATTTCTTCTGCTTCCTGTAAAGTCTTACTATACAGTAACTGGCAGAATTAATGTTTTAAAGAGTGCTTTGCCCATGGAGAATTTTCAAGATGATGTATTACAGCATTATTTCGTCACAAACAAAATTTTATACAAATGTTATGTATTGCAAGTCTCCAGGTCTTTCAAAAACCAGTACACATATGGTGGGACCCTCTGATTTTGTAAATTAAAAGCATTCGAATATTTAAAAAAATGAATCCTCAGCATAAGTCAGTCAGTCATCTTCTATACAGCTTATTCCTGGTGATCCTGGTTGCAGGAAAGCCTGGAGCTCATCCCAGAACACATAGAGCGCAGGGCAGGGCAGGGGACACCAACCCACCACAGGGAATGCGCGCACGCACGCACGCACGCGCACACACACACACACACACACACACACACACACAATGGGCAATTTGGACACACCAATCAACCTAACCTGCATGTCTTTGGACTGTGGGAGGAAACCAGAGAACACCCACCAAGCACAGGAGAACATGCAAACTCCACGCACACAAACCCAAGGCGGGAACTGAGCCCCAGGCCTGGAGGTGCGAGGCAACGGTGCTAACCACCACCACACCACCGTGCCGCCTCCTCACTATAAGTGCAATATGCAAATAATATTTGAAAACAAAAGTTTTTGTATGATATGTATACTCACGAAATTGCTCCCAGAAAAACACGCCTTCCATTTATTTTTAGAAAGATGGATTTTGTCTTTTCAGTGTGAGAGAAATTGTGCACCCTTTTGTCAGTGAGCTATGGTTTCTGGTACCTTTAGGGACACCAACTGTGTTACAACAAGGACTTTTTAAATACACTGTTGCCTGCTATAAGTAGGATTTCTCCTCTTTTAGTTTCTCAGTACATATATCTCCATGTCTCTGTAGGAGACTAAACAAAGCTTTTCAAAACCCCTCTTAAGGCAAATTCTTTCAGACATTAATGTGCACCTACCATTTAACTGTAAACGATTTCAGGCTGTCACATTCAACATTTAGTTGTGAACGAATAATGGCCATACACCTAATCATTCCTTTGTCCTTCCATTGCGTACTTTTCGGAGTTTGGTATTTACCCAAGTGGACTTAGGAGTTCGTTTCATAATAAAGCCAGCATTTAAACGGGTTTGCAAAGTATGACACATTTAAAACTTAATCAAGCTGTGGTATAAAGTTTGCTGTGAGCGAGGATTACCACATACTGCTATTCAAACGGAGAACGTACATACTACAGTATATACCCCGCATATTTCAGAAATATTTCAGGTGATAACCATACCTTTTTGAGCAGGTAAATACATGTATTCTCAGGACGCAAATAAACCTGTTTATTAAAAATGTGTAGCGGTATGAAACAAATGTCACGATTTTATTTTAGCAAATACATAGAGATTTAAGAAAGTAATCGTGCAGTTAGATGTATGCTTTTCCAGAAGTTCTATGACAATTAACGAATGTATGTGTACATTTCAATATCTGTACACTGTATTTTACTTCTGAAAATATACAATGTTGTGACAAAATCAATGGGTTAAAATTCTCAGTATTAGATATTATCTTTCCATTTCCGTTTATCCGTGCTGAAGGTTTGCATAATTTGTAAAGGGAGTGGGAATATCGTCCTTCGAGAGTTTCGTAATTCCTCATCATTTCCTTAAAACGAAGATCAGACATTTGTTAATTCTATGTTATAACGTGAATTACGTCGGTATGGGCGTAGGCCAGACAGTTTATGTTAACGGCGAAGAACTCAAGGACAAAAGTTACTAAATTCCTAAAGTTCTTCAGGACCGGCGTGTCTCCCACTTTAAGTGTTGTCGTCCATGACTATAGGCTGGAAACTCCCATCCTCTAGGAATTCGGCTCTTTCTATCCATATATGGTCTTTTTAATATCAATCACAACTTAAAATGGAAAAGGAGGAGCTTACGTGTAACTAAGATTACAGCACCAAGGACGGAGAAGAAAATAGAGGAAGTTACTTTGCGGTAGAAAAGTAACAACATCCTTAAGAAAAATACGTACACGCTCTGGGTCTCGAAATTTAAGGTAAAGAGGAGAAATATAGAAAATGGCCAGCTCGCAGTTTAACAAAGGACCAGCTTATGGATTTTCTGCAGAAGTCAAAAGCAAAGTAAGTGTTTTATTAAATTTATCCTGCACTTCTCGTTTACAAGTAGAGCGACATGTGGTCGCAAAGCACGTGAAATGTGCGTGCTTTCGGTACGTTTTCCGATTTACCATCGTCCCAATCGTTCACTTATTGCCACTAGAAAGCAGGTTGAAATTTAGTTATACTCGTTTTCTTTTTGCGTAACGCGCTTTTCCGAACGTCGCTCTTGCCGCGATTGAGCTCAGTTTTTATGAGTTAAGATTCTTTTTCAAAATTGTCATCTGTGAGCTGTAGTAGGTGAAGCAGAGCAAGGTCTTGCTGTTTTGAAATAGAAATAAACACAAATGGACTGACACCTGGGCGTCACCCGCACGTTCAGCCTTCATTACCAATTTACTCCTTGCGTTTTATTTTACCGATGGGTTAGATTGTTTTAACGCTCATTTGGGGATGTTAATCCGAGTTTCTCTTTCTTGTACAGACTTGGAAATTGTACTATCTCTTTATCAACGTAATCCTGGAGTAAGAGTAACCAGGTCTTAAACTTCGTCTCACGTTTTGTGTGTATTTAACCTTGTAGCCGTTTTATTACTGCTCACCTGCCCGTCTCTCAGTAAACAGAATTTTCCAGTAATAAATAATATTGAGTTACAGCAGACAAACCACATTTTATATGTAACGTGAATATTACTCTGGGTTAAATAAATTCGTAGGCAATCTACAAGTTGCAGTGTCACCCACCACATTCACTGCGCAAACATAAGTATGTAAATGTTAGTGTCTGTAAGGCCGGTAATTATTAACTTAGAATTTGACAAGAAAAAAAAGGCAGTATCACTGATACCAAACGTCGTAAACATAAAGGTAGTTTCATAATCTACAAACAAGTGATTAAATAGATTTAATCTTTATCTTTTGCATTCCTTATTGATTGTATATACGAAACAGAAGCACATTTAAATCATTCATTTATATTACTCTTTGACAGTTTTAAAACCCTGAAGTACTCCCGTATCTTTACTTTATCGGTACGCTATTAAAAGGGACTATGTTTCAGCTTCGCTTTTATTTAACTTTATAAAAACAAGATTATTTATGTGAATACTCTTTCAGAAGGACATGGCCATTCGTTGTTTTTGAATGAAGTTCCTATTCATTTTGTAAATAATCATGATTTGTTTGATAAAGCATTCTGTTCCCAGAGACCAAACACAGTGTACCCTTCACATTACACTCACCATTTCGTCAAAGGCCTACCGTTTCTTATATTCAATCAATTTGAGAAGTGCTTGTTGAAGGTTCTTCCTGGTAGTTTAGAAAACCTCTATCTCCGTGGCCAGGTACAAATTCCGGAGATCACGTATATGCTGGTTTAACCCCAGAGAAAAGGTAATGTTCTACTGGTATTCCCCCAAAACAGTGTTGTTCTATTTATCTATTTAAAAACAATTATTTTTCAGTTTCAAACAAGCTAATATTATGCTTCCTGCTATAAAAGGTAGTTCAAAACCACCTAAAAATAAATCTTAGTGTAATATATCCAATAATAGACATATGTTTCTTATGCAAGTGCAGCTGTATGCATTCTTAAATAATTATTTTCTCTGTAGTTATGCTTTGTGAATAATAGCTAAATGTTCCACTCTGTCCGTCATCAAAGTTAAAACTGCTGCAATTATGTATAAAACACACTTTAAGATATTTGAAAATGACATGGATAAAATGGGATAAATTTGGGGTAGAATAATACATACAGTACAATAAATTGCATAATCATGAATACAACTGATAGCTGATAAATGCTAACAACAAAATGCATCCTTAAATATAGCATATCATTGTGCCATACATTGCAGTGGTGGCTTAAAAAAATTAGCTTTAGCTGTGTGTGTGTTTAAGTAAGTCATGTTGCTACAGTAGATCCCTCTGCTCTGCATCCAGGGGTATTTTTTAGGGTGTAACCTGGACATAATTTTTTAGGGTGTAGCCTGGACATAATGCACTAATGAGACACATGACAGTGATCTAGATTATTATGTGCACATGCTGACTGCTGTTGAACCACCATCTCATGCACTTCCCCTTCCTGTGCTCAGGGGATGTACTTTATCGATCAGACAGGATGCGTCTTCATTGCTAAGCATGCGCAGGCCCTTCTCATATTTTATGACAAGCTGTGATTATGCAATTTCAAAAAGTACCTTATCATTTGGCTAAAAAGAATTTGCAAATGATCATGTCAATTTCATAGCAGGCTTAAGTGAATTGACCTGATCCCTTGCATTTCTTCTGTTTGGAAAAACTGATTTCTCTGTGGTTTAATTAGGCCAGCCAAAACTTTTCTGAATTTCAGATTTGTTTCATGAAAGGAGTTTCATTAAAATCATGTTCTTCTATGGGAAAAATTTTAGACCTCCTGAGTTATGATGTGTTCTGTTTGATTAGTTGAGTGAAAGAGGGAAAAGTTGTAGCATGGGTGTTTGATATAGGTCACGGAGGGTTCCCCAGGTGTACGTTGGTTTATGCCAACCAGCCTCCTCACTAATGGAAATTGAGTCAGAAATTACCTAATTTTATGTACAAGATTTGCAGTTGCTATGGTAATTAACAACAGTTATCAAATTCATCAAGCCTGATCTGGCTATCGAAGCTCTTGTGTCCATGTCATGCTAAACCAAATACTTCATAACAAATTTAAAAGTGGTTTGCTTCAAAATATTTCCACAAAAATAGTCACAAATGAGTATTTTGTTTGTTTCTAAATTAAGTTTGATCTTTTTCACAAATTAAGTATTTTTTATATAGTTGGTAAAAACTGTTCCTGTCAGTGCAGTGTGATCAAAGTTGTACCAGTCAAAACCATCTGAAACCTGGCATACTGTCAGACCTGCACTGTACTAGTATTTCCCGCACCAATCTATGTTGTGACGGTCATTGTTCTACAAGGACTTCAGGTTTACTTCTGTGTGTTATGCTTGAAACGCAAAGTTATAATTATGCATGTTGTCCATTTCTTATCATACGTTTGAAAGATCTGTTATATACTCTCTGTTCTTTGACATAACTCTGCCTCTGATTAGGATTAACCTCCCTATTAACTAGGTTTAAAATACCAAAATGTGAGATGTAGACATTACTGCTTAGTGTTTAACTTATAGTTTACCAGTGATTTCATGGACTCTTGCCCGTTTTCCCCGAAACCCCTGCCTTTTCTCACAGATTGCACAAAAGTATGATACACAGAAGGAGGAGGAGTTGAGGGTCTGGATTGAGGAAGTGACTGGAAGAAGCATTGGGGATGACTTTCAGAAAGGCCTGAAAAGTGGTGTCATCCTTTGCGAGTGAGTGTCTTTGTCTGTACACGTAAGATTCAAATGCGTCTTTCTATTCCGAGCTCTTGCTGTTCTAACATTCAAATCGGTCGCATTTGCAGACTGATCAACAGGCTGCAGCCTGGGTCTGTGAAGAAGATAAACCAGTCTGCTCAAAACTGGCATCAGGTAAGCCACCACACCGACGCAGTTAGAAGGCGTGACTTTTCTTTTCCTCCTGACGTGAGCAGGCTTGTACAAGGTCAGGAAAACTGGGATGGGCCAGGCCCCTAGAACAATACCCCTGCTTCCTGAGCTGTGTGGCTGAAGTGTATGCCTGTCGAGTAAAGTAAAATTGAATGTGAAGGCTTGTGCAGAAACCTGATGAAGCTTGCAAATGGAACGGTGCTGTCTGAGCACTAAGCCTCTCCAGCTGTGTCGTGAAAAGCATGTTATTGGCAAGTTGTGAAAAGTTGGGTTGATTGTATAGGACGGCCTTAATCTCCTCTCTTGTGGTAAATTTTGGAACAGAATGTTCAGGCTTTTATAAGGTTTTGAGTTTCACCGTCTTCAACTTTAGCTCATACTGTTCAGCAATCTGTTCCCTGGTCCATGGTTTATTCTAAGAGTTGCTTATAATTTCAGTGGGTGTGGCAGTTTGGCTGAGGTTGAGTGCATGCAAGTAATTCTAGTTTTCACTGCCCTGCATAATTGAAGGGGTGATATTCTGACTTGTTTTTCAGACTGTACTGAAAGAGAAGGGTGGCTAGTATTATGTACCTACAAGCAATGGATAGAGGCATTTGATTTGATTAACAACTTGGTATCCATCAGACATAGTAATTGAATTTTGTAATTGAGAACTCTACAGGAATAGCTGTTTTAAGATGCATATTTTTCCTTTTTTTCAT
Organism: Chitala chitala; assembly: GCA_025773905.1. Taxonomy (NCBI): domain Eukaryota; kingdom Metazoa; phylum Chordata; class Actinopteri; order Osteoglossiformes; family Notopteridae; genus Chitala; species Chitala chitala. The sequence continues at coordinate 250,803 of JABJVR010000029.1, forward strand.
GAGCGGAATCATTACAGAAATTTAGACGTAAAATGAAATGCAGACACAGGTTCATGCTGATTTAGTAACACAAAACAACTCGTAAAGGGATGTGGTTGTTTTCATGCATTCATGATATATATTTTTTCACATGTTTCTGCTTTTTGAAGCTGGAAAATCTGTCAAACTTCATCAAAGCCATAACTGTATATGGAATCAAACCCCATGATATTTTTGAAGCCAATGACCTGTTTGAGAATGGGAACATGACTCAGGTTCAGACCACACTCCTGGCCCTTGCTGGAATGGTAAGACCTTCATTTCAGTGTTACTGTTGCCTTGTTGATTCTAAAATACTGTTTAACATTAGCACTTATGTTGTACATGAGCAATTTAGGAGCATGGGGTCATTTTATTCTTACTCCTTATTTTTAGATTTACTGCAATGCAAAGATGCCTCAAGATGTCTTCTAATTGCCCGTTGTCCTGTCAAACCATTGAGAATTGGAATAGTAGTCTGAAAAGTTTAGGGTATAAAGTATAACATACCCTTTGGTAGATATCAGTCTGTATCACAGGGCTTTCACACAAACATTAGGGACTAGTGTTGTCACGACACTTCCAGAATTTGACATTAAGAAAAGTATCTATTTGTAACCATTAGATACTCCAATACAGTATATAATGTAACTCAAATTTGAGCACTGAAAAATTATAGTGCATTACCTAGTAAATGTGATAATTTTTTTTGTATATAGTAAAAGGCAGCATGTTTTGAAGTGAGGCTTTAAAACTGACGCACAGATTTAGCCCTTGTTCTGCCCTCACAGCTCAACCCCTGTGCAGCAATGCAAATAGTTAAACTCTTCTGTAATCCACAAGATACATCGCCTACTTAATATCCTTTGTTGTCAAACTCATGCCGAATGAAACTGAAACTGAAAAATGCTAATATAAGCAAAGTTGCTATGCTACAGACAGTAAAAACAAATACAGCAATAATATAAAAATAGCACATGGCTAACTGATTACACTGAATTTACTTTAATCACCCAAAGGCTGGTATATTACAGCTAAAGCTAAATGCAAAAATGCACATCAAATTTAAATTAACAATCAGCTCTACATATAATTCTTAATGGCAATAGACCTTTATGGCAACTTAATGGAAATGGGGGGGAAAATTACCTTGCTTAACTTAGCACAGTGTGCAAGCAGCAAAATTAAACTTTTCTAACTTCCGTCTCTGTCAGAGGTCTCCACTAACCCGAGAATGTAAAAATAAGCATAATGTAACATAAATAAACTAACTTCAGATGAAGCTTCTTGGCTACAGAATAGCTTAGCCCTAGTGTGAAACAATTTCCTCTGAATGAACAGCGTAGAAGAAAACCACCGGTAAATATCTCAAGTGTTGTTCAGTGGTAAATATAATTGCAGTCCCCTGTCCTAATATGTTATATGACACTGCTGAAATTTCCATTGTACTAACACGTGAGTGGATGGAAATGGAACTGCAGCTCTACACATGCCTGCTGGTGGTCTGTGAGGCTGAGCTAGAGCAAATGAGTAGTGCATTCGTAATGGTAGCTGTAGCATTGATACAATGAAATGTGCATATCAAAACCGTTTTAAGAAATGTTACAATCTATCAATATTTAAATACATTTGGCAGCCCTACTAGGGACGTACTGCCTGACCCATTAGACCACAAAAGGGTGCATGCTAACTACACGCTACCTCACAGAGCACAAGATTAAATCTTAATCTATTCCTTCTACTGGGCCACTGTTCCATATTGTCACTCTTTATTCTTATTGTTTGTTTTACAGGCGAAGACCAAAGGCATACAGTCCCGGGTGGATATTGGGGTCAAGTATGCAGACAAACAGGAGAGGGCCTTTGATGAGGAGAAGATGAAAGCAGGGCAGTGTGTGATTGGGCTTCAGGTGAGAGGACCACAAAGTGCTGTTGGAAATTAAAGTGGTTTTGTGGGAATGTAATGGCAAGATATGCTGTATGACCTCATTTTATAAACTGTGTGAATGCAGGACACGTGGTGATACATTTGCCAACTGTATCTATTCATTCATTCATTGATTCTCTTTCTGCCTCTGTCTTTTAATAAAGATGGGCACAAATAAATGTGCGAGCCAGGCAGGGATGAATGCCTATGGAACCAGGAGACATTTGTATGACCCTAAGGCTCACATTCAGCCTCCTATGGATAATTCTACTATCAGTCTGCAGATGGGCACCAATAAATGTGCTAGTCAGGTAAGATTGTGAGAATTAATTCATACATCACCTATTCACGTTTAACCTTACGTAGCTAATCAGTTGTGAGCATCTTCCCTTAAGTGTGAGGTGTGCATGTCTTTGTACATTTGTTTTTGTTTTCCAGAATGTATGTGATATTAGTAATTTTGTTTTTCAAATATAGTGGTATAATGCTCTATTAATAAACAATGAACTACTTGAATTCGGACATTGTTAAAGCATGTTATTTTTTTACTAAATTCCTTCATGTATAAATGGGTAACCATGCTTAGCATTGGAGCTTCCTTTTTCTTTTCCTTCCAATAACCACTTTTTTGTACTATATTCTGACACAACTATCTGCAACTCTTTTAATTAGTTTATGCCCCAAAGAAGGTTACTAGCACATCTGGCAGTAATGATGTGCATCACACAAGTACTGAAATTCAACATCCCAGAACCAGAAGGCACATTTTAAATTGTGTAAAAAGTGTGTTTCTGCTGTGTGTCCTGCAGGCTGGTATGACAGCTCCTGGAACCAGGCGGGCCATCTATGACCAAAAGTTCGGCACTGACAAGTGCGACAACAGCACTATGTCACTGCAGATGGGGTATACTCAAGGCGCTAACCAGAGCGGGCAAAATTTTGGATTAGGCCGCCAGATTTATGATGCCAAATACTGCCCTAAGAGTGAAATGATGGATGACGAAAATGGGGAAATGGCTGGTGATTATGCCCAAGGTTATCAAGACGAGGGCCAAGACTACTAGAGCAATAGGTGTGGTGGAGCAACAAGCTGCTTAGCATCAGGGTGACTGTATACTCAAGCTGTGCTTCCCCAGTTTTTTCAGTTCTAGGCATCTCTAGGTGACATATATGTATTTTTGTGTTGCGTAATTGATTGTGACCATGGCTGTGTTAGGATGGAATATCTTAGTACAAGACTTGCCTCAATGAACAAAAGAACAATGAAGAGTTTTTTTTTTTTGTAGTGTGATCATACTGTACTGTATGTAATGTTTGCTTCAGATGATAAAAGGGTATTTGAAAACTGCTGAAGGATACTCACAAAATGGTCACATAATTGGCTGTTACAAGAAACTGGCAACATTCCTTTCCCTATACTTTGCATAACCACCGAAATTGCATGTAGGTATTCCAATTTCCTAGGCCTAAAAATTAGTTGCTGTATTACTGGCTTTATTCTTTTATTATGCTGTATATATAGATGGCAGTGTTTAAGACCTAGACACAAGAATACAGTATCTGTTATTTGATGACAACCTGAGGTCAGTTACTAGTCTGATGCATTTTTGTGTTTGTATTAAATTTTTAAATATTTCACTGTAATAATGAACATATTTTCAGTTGATTATATAATGGGACCAGTTGTCTATATCGCATATTAACTTGGACCAAATACTTGCTGAAATGCATTTTAAGGGAAATTTAGTTTTGTTTTCAGACTCAATGGGATATGAAGCTGTATTACATGTTTCAGTATTTGTTTTGTGTCTAAGAATTGACTTTGTACCATTTCATGTAAAAAAAAAAAAAAAAAAAAAAAACTTGCAATTTATGCTTTGTATCTGGACTATTGAAAACATCTGCAATAAATTATGTTTATACAAACAGGTTTGTGTTTGGGGACTGTTTTGTGAGATGTGGATTACAGATGTATCAAAATATTTTCAGGGTGCTATCTTTTAATAATCAAAAAGCCATTAAAATAATGATGGCGCCATGAAACTGTCAGTCAGCCATCTTCTATACCACTTGTTCCTGGAGCCCATCCCAGAGCACAGGGCAGGACACACTCTGGGCGGGGTGCCAGCCCACCACAGAGCACACGCGCGCACACAACGGGCAATTTGGACACACCAATCAACCTAACCTGCATGTCTTTGGACTGTGGGAGGAAACAGGAGAACACGGAGAAACACCACCAAGCTCAGGGAGAACATGGAAACGCCACTCACACAAACCCAAGGCAGGAATCAAACCCCAGGCCTGGAGGTGCGAGGCGACAGTGTTTTTTCATTTACTTTGTGTTCGTGATAAAACGATAGGCATTTAAATTAAATCTTTACTACCGTACTCGCAAATTTTGCACCCAGTGGGCTCTTGACTTTGATCTGATATAATAAAAAGGCATGCTGGTTGCGTGTGGTTAATACGATGCTCTGCTCAAACCTTTCACCACAATAAAACAGATTGTAATTATTTTTAAAAATCGCAAAGTTGACTTCGGGTAATATCCAGGCTTCGTCAACATACAGCACACCAGAACTTGCATAACTCTCAGACACCTGCCAGGGACTCGGCCAATCCACTTTGTTTGTATTCAGAAACAGAATGGCCGTGCACATCACAAAGTAGCCAATCAGGGCTGATGCCGGTGGTCTGTCATTTCCACGTGACCAACAAGTCGACGAATGGGTTTGCAGGTATAGTGACAATTCCGACAAGCAACAGAAAGATGAGCGTAGTTTGCGAATGGGACAGGATCACCGGGCAGTTCTCGCAGGAGGGAATATTCCCATATACTGAAAGGTGAATAAATATGTAAATGTTGTAAAAAAACTTTATAGCAGAATGCGATATCTTTTTGACATCAGTCCCAATTTTATGTTCTGATAAATATTTTATAACACAGGTTTTGTCGCAGCAATTCGGCAACAGGAAGAGAATGTGCATTAATGTACTGAGCGAAGAGTCACTTCTTAAACAGCAGGGAAAACCTGAGAAAATTTGGGTGAGCCGAGGTGATCATTTAGTTACCCGCTTTCACGCGGTGCCAAAAAGCATTTTAATGTACAGTTAAGTATTTACAGTCATCAGATTTTTAGCTGTACTGATGATAATTTTACATTAAATATCCTGACAAATTATGTAATTTTGTCGGTGCACATGATGTTTATTATAAACAATTGGATAGATTAGTAAATTATAGTCTTTCTTAGTTAAAGGTGCTACGTACTATATGGCATTGCTTTTAAGACTTTTTATTGTATAATAGAAAAGAAAATTAAATAACTTTTTAAGAAATGAACGTTCTCTAATTTTTTAGCCCATAGTTGAATATGTGTTTTCAATTACATAGTTCATGACGACAAGTGATATTAAATTTAAAACACGAGTATATTCTATCCTATATAGTTAGTTAGAAATGCAGTAAGACTGCTGTGTAAACACCCTGTAAACCAGTTAGCACAATTGGGATTGGAGGATCAGTGCATGGTAGACAGATTAAGCGCTAAAACTGTTTTACGAATACCCAATTCTTGTCATATTTGACGGTCAGTATCTTTTTACTCTAATTTGAATAAATCCTTGAATTACTAATCCTCTACCTCAATATGCCCTTGAAAGGAAAAATGTACATCTGATATAATCTAAAAATAATGAAAAACTAAGATACTTCTTTGGCAAATTCTCAGACATCTGTGTAGATCTGAAATTTGTGGATATGGCCATAAGAGATCTTAAGGGAACTACCATATTAATTAATAAGAGTTTCTGAAGGTGACTTATCAAAACATTGGTTTAAAGTGTGGCATTATGTAAATAAATATGACTGAGCTTCTGTGTCTCAAACTGTTCCCTTTCCATGTCACAACATCAGGGCTGAGTCATGCACTCTTAGCCTGTTAGCCTTTCGGCACAGTGCAGCAGGCCATGGGTATCTGCACAAAACTGAAGCTCCTTCTTTGGAAGAACATCACATTTCGCAAGAGAAACAAGGTAAGCTTTGTGGACATTTAGCTTCCTTCAGTAAGCATTCTGAAATGGAGTCCATCTGGTCATCCTCAATTTTATATCTTTTATTATACATCTTCTATTTCATATATTTAAAGAGTAGGAAGGTTGATTTTAGTTTACTGTATTTGAAGATTTGGGTGAAAGTACATAAACAGTATAAATAGTATGTTTGTCTTTTGCTGATATGATGTCATGTCTGCAGAATTTAGTTAAGATAGATTTGGCTGATTCGGATTCTTAATGCCTGTTTCTCTTGGGGGGGCTTGTGGTTTACCTCTGTGTGATGACTAGTTTCCTTCCTTTTCTAGGTCCAGCTTGTTATTGAGCTGCTCTGGCCTCTCTTCCTGTTTGTCATTCTTATTTCAGTGCGCAGCTCTCATCCGCCATACAAACAGAGCCAATGTGAGCATACTTTATACCTTTGTTCAGGTGTAAATGCAGTAAATCCAGCACACAGTGCTGATTCGTACTGTCATGATCCAGCACATGTTCTCACCATTTGGCTTTTGTGCTCCAGGTCATTTTCCCAACAAGGCCCTTCCATCAGCTGGCACCTTGGCCTGGATGCAGGGGATTGTGTGCAATATCAACAATCCCTGCTTCCAGTACCCTACTCCAGGAGAGACCCCAGGGAGGGTGGAAAACTTTAACAACTCAATGTGGGGGTGCAATACTGTTATCAGGAGGAAATGGGAATTTAGTTTGTGTTGACATTTCATGTGTATGCTACTTTACTGAATAGCACTTATTAATGCCTGGGTTTTTTTTTCCTTTGCAGACTCTCCCGACTCTTTGTTGACATTAGGACCATCCTGTCCTACACTGGAAACCAGTCAGTTTTTTCAGACTTTCAGGATGCCTTGCTGGCTCTTCAGAAACTTGCAGAAAGGCCAGAGGCCTGGCCGAGTAAGTGCTTTCTCCCATTCACTAAAGCTCTTTTGTTGCTGTCTGCAAACCCATGTGCATGATGAACTTTTAATATAAATAAAAGAAGTGATTACAGCAAATGAATGATCGGATTATAAAACTGCTGAGCCAGTCATGCTCCTTGTGTTAGGAAGGTTTTTTACATTAGTGACTAGTGAAATTTACGTTATCACAGCCACATAGAACATAGTTCCCATTGTTGATGGTGACAGATTAAAGTGATCATTACTCTGAAAGGCTTCAGAGGTAGTCTACAGTCTTTGAAAGTTTCCAGAATGCCCAGGACACTATCCAGTTCAGTGGCAGATTTTGTGTTAGAGAGACAATAAGTTCTTTCACATTTTGTGTGTTTTAGACAGATGCAGTTTGGTGAAGTTTAATTATCGATTTTATTTTGTGACACACTGCCATTTGGCGTGACATTGGACATTTAAGGCGAGTAATTCCCAGAAGCAAAAAAAGCAGACTGATGCCAGAGGAAAATAAATAAAGCAATAAAGGGTATTGTCTGTTTGGCAGTAAAACAGAAAGAGGTAGTTCTCAGGAGCATAACATAATTATAGGGTGCTTCTTTCAGGAAAAATGAGCACCATAGCTGAATTGTAATACTGTATTAGAAATGTCCACCAAAAATAAATTGTTAGAGTGTGTGTATTTTTTATGCTAATGAAGGGGTGAGGAGCTGCTGTTTGTTTTACAGCTGTTATTGTCTCTGGTTGGCAGATATGCCTGTGAGAGATTATCTGCATGCCAATGAGACCTTCTCCAACTTCTTGCTCATTAATGGAAGTCTGTCTCCTGCTGCCCTGGACCAGCTGATGAGAGCACAACTGAATTTAAAAGTGGTAAGGCTTTCTCTGGCAAAAAGCAGAATTTGCGTCACTGTCGATTCCACTAATAATAAAAGGCAAATGCTCTGACATTTAATGATGAGAAGTAATTTTCGAGCGAGCTACAGTATGTGCACTTTGACCTTCAGCATGTTCGCTGTTTCCCTCTAGGTGTCGCTGGCAGGGGAGGGATTGACACTGAAGGACATTGTGTGCAATGCCTCCCTACTGGGCCAGTACGTGACTGTAGGCAGGGGGGAATCTTTGCGTGAGCTGCAAACGTCTCTGTGCGCAGTGCCCTCCAGTACCCTGCAGGCAGCGGAGCAAGTGTTCCTCTCCCAGCTGGACTACAGCAAGATCCTCAAGGTCAGTGTGCAGGAGTGGAGACCCTCAATCTGTAGTAGTGTTGATGTTGCCTAGCAGCACAACGACTTAGTGGCAGTCAATGTCTTTAGTGACAAAAGTTGACCAGAGAAGGTGCTTTGTTGTAATACAGAGACTGTCTTTACTGTGCCAGGATGTTTTTATCATGCAAAGAATGATATCATTGTTGTCAATTATGAGTCCTTTTCATTAGAGGTATCATCTGTCTCAGAGCCTGTTCTGCACTCTTCAAATAATGGTGTTCCTTACTTTCAGTAGACAAGTGTGTCAGTACACCACAAAGAGCTCATTATGTATGATTGCTCTGACTGAAGGCCAGTCTGGACTTGGTGCACCAGGGACAGAAACACAGAGTGAGCTTGTGCGATTTGGCTGAGTGTGAGGAAGAGTAGTGTTGTCCTCCATCACACCTCTAAAAGAGAGGTTGGTTCAATAGTATAGTCCACCTGAGCTTGTGCGATTTGGCTGAGTGTGAGGAAGAGTAGTGTTGTCCTCCTTCATACCTCTAAAAGAGAGGTTGGTTCAATAGTATAGTCTACCTAGGCTTTGTGCCACCATACAAGCACAGGAAAGGAATGAGACCACATGAGAATGGATGTCTCTGAATGTGGCCAGGTGGGTGGGGAGCATGGTGGCAATTGCAGGATCTAACAGCTCTCTTCACCACTTGCAGAGAGGTAGGCTGATGTCTGGTGCTGCAGAACTGCGGGATCTCACTGAGACAGCTGCATCTGTTTCGGAGAAATTGGCACTCATAATGGATGATGTGAGTAAAGGAAAACTTTATCATCTAGACATGATGGTTGCCCTTTTATATTTTGAAACTTTGCAAGAGGCTTGTTTATACTTCAACCATGCATGTAGATTCCTACTCCAGGTTAAACACCTTGCTCAAGTATAACAGCCTCTTCTTTATTTATTTGGGTTTTTATGTATTATTCATATTCTTCCTTGGCTGTTTGATATTCTTCTTTCACTGCTATGAGATGTGAGGAGATTAAGTTAAATGTGCTCTGAGGCATAAGGGCTTTTTTATATGTGACTTGCAAAAGATTGGACAGATTTTTAATTATGACTTTAGCTGTCGTTTTGCATGTGTGTAAGCAGGTAAGTTTCATATTTTTTCTCCGTTGCTTACATGAACATTCAGTCACCAACTGCGGACAATCACAAGCACAACAAGCAGCAAAACCTCTTCTATTCACCCCCCCCCCAGCTCTCCTTCTTCTCCAGCTTTTCAGATCTGAGTGCAGAGCTGCAGACTTTGCCCCCTGAGAACCAATCAGCCCTGCCACATGAAAACTTCAGAGCTTTGTCCCGAATTGTTTGTGGACTCCCAGAGGGGGGCGGGGAACAGATCCCTTCACTCAACTGGTATGAAGACAATGACATTCGGTCCTTCCTGGGCAACAACGGCACAGAAGAAACAGTGGCATATAAGGACGACAGCACTAGTAAGAAACATGTCACGTTCTCTAAGCCTTTTACATCCAACACCTCCATTCAAAAATAATATACAGTGTTGTATTTGAAAGAAACGTACCTTACCTGCAACTATATCCAGACAGCTCTGAATGCAGTGTGAAGAGAAGCTTACACTTTGGTCTCTGACACACTGGAGTAGGCAGCCTTTCATTTTTAACTCAACAGCACCATACTGTGAAAGTCTGATCCAGAGGCTGGAGTCTGATCCATTGTCCAGAATTGTGTGGAGAGGCATCAAACCGCTGTTCACTGGCAAGCTACTGTATACACCGGATACTCCTGTCACGCGCAGCGTCATGGCAGAGGTACCGTTTAACCCAGACAAAATGCTGTAGATCTCCATTCACTCTTTACCTGCAGGGGTCACTCCCCTTATTCTTCTCTCAGCCATTTGTGTTGTGTATGACCCTCTAAAGCTCATGTTTGTGAGGTGTTTTTACCATCGGTTTCTCCTATCGCACTTGGTTCATTAATTTATGTAAAATCCATCGATTAGACGAGGTAGAACCGACAGTTCACGGTGTCATTTTTGTGTCCCATAGGTGAACAAGACATTCCAGGACGTGACAATTCTGGAGGACATTGCAGAGGCATGGGAGGAGCTTGCACCACAAATCTGGACCTTTATGGAGAGCAGTGCTGAGATTCAGCTGCTGCAGGTAGGATCAGGAGGAAGACACAGTTATTGGTGTGCAGTGTGAACCTGACACAACTTCAGCATTGGTATATGGGCAATATTACATCTTTTCTGTGGGCTGTTGTAAGTTCCTGATGGACAGAGATACTGGAGCACTCCTGTGAACGTTCACCTTGTCCCTGCTCTTGGGTGAAGGATCTGTTGAGGCAGCCTGAGGTGGCAACGCTGGTAAACCGTCGCTTGGAGAACAGCCCATGGACAGCTGATGGAATCGCACAGTTTTTGTCAACGCCCCCGGTGGATGACGTGACAGAGCGCACATGGCGAGACGTGTATCGGGACGTGAACCGCACCATAGGCATCCTCTCACAGGTCACACAGGTACCCCGATGCTGAGGTGTTGTGGTGTGAACTGTGAACCTCACAGACATGTCAGCGAGGTGTCCTGCCCTTAGCACCAGCACACCTGTGGTTTAGTTTGTACGTTTTGCACGTGGACATCTTTGTGACATCTTGAAGTTTGTTTTTTTTCTTTACGATCATGGTTTGCATCTCAGTGCTTCTTGGCAAACAAGCTGGAGGGCGCTGCCTCAGAAGGTGAGATGGTGGAGAGGGCGCTGGAGCTGCTGGAGACCCGACAGTTTTGGGCTGGCGTGGTCTTCCTCCTGCCTGATCCCTCCTCTTCCAGCCTGCCCTCGAAGGTCTCCTACAAAATCCGCATGGACATCGATGACGTCACCCGCACTAACAAGATCAAGGACAGGTATTCTAACTCTGTATTGTGCATCCATCATTATATGATTTAATCTAATTACCTTGTGCTCAGGAATATTCTGCTATAATTTTTAAACATTCCACTTTGCACTAACACACTGATGAAACAATTGTTTTATAACCATGTAGTTATAATGAACGAGACATGGCCAGTAATCTGTGGATCTTGTCTGGTGTGTTTTTCCCCCAGATTCTGGGACCCTGGTCCAGCAGCAGACCCCTTCAATGACATGCGCTATGTATGGGGGGGTTTTGTGTACATACAAGACCTCATAGAGCGGAGCCTGTCTCATGTACTTAGCGGCAGGAAGCAGGACATTGGCATCTACCTGCAGCAGATGCCCTACCCTTGTTACGTAGACGATGTGTAAGTGTGTTCCTGAATAATGCAATAAATGTTCAGTGATGAAAGGAAGATAAATAAGTGCCTGTAAACATGCATCCTCACTGGGTTGGGTGCAGTGTCTTTTTTGTGTTTAGCTTAGATTTGATGCTATTTTTCTCATGGATACTGACACAACACAGACGCTGTTGTTCTTCTCCCAGTTGCTTGATTTGTTTCCATGAATATGAGCCCCAGTAGCAGTTATGTGATATCTCTCTCTCTCTCTCTCTCTCTCTCTCTCACACACACACACACACACACACACTTCTTCCCTCCTGCAGTTTCCTACGTGTGTTGAACCGCTCCTTGCCCCTCTTCATGACGCTGGCATGGATCTACTCTGTAGCTATGATCATCAAAGGCGTGGTGTACGAGAAGGAAGCGCGGCTGAAGGAGACGATGCGCATCATGGGCTTGGGTACGGGCACGCTCTGGACCAGCTGGTTCGTCAGCAGCTATGTGCCCTTCCTCATCAGTGCAGCACTTCTCATCTGTGTGCTTAAGGCAAGCTGTTGTTGTTCAGGTCTCTGTGGTGCAGGGACACGCCTCTAAACTGTCTCATGAAAGCGTTTGAACTGCTGCCTGCCTTAGTTCTCTAACCAAAGTGCAACTGGGGGGGGGCAGCTGGAAAATGCTATTTTAACACTTTTTTTGCCCTCAGTGGGGGGACATTCTGCCCTACAGCAACCCAGCGGTGGTGTTTTTCTTCCTGACGGCTTTCGCCACAGCCACCATCATGCTGTGTTTCCTGATCAGCACCTTCTTCTCACGTGCCAACCTGGCTGCAGCCTGTGGAGGTCTCATCTACTTCTCCCTCTACCTGCCCTACGTGCTCTGTGTTGCGTGGAGGGATCGCCTCACCCCCAAACTGAGGATGTTTGCTGTAAGTCAGTCTTTTATTCTTCCATGTTTTTCTACCATTGTCCAATGTTGACATGTACGTACTTTAATCCATTGCACTCATGTTTGGAACTCAGTTTAAGACATCAGTGGCTTGAAAACTGCAGGTCTGGTCTCAAAGTACACTGTCTGCCAAGCTGATGGTTTTTAAGCATCGATACATACACACACACAGTTACATTCACACAGTCTGCAAGCCACTTGATTTTGTACAAAACACCTGTGATTTCTACCAGATTAAAACTACCGGGTATCAAACAGGTGTTTAGGAAATGCTTACACAGTGTCCAGCTAAGGTAGGATGTCTGAGTCTCGCGACTGCTTTGCTGGTGAATTCAGTTTGGCAATAATTTCTCCCACTTCTAGAGCCTGCTTTCACCTGTGGCATTTGGATTTGGTTGTGAATATTTTTCCCTGTACGAGGAACAAGGAGTGGGGATCCAATGGTACAACTGGTACTCGAGCCCAATTGAAGGAGACCCCTACAATTTTGGCATTGCCATTGCCTTCTTGTTTGTAGATGCACTGATCTATGCAATTGCTGCATGGTATATCGAGGCTGTTTTTCCAGGTAAGATGCTGCAAATATTTGGTACATTCAGACTCTTCCCAATATAGCAGAAAGATCTGTATGGAATTCTCCTTGTCTTTTCCACAGGGGACTATGGAATTCCCAGGCCCTGGTATTTTATCTTTCAGCTGAATTACTGGAGCGGTATGCCTCTTGAAGCAGGAATGCCCATACCTTCTGCTTCAAGAGATGAATCAGGTAGTGACAACTGTTTTTGTGCCCTACTGCCTGTACCCTGTTACATATTGAGTGAACATGAAATCACCAGGTTATAAGCATCTTTGGCTGTCCATTCATGCATTGCTGCATTTTAATAGGTAGAGATCTCTTCACTGCCATCCTTAACATGAATTTAAATTCAGCTTGAGCTGAAAATGGATGAACACAAACGTCCTTGTCTGATCACATTTTTTGCTTTAAAATATTATTTCAAGGAACCGTTCCTCATTTTTGTAGTCTTTTACATTAGTGATATGTATTAAATTGGCAGCGTTGTCTAGAGCACAGTGATGGCCAGAGTATCTTTAACACAGGGCAACAGAGCAAAATGTATCCATAGTGTTACAAGAGAAAACATTACCAAGAGGGCTCACCTTAGGTAAGACATTGTGTGAGCACTTGGTGCTAACACTGGAAAATAAAAGTAGTTGTTGATGTTATTTAATATTTGTGACGTAGGGTAAATGCTGAGCATTTGTGTTGAAACAACAGAGCTGACCCAGAAACTTAAGAGAGAATTATGGGAAAGTATAAACGATGAAGGTGACATCTGTGTATTAAGGATCAATGGCTATGTTATATCAAAGGAAAATTGGATGATAGTGTTCTAAATAGCTACATTCTAGGCATGAGTTGTGTTATCTCTGCCTGCACCTGGGAGTGTGTGGAGACAGGAAAACAAGAAGACCGAAGTGTGTCACACAAAACAGTGTACTACTAGCATATATACAAATGGCATTTGGAAACTTTATAGACAAAGGAGGACAAATGTTGTTTCAATTTAGTAAGAAAACTGGTTTGTTCTGGTATTGTGGGTAGATAGTGAAAACATAAATTACAGTACCATGTTTGTAGACGAATCACAGTACACAGTACACTGACGAGTTTTTGGCATTTTGTCATAGTTGTTTTGCCCATTTCACTGTGCAGAACCAGTTATAAACCTTAACTGTTTTAAGTTTTGTGGACCCTACTCTCAATTGTTACAGTTTGCATGGAGGACGAACCCCAAAACCTTCCCCTAGGAGTGGCTGTCCGTGACCTAGTCAAAATTTACAAGCAAGGGGCAAAGCTGGCTGTCAACCACCTCAATCTGAACTTCTATGAAGGCCAGATCACCTCCTTTCTCGGTCACAACGGTGCTGGCAAGACTACCACCATGTGAGGACTGTGTGTTTATAAACAGACAAGAAAATCAGACGACCTTTGTTTGAAACTTGTTTTAAAACGGAGAACAGTTTTTATTAAAATGCATGGGTGAATGTATCAGAGTCTAATGAAGTGTATTCCCAATCACTGCCATTGGTCAGGTCGATCCTGACAGGCCTGTTTCCACCTACTGCTGGTACAGCGTACATCATGGGTATGGACATTCGCAGTGACATGGACACTATCCGCAGGACCCTTGGCGTGTGTCCTCAGCACAATGTGCTTTTTGACATGTAAGTGTAATGGACTAAGAACTGTTACAGTACAAACCCCAGGTAGTCAGAACCAAAATCTGATTAGTCCCCCTTAGCAAGGGACTGAGGTTTTTAGCTCAGTTGGCTAATCCTTTTGTTTGGTAGCTCTGAGTGGGCTGCAAGGTTCTGGGTTCAAATCCAAGTTGTCCCTGTTACATAAGGAACAAACATACACAACAGTTTAACTTCAATAACTATTATTTTGTACATGCAATAATCTACATGCCAAACGACTAACAACCCTGAAAAACAATTTTTGTCAGCTTGTCAGGAATGTGCTGTATAATTTTATGATTTTTGTTTTGTGTTCTTTCCAGCCTGACCGTAGAGGAACACGTGTGGTTCTATGGACGCCTGAAAGGTGTTTCAGCTGCTGAAATGGCTGATGAGGTGGACAAGTTACTGGAGGATGTGGGCCTGGTGCAAAAACGGCATGAGCAAATCAGAAACCTGTCAGGTACTTGTATGGCTTGAAGTGCATTTGCCCACATGCTCTACTTTATTGTCACAGGAAACCAAGCAGGATGTATTGCTAGATGTGACATTTCTATGTGACAGATCACTTTGGGATGTTATGATGTGTTCATTTGTGCACCTTGTGCCAAAACTCCAACTCAGGAGGCATGCAGAGGAAGTTGTCTGTGGCCATTGCCTTTGTGGGAGGATCCAAGGTGGTGATCCTGGATGAACCCACCGCTGGCGTGGACCCTTGCTCTCGCAGGGGCATCTGGGACCTGTTACTGAAATACCGAAAAGGTGAACATGCCTCTTGGTGAAAGGGGGCAATGCGTGGTGATGGTCTGTTCTGTACAGCACCGTGGTACATTTACGTATGCAGGGTAACAACCTACTGGTGATCTTACATTCTTTGATCTGCTCTGTAGTAATATTTTTGCATTTAAGTTTTTTATGGTGTTTCTATACTCAAGGCTTTTATAGTCCAATGTTACGTAAGTTTATTGAGTCATAATCATCAGACTAATATTGAAATAATTGTACTAGACTGTATTTATCTCCATTATGTAAAAAATCATTAAATTAAAGCATTCACACATTTTATGTTTCTGTTGGTGGGATCAGGAGACTTGTTTAACAAATTTCTGAATGTCTGCATTTCTTCTCCTCTGTTTTTAGATCGCACCATCATTCTGTCCACTCATTACATGGATGAGGCAGATCTCCTAGGAGACAGGATTGCAATTATCTCCAAAGGGCAGCTCTGCTGCTGTGGCTCTTCTCTCTTCCTGAAGGCCCGCCTGGGCACAGGCTACTACCTGACAGCCGTCAAAGTGGACAGCAAGCTGGTTACCAGCATCGCAGGCCGCTCTGACACGTTCACAAGCCACATTGCACACAAGGTAAAGCGCATGTTCTCCCTGTGTGAAACTGTGGTTGCTGGTTGTCTCTGGTGTAACCTCTGTGATCTTCTCCATGTGTTTCAGGGCAGTGACTCCTTCAGCAGTGATGACACAGGATTGGGAGAGGAAAGCACTTCAGGTGTGTGTTTCTGCCATTCAGGATCGATAGGATTGATGACCTGCATGACTGGGCCCCCCTACTTTAATTCTCATCCCCCCACTCCATTTCACTTCCTTCCCCTCCCCTCCCCTCCCCATTGTTGTAGGGGTTGGAGCTCTCCTGACGCTGGTACAGCAGTACATATCAGAGGCACGACTGGCAGAGGACGTGGGCAGGGAAGCCGTTATCAACTTCTCGCATGCAGCTGCAGATGATGGCCGCCTGGCCGCCTGCCTGGCCGAGTTGGACACAAGACTGGCAGAGCTGGGCTTCACCAGCTACGGTCTGTCGGACACCACGCTAGAGGAGGTGCCGTTTAGAAGCATGGCGCACACCCACATGCACACTCAGCATACTGTATACCAGCCTTTTTAAGGTGTCCTTGGAACATGCCTCCTGTTACACTGTGTGTAGCAGTTGTCTGCAGGGAGGTTCAGAAAATGCAAACTGGCTTGCTCATTTTCCTCTAGGTTTTTCTGAAGGTGGCTGAGGAGACTGGGGTGGATGCTGACCCTGAGGCAGTGCAGCTGAGCTGCCGTGTTAGTCCTGATCAGGAGCAGCTCCCAGCTGAGGAATCCGACTCCGGTAATTCCTTTGGCCTTTTCCTCTCACTCTCCCTCTCCACTAACTCTTTACTGTACTCCTGTCTTTTTTCTGACAATCTCATTACTATAGATCCAGTGTAAGACCAGGATCACTCCATCACACTTGTCCTTTTCTGACTTTACACTTTTTCTGCCTTCATTGCTGCTGCTAGGGAGAAAACAGTTGCACGTGCAAGGTACATGTCATCTTCTCAGACGTGTACAATGTAATGAAACACTAACTGTACCCTCTCAAAATAGACATTACACAACAATATAATTATTGACAGTAACGGTTAATGTGTAAGACGTTTCTGGGGTTTACCACTTGCCTTGTTTCTGCCGCACAGAGCCCCTCGAAACAGAGCTTCTAAGTGGCGATGGGAGGGGAGGCGAGCCCCTTTCTGGGTGGGCTTTGACTCTGCAGCAGCTCCGAGCGCTCTTCGTTAAGAGGAGGCTCTATGCCTGCCGCAGTAGGAGGGGCATCTTTGCACAGGTGCGTAAACCTGTTTGCTCCAAACCCCCTCGACTCCATGGGCCTTTGAACAAAGAGAAGGTGCTGCATGCAGTAAGAGGGATTCTCAAGTTTGTTGGTGTTTTTCTCTTCTGCCAGATCGTTCTGCCTGCTCTGTTTGTGTTCATTGCCCTGCTCTTCAGCCTGATTGTCCCACCCTTCGGAAAGTACCCCTCACTCGAGCTGCAGCCTTGGATGTATGGAGAGCAATATACATTTTTCAGGTAAAGCGCTTTCCTTTCAATTCAGTTTGTTATATAGCGCCTTTCACAGCAAGGTTTCCCCCGAGGTACTACAGGAATAAGAGGCAGAGCAGCACACAGATAAGGTTAAAGCCAGATGACCATGGAGGGGAAGAGCTAAAAACTTGACAGTATGAGGATTTAAAAAACTACTGGGGGTTCAAGGTCAACTGGCTGTCCAACCCCCTGGGCATGGTAACCTTGCACACTGAAGTCTTGCATCATCACCTTGGCATTTTTTCTGTTTTCCTGCGATTTGACTGGAACATGCCTGGTTTACTCAGCAATGACGCACCTGGGAACCCTGACATACAGAATCTACTTGATGCTCTGCTAGAACGGCCTGGATTTGGGACAAAGTGCATGGAGAAAGGCGGGTGAGTTATAGCCTTCCAACTGTATTGACAGACATAGATAATATCTGTGATGTCACTGTTCCTTTAATGCACCACTTAAAGAAAAAGGCCTGGTGTAACTGATGCTACAGATGTCAAGTATTGTGTTTGGCCATGACAAGTATCTGATGTGACCTAAGTAATCTATCCCATCAGTCTGTACTGCTGCAGGTAGCCGCTGCCCTGTTCTTTTTACCTCCTACCCTCAAATACACTCCTGTAAATCACCGAGCTATTAATGCAATTACATGTTTACATTATCTACCTGATCAGTCAAGAAATTGGTATATTTCAGTTTTATAAATACTTTTGGTTGTAGGACAGTGTTACATTGTTAATACTAACATATCATATTGCATTGTCATGTCATCTTAATGTTCAATTGCTCACTCGTCATTGAGAAACAGGTGTAGCAACTTCAAGATTAAATTTCTAGGTTGCTTGAATCAGAAGGATCCTTCTTTATCTCCAGATATATCCAGTGTCTGTACTGGGTGGTGTCAGCTTTAATTGTAGTGTTAAACACAAAACTGACTACCATAGTGAGGTGTTTTGTAGAATGTAGCACGTTAATCCAGTTTGCTTTGAGTAGCTAATTCCTGACGTTGTATAATAGTTACAAAAAGTTTTACAGTCATGGTACTGTGCTACACTGTTACTGTATAGCAGTTAATATTTGGTGAGAAGCAAACGCCTGCTTTTCAAGAAATTTGTCCCTATAACTCTGCCCTGGTTGATACTGCCATCTAGTGGTAAGAAATGTCATCTGTCATACCTGTACTTTTTTTTTTTCTCAAAACGTTAAATTAAACACTAATTTGTACCATGATGCGATTTTTGTAACAAAAAACCATGGAGTTTCTCCAGCCTCTCTTTTTGTTTGCAGGGAACCGCAGTGCCCAGAGAAGGAGGCCAGTGCTTTCAGGAGACCTCAGGTAGAGTTCTCCACATGGGAGCTCTTCAGCGCTGGGAACTGGAGCACAGCTCAGCCTTCACCTGAGTGTCAGTGCAGCACTGAGGAGGTACGCAGGATGCTGGCTGAGTGCCCAGCCGGAGCCGGAGGCCTTCCTCCTCCTCAGGTGACTTTCCCTGCCGCGGGTGACTTCCCTCTTTGCGGGTGACTTCCATTTACTCAGGAGACTTCCTTTCCCATGGGTGACTTCTTCCTCCTTGGGTGACTGAGGACACACAGATCTGCACTGGATGCTCATCTTGTTCACTAGGTCATCTGTTGACAATTATTATACCATTTTAAAGATAGTACAGTCGGTTGGTCTGATGTATAGGTGTTGTAGAATTATATTTAATTCTTTTCTGGGTGCATTGTTGTACACAACATACATTGTTATACAAAGTTTGTGTGTACTGTATACAAACTGATGTCATTGCTTTCCTTATATGCTTATGATGTCAAACAGCGAGTCTACCATAATTCCAAATATGTGCAAATTTGATTTGCATGATGACTCAACATCATTCAGATTCAAGTTCTGATATTAATCTTTCCCCTGTGTTTGGTTTCAGTCTACTTTATTAAGAGGATTTATACTACTGCCAACAAGAGTCCGTGTTGAGATTTTTAAGAATGTCAGTAAATTTCAGTTAAAATGTCATAGATGCTGTGGTTGACGGTGGTCATTGAGCAGTACGTGTGCCTCACAGATCAAGAGGGCCACGGGAGACATTTTACAAAACATGACTGGGCGAAACATCTCTGACTACCTGGTTAAGACGTACCCACAGATCCTACGTAAGAGGTCTGAAATAGCATGCTCTTCCTTTGTAATGGTTTTAATCCAAGTAATATAAATTATAATTAAACCAGTTGTGAATAAAATTATGTTGTCATAATTATCATTATTCTTTGTCTGTTTTCAACTCAGCCTGAAGACCAAAAAATGGGTCAATGAGTTCAGGTAAATTAGTCTAAATCATGAACCAACCTAGCAGACCAAACCAGGTCATTTTCGTACTGTTAGATGATCAGGAAAAAGTAAATAATATGGCTGTATCTGGATTTCAGATATGGTGGATTCTCTTTAGGGGGCAGCACTTCCCAGGCTATACCCTCCATCCATAACTTGGAGGAAAATGTCTTGGCAATAAAGGAGCGCTACAAAATAGAACAGGTTTGAACAGGACGAGAGAGATGGTCTGTTTATCGATTTGATTTTGCCACAGGGTCTTTGTATTTTTTCAGCTGTTTTTGTTAGTGTTGGTTTATTCATCTGCCTGATACAGCTGCTAACACCCTCTCGGTCTCATAGAACAGCTCGCTGGATCGGCTGCTGGATAGAATACCAGGATTTCTGAACAGACTGAACAGCCAAAACAATGTGAAAGTAAGTGTTTGCTCTTTATAAATAAACCTGCCTGTAGAATAACATGTGCCTGCTTTGTCTGATGTGATAACAAAGCCATCTTTGCCCATGGCCAGGTGTGGTTCAACAACAAGGGTTGGCACGCCATGGTGTCTTTCGTCAACATCATGAACAACGGCCTTCTCCGCGCCAGCCTGCCACCTGGACCGGGGAGGAGACAACATGGCATAGTAGCCTACAACCACCCACTGAACCTCACCAAGGAGCAACTCACTGAGGTGGCAATGTGAGCTTTACCCATTTCTGCTTTTACCCCCTAAACAAGCTTGCCTCTTTGTAGACTTGAGAATCACAGCCACATTCTGACCCTCTCACCTGTGTCACTGAAATGCAGCCGCCGTCACCTGTATGTCTCTCATGCCAGGATGACCACGTCGGTGGATGTACTGGTGTCCATCTGCGTGATGTTCGCCATGTCATTTGTGCCGGCCAGCTTCGTGCTCTTACTCATTGAAGAGCGGGTCAGCAAAGCCAAGCACCTGCAGTTTGTCAGCGGGGTCAAACCTCTGCTCTACTGGCTGGCTAACTTCATCTGGGACATGGTCAGCTAACCCACGCTGCATCTCACATCTCACCAATCACATCACACTGTGTATAACAGATGGGGCTACCATTTTCATATGAAAATAAATGAACAAAAAATAACTAAGTTGATGATTTTTAGTTGTTTTTGCCATATTTTTCTGTTAATCACACTGTTAACCCCCTTCTCTGTACCTATTTTGTCTTGGCCACAGCTGAACTACACTGTGCCAGCTATTATGGTGGTCATCATCTTCATTGGTTTCCAGCAGCAGTCATATGTGTCTGACACTAACCTTCCTGCGCTGGTTTTACTGCTCTTGCTATATGGGTTAGTGCTGCAAAACTGATTTTTGTGGCCACTGCAGCTTGTGATGTATATGCCAAGTCCTGTTAATGTAAAAACAGACTTCCATTATTTCCTCTTTTTATACAACATTTATGTAGAACAGTCACCATGCTGTGTACTCTGTCAGAGACAGTTTCTATACACGGTGCTTTCACAGTAATATTTTTCTCTGTATCTCACCAGATGGTCAATCACACCCCTTATGTATCCAGCGTCCTTCATATTCAGTGTTCCCAGCACAGCCTACGTGGTGCTCACATCCGTCAACCTCTTCATCGGCATCAACGGCAGCGTGGCCACCTTTGTCCTGGAGCTTTTCACTGACGAGGTACGAAGCTCCAGTTCGGTGGTGGCTGGATTACACTGTTTTATGTGCTTCACGGCAATGGCAAGCCTATAGAATGTCCTGTGTAGGGTGATGTGTCATGCCATTTAAATTCTGGATTGACTGATTCCATAATAGATTATTTCACAGTTTATACAATAATAAAACGTAAAAGTTTAAAAAATATAATGGTATATGTAGAAAACTATATATAATCTTTTTTTATGTTTTTCTCTGATGGTGGATGTATTAGTTAAATTTAGATGGAATTTGATTAAAAAAATGTGCATTTGATTTGAAAAGAGTGACCGCAATTATCCTCATGTCTTAGCACTGAAACAGCTGTTATATCACAGTTTATACACAGGAATGTAAATGGGAAGCAGAAGGAGTAGACAATACTTCTCAGTCAATACTTCTCATTCACTGCTGTTCATTTGTGGTTTGGATTCTCCAGTGAAATCCTCAAACCTTTCACAACCTATATTTCTAAAATGCATAGCAGCTGAGGTTTATTGGCATTTGCAAATTGCCCATAGTGTGTGTGTGTGTGTGTGTGTGTGTGTGTGTGTGTGTGTGTGTGCACCCTGCTCTGTGCCTCCTGGGATGGGCTCCAGGCTACCCGTGACCCTGAATTAGATAAAGCATTATAGTGAGTGAGTGAGTGTATTTTGGATATAACTGTAGTTTCCTCTGATTTTTTCTTTACAGTACTTGAATAATATCAATAAGGTCCTGAAGAAGGTTTTCCTGATCTTTCCGCACTTCTGTCTGGGTCGTGGGCTAATTGATATGGCAAAGAACCAAGCGATGGTGGATGCCTTTCAGCGCCTGGGTATGTTGTGCAAGAGTCAATTCTTGGGGGTGTGAGGAGAGGATTTGTCTGTTTATCAATTCTTAATCACTTTCCATTTTGTTGCTTATTTGTACCTATAAAAAAACAGTAGCTCTTGTCACTGTGCCATCAGTACTAATAAATGGTGGCTGATTATTTGACATGAAAATTGAAGGTGTTTCTTTTTCTGTCTTATGTGCTGGGGGTGCAGGGTGGAACTTCAAAATCTCAGGGGATGCCGGGATAAAAAAATGTTAGGAACCACTGGTGTAGGAGGATAACTTACACACATGGTGTACAATAAATACCGTAGCCTTTAATATCAGCAATAACACAGGAAAAGGTGGATATTATTTTAGCTGGGACGAAAGGCATATTTTGTTATGAGAGTATAACATTGTGAAATTATTTACCAATTAATTGTAACATTGTGATGTGACTTCCATGTCCTAGCAGTAAATTTGTCAACAATTAACATGTTTTCATACAAAATTAAACATGAGAAAAGCAAGGTGACCATTGTTATGTCCATCACACAGAAGTTAACAAGCCTTAACTGAGCGATTTTTAAAATGTACTTGACATCTTTCAGACAGTGAAGTGAAAGAATGCTATACCAACTTCATTTGTAGCTCTTATTGTTCACATTTGCTTAGTTAACACAGAATGATTAGCCAGTATGGGCTTATTGAGAATTCAAAGAAAAAGTTGGCTGTCTTACAACATGAAAATGTCCCCCACGTTGCTTGATTATAAAGTCTGTCATTAAAATTAGCTGTCAGTTACCTCAGTCCTTCAGGGTTGCTTATGATTCAAATAACCTCTAGTCTTGTTGTTAATGGTCACAATAAGCCAGACCAGCAACAAGGCTCCAGTAACTGAGGCACGAAGGCTCCATATAACTTGCATATGAGCATATATCTTGAGTTGACCACTTGCGTGGTCAAGGAATCAACTTTTTATTATTGCCATATTTCAGATTTTTTGTCCATAAGGGGAGGAAGGAGGTGTAAAAGTACAAACATTTTGAACTTCTCTTGTAAATGTCTCCACGTGCCATAAATGGTATGGTGAGAATGAAGTGTAACCCCAGTCTGAACAGCAGTGTCATGGTAACAAGGTGCTAATCTTGCTTCTAAATGTTAAAAGGCACCTCACATACCCTGGACCCCCTCTCCTGGGACTTCGTAGGAAAGAATCTGTTGGCCATGGCTGTGGAGGGTGTTCTCTTCTTCCTCTTCACCTTACTGCTCCAGTACAAGTTCTTCTTCACATGCAGGTTTGTTGGTCATGGACCTAGAAAAACAACACCAGCGTTAGCCAGAATCCCTGTGTCTGCACCTCCACATTTTTTCCTCTTTCTTTTTTAGAGCACTGTCTAACCCTGAGCTGCTCCCTCTGGGCTCGGAAGACAAGGATGTAGCAAAGGAGAGAGAGAGGGTGAAAAATGGCAGAACGGAGGGAGACATACTGCTTTTGAAGGAGCTTAGTAAGGTAGGCGAGGAGAGGAGCTACAGGGAAATGCCTGGGGGTAGATTGTTTCCTAACAGTCAGAATGGACACAGTGTAAATGTAATTTTTTTCCTTCCCACTTCTTAATTTCCTGTGGTCTCCTGAGTGTGCAGGTCTACAAAGCGGGCAGGAAGCCTGCGGTGGATCGTCTCTGTCTGGGGATTCCCCGTGGAGAGGTGAGAGGGAAGTTTCTTCCAAGTGGCACAGACTAAACACACAGGGCCTTGGGAATTGCTTACTAAAATGTGCAAGAGACATTAAATGAAGCAAGCTGGACTCTCCTTAGAGGTACCTTAGTCAAAGCACGTGGGTTATGTCCCCAGCAGTAAGGAGGCTTACAGAGCACAAACTGGCTCCACTGACTCTTTGTTTATTGGCTGTCTCCAGTGGTGATTTGTCCATTGGCTGGATTACACTGTTTGGCTCCTCCCACTGCCACTGCTCTACAGTGACATGTGACATATACAGTCTGCTGGGTACCTATGGTGCAGCTGGAGTTGTATGAACATCAACTCCCATCGGGTGTGGCACATCAATCACACTTGGAGTTAAAATGAATGAGTTGGCTGGCAGCGCACTCTTTGGAGAGACTGTGTACAAGACGTCATCTCCCCTAAGCAGGCATGGATGACATTTAAAAGAAAAAAACCATGGAAGAGGAGAACATATGAACAAGCAGGCAGGGTTTATGTGAGGAGCTATACATAGATGCACCTTGTGCCACCGTATGCAAACACGGTCTCACTTTTAATCGCTGCCATCACAGCCTGTGGCATGGACATTATCTGTGGAACGCAGAGTGAGTAATCTTGAGTCTTCTCATGTGTGTGCTAAGATTTCACTTTCATTTTTGTCTGGCCAGTGTTTTGGCCTGCTAGGAGTCAACGGTGCAGGAAAAACATCCACGTTCCGCATGCTAACCGGAGACACCTCAGTTACCTATGGCGAGGCATTCCTAAGTGGTCACAGGTGACTGATTCTTAGTCTCTGGATTTCAATGAGTTTTATTATTGGATTATAATGTCGCCTATTATCATTACATATAGTAGTATATTCCAGCTGTTTTATTAAATTATGTACAAATGCAAGCTTATTTGACCCCAGCAACATTACTTTTTGTTAGTGTGTTGGACGACATGGAGCGTGTCCACCAGCTCATGGGGTACTGTCCCCAGTTTGATGCCATCAATGACCTGCTGACAGGTCGAGAACACTTGGAGTTCTACGCCCGCCTTCGTGGCGTCCGTGAAGATGCAGTACCAAAGGTATCAGAGCCAGGGCATTATCACACCTCTCATTTTTAACACAGTCCACTCAACTACTAAAATAAATAAATTAATTAACTACTTGAGCGCATACAAATTGCAGCGGGTTGCTTTGGGTACAGACATTTCTTAACCTGAATATGCTTGTGATATGAAAGGAGCATGACAACATAATGACTGCTGATGGAAACAAATGTGCTGCTTTCTGAAAGGTGGCACAGTGGGGCATTAGAAAACTTGGCCTGACACAGTATGCTGAGCGGAAAGCAGGCCGCTACAGTGGGGGGAACAAGCGTAAACTCTCCACTGCTATCTCTCTCATTGGTGCACCTCCTGTCGTCTTTCTGGTGAGTTTATAATTAAGGGGCTTAGGACACGTGAGTAGGATATACAGCCACCGTTCTCACTTCTCTGTCATCTGTCTAGTCCGATAGTATGTACAAAACCTGTGCTTTAACAGGATGAGCCAACCACAGGCATGGACCCAAAGGCTAAGCGTTTTCTGTGGAACTGCATTCTCAGTGTCATCAAGGAGGGACGTTCTGTTGTTCTTACCTCCCACAGGTAGGGGGCAGTGATTTTACTCTGTATTTAAAAATTACTATTACATTGACACTGGAAAGCTAATTTGAAGGCTGCTTGTGAAGTCACACCCTGTTCATTATATAGTGCGCTATATAGTGTGTTCACCATTTTGTAGTGGTGTCTGAATGTTGAGTGTGTAACTCTATGCGCTATATAACGGACTCAAGGTATTCCACAATGCAACATTAAATGTAGTGTACAACCAATGGTCAATAACATACCATTATATACAATAATGCATTGCGCTGAAAATTGCTGAGAGGCAGGAGGAGAGCATCGAGTGTGGAATGGAGAGATCAAACTTGTCATACCTACTTATTGAAGTATTGTGTAATATCATAAATATATAATACTATATTTCACCAATAACAATGTATTTTGTGCTAGTTTACTTGTGATTTATTTGCACAGCTTATATAAAATTTTTTCGCACCAAAACTCAGATCTCTCTCGAGCCTGTTTAAAGATAAACAGTACGACATGGACATAATTCATATAAACACCTTGTAGGGCTCGGTCGAAATACCTCCTAATCTGAATTGGGTAGATGCTAGTTTTTGTGTTTTATTCTCCACTGCTGTTCATTTGTGACATTCAGTTTATGAGACGATGACGTAATGAACTGCACAGAAAAATTTTCTTAGTAGTGTGGTAGTGTTCGAATGTGACTTTGCTGGGTGAGTACACTATACAGGCCACAATTTAGTACACTATTTATAATACCCTATATAGTGAGTAGCGATTGAGTGAGCAGAGAGTGAAGTCAGTCTCAGTTTTTTTTTTTTTTTTTTTTTGCTTAATCTATGATTATATCCACAGCATGGAAGAATGTGAAGCTCTGTGCACCAGAATGGCCATCATGGTCAATGGCAGGTTCCAGTGTTTGGGATCTGTGCAACACCTGAAAAACAGGTAAGAGCTGGTTTGGGTGCATATGGCAGTTAGGAAAACAACTTACCACTAAACTTTGTACATATCTCAGATGTTTCAGTTCATGTCTTAGGATTCAAATGAAAAGATCCATGTTGTCATTTTAGAACTCTTGTAATGTCTGCAACATCTTTAGAACACAGCTCTTGTATGGTCTGCTATTCACATTTAGGTTTGGTTACCTAATTTTCATAGTGCTCGTAGGGTGCTGAGTCAACTAAAACAATAAACACCATTGAGACTACAAAAATAAAAAGGAACACAGCTGAGACAGCTATAAAGAGCCTTAAACAGTACATGTGTTATGACTGCACAGTTACTTTATCCTTATTTTGTCAGATTGGTGAAGTTTGCTTTTTTTTTTTTGGTTCAACTTGTTTGACAGCACATCACTGACTGTCTATTGAGTTATATTGTGTGGATGTGTTTCTGAATTTTATCTTGCAGTTTGATAACATTTGCTGTTGTCATATTTACAGCGAACTGAACGTACATTAAAGTCTATGAAAGAGTAGCAGTGTTTTAGCTTTGGCCAAACATCACTCACAGGATAATGTGAAATCTTGCAGGTTTGGTGATGGCTATACCATCATTCTGCGACTGTCAGGCCCTTCTGAAGAGCCCTGTCCCGTGGACCTGTTTATCAGGAGCTCATTCCCTGGGATTGAGTTGAAGGAGCGACACCAAAACGTTCTGCAGTATCAGCTGCCGTCGCGCGCCTGTTCCTTGGCCCACGTGTTTTGCGTTCTCTCCCACAAGTGCAAAGAGCTGGCCATTGGAGACTACTCCGTGTCCCAGACCACTCTAGACCAGGTAGGGGGCCAAGAAGCTCACCGAGTGCCTGTGTGTATAGCATCAGTCCTGTCTTACCTTTCCATAGTGTTGGAGCAAAATGGCAGAGGTTGCATTGCAAATTTGCAAAACCCAAGGGGTCTAATCCTCCCACAGGTGTTTGTCAATTTTGCGAAGGACCAAAGTGACGAGGACCAGCTCAGGGAGGTGACCGTGGCTAAGGCCACAAATGCTGGGGTTGCGTCACAGGGGGAGGAGCCAAATGGGCCAACAGAACACCAAGGCCTCGAGATGAGGAAGCGCCAGTCCAATAAAGAGCGTGTGGCTAATGGAGGACAGCCGAGAGGAGTGACTGCGGGCGGCACGGACCCAGCTGCACTCTTGCTGGTACAGAGCCACACACAGGAAAGCAAGATGTGAACAAGGTGGCACACGTAAAGCACCAGGCTGGGGGCTGAAGCACAGTGTAACCTCGCTCTCCCTTGGTGGGGTAATCACATGACTAACCTCTCTCTGTAAACACACATCCACATCCCCAAAATGATGCATGACTTTAGTGCCTTATTCATTCTCCAGTGCTGCTGTTTTACTTAGAATAATGCAATACTTCTATACCTCCTGGTTTGTATTCAGGTATTATTTGCATGGTGCTTCATTTTTTCATTGTTCAAAGTAATGGTATGTGTTTATATAATGTTGCTCTACCATTCTTGGGTTTTCAAATGAAAGTCTACTCAAATGCATATGTACCACTTTATCTATAGGGTCCCTGTGCGGCTTGAATGTACAGTATGGCTGTACTTTGGGATCTTATTGTTCTCTGTGTCCGTGTTAAACTGCTGCACAGTGCTGCGTTGCACTTGGAAAAAAACTATGTATGTTATGTGAGCTTTTGAAAATGTTTATAACCAGTAAAGGTAGAAATAAATTTGTATAAGTAGTTTAGAATATAGCATTCCAAAGTCTGATGCAGTCACATGCTTGTTTGCAAACCTTAAGTCTAATAGTGTTTGAAAGTCAGGTCTATGTATTATTTTTAAAGGCTTGAATGTTACACTGTATTTGTACATAGAACTGTCAAATCAGTACTGTATAGAAATGAATATTATTAAAGTGAGGGCACACTGACTTACGTATCGTACTTTACAGATATAGTAAATCTATTTCAGCATTTAATTTAGAAGCCATAGCAGCAGCAGTAAGTCTTCCTTAGGTGATGTTTTCACTCAGAGGTGTCTGGCAAAGAAGGCACAGAAGAACATAATGGCTTCACACGGAGCTGAGAACACTGATGCATCCTGCTGCTCTGTAAGCTGTACACCTGAAGCTGACCGATGGTTTTCATCCAGTGTCCACTGAAGCAGCTGGTGTTTCCTGCCTCATGTGCACAGCGAGGGAGGCGGCCCGCATGTCCCTGCCAGTGCCTGTAAGGTGGCCTGCCGAGCCTCTTGCTGCCATTAAATTCATCTGTTTGCAGCTGTCTGGCTCAATCCCAGGGCGTCTTATTCCCTCCCTGAACAAAGGTGAAACAGGGCAAGATGGAAATTACTGTGTCTGAGCTGGTCTACTTCAGGTCTCTGTTAATCCATCATTGTTATGCATTGGTTATTATGCATAGGAACTATACTGTTTTTCCTAAGGAAAAAAAAGATGTATGTATGTGTGTCTATGCATTTTAAGAAAATTAAATAAAGAGTTAAATTTCAGTACTAATTCAAAAACCAATTTTAACCTTGAACATAATTATAAATGGAAATTAAACAATATGATTCTATAGTATTTCCACAACAAAGCCAGTTACTTTCAAGTGCAGTATGCACTTTTTATGGTCTATATGAAAATTTAAATGTAAGCACAGGATTAATTAGTGTCTCATTATGTTCCCTGGCTGAATAACGTGCACTTATAATGAAGGACATGGTAAAAGGCTAAGGATCAAAGCTGTCATTAATGTTATTGGCAAGTAAATACTAAATTAACTGCCTCCTGCCTCTTAGCACAACAGACAGAAACAAACCACTCCTTCACCTTGTTGACTTTACCTACGTTACCATCACGTGGCACAGCTTGTGTATGACTACTGTTTTAATGCATCTTATGGCAAACTACATACAAGGTTTAAAAGGTTGCAATTTAAACCATTCATATGAACTTAACACACTACACTGTTGTTATGGCTTCATGTGCTTTTGTCTGAATAGAAAAAAATGACAGAAGGACCAAGCCCATTTGAGGATGAAACACTTAGTTTACATATGCACAATTACAACCTATTGTCCAAAGTGACTTAAAGGTTATAACCATTCAGCAACAAGGTTCGAGGTGTTATTACTTTTATTTACTCTTAACATTCTGAATGTTAGCGTGTCTGTATATATAAAAAGAGAAGAGCCCAAGACCGCCATAGCAGGGTGATGGGCAGCTCAGAAACAGTGTTTGTAGTGGGGAGCGAAAAGGAGTGTATACTTACAGAATGAGAGAATCCTGTGGCAGCAGTCCTTCTCTGAGGGATCTCAGAGCCCACGCCTTGGAGAGGTGATCAGGGCATGTGAGCCTCCCTCTTGATCTCTCCCATGTCCTCGCTCTGTCTTTCACTCTCTCAAGCAGGACCCCAAAGTTGGGAGCATCATCCTCATTGAACCTATGCTGAGGTAACTAACAGAGACATGAACACATCTCCTTTACACATACACACCTGTACTGTATTACTTGTGTTTGCAGGTGACAATACACTGTAACATTCCAGACATTGTGTAACTCCATTATGTACCTTATAAGGTCATTTTGTAAGGATACTTAAGGTAATGTTTTCCCCTCATTGCACTGTAAAACTGTTTCTTGGATATAATATTTAAGGAGTGAGTAAAACTAATAAGATTTTTTTTATTTTAATAATTGTAAATTACCAATTATTATTTTTGACAAGTTACCTTTGACTCTTTGAAGGTCATGTTGCTGTTTCTCTGAGAGTTGCCTCGATGCAGATGTATTTTAGGAAATGGTTTTACGATTGCACGTGTTTCTGTCAGATCAAAAGTCTTGGTAAACACACCCTGATTTGAAATATTGATTGGAGGTAAAGGGCAGTAAGATACTGAAAGTCTTGTGTAACCTGCATCTGGCAGGTGCTTCTGAGCTGCTGTACTGATGCTACGTAATGATGAATGCTGAAACAAACACCCGGAGTCCAGTGTGTCTGATTTCATATTCTGGTCACGTGTCCCATCCTGGACTGTTGCTCCTTGCTTAGTCATCGGCATTTCATTGGGACTTTGTTCATGGCAACCCTCCACATGGGCGTCTACTGCAGCACAGCAAACCTCTTCTTCCTCTGTTGTCTGAACAGCTGCTTGGATGGGTGGAAGGTCAATGCAACTTTTAATTACCTGACAGTCTTTTGCGCATGTAGCTGAATCCCTGGAAGACAGGCCTTTAATGCTTCTCTCTTTCTGGTCAAACTTGTGACTCTGTGTATATTTTGGCAGATTAGATTTCAAGGGCATGTCACATCTCACCATTTCTGCCTCAAGATGTGCACTCATGTCTGACAAAAGGCTTGGTCCACTTCTTTGTCCTAGCATGTTATCTTTTATTTGTCTTTGACTGTAGTCATACCCACCATCTCTCTGCAAGTGCATTGGAATCTTGTTGAGCATGCATTTTTAAAATCAGTTCTTTTATAATTCATTGGATACATGTGACTTAGCTGCATATCTGATTGTTACATCCGTTTATACAAATGAGTATTGTACTGAACAAATTCTGGTCAAGTACCTTTCTCAAGGGTACAACAGCTGAACTTGTGTGGGAGTGGAAATGGCAACTTTCAAACTTCATGTCCGAGTCCTTAACCATGATCCTACCATTCGCTCTGTGACTATGAAAATATAATGGAAACAGAGTCATTGTGCTGGAGGTCACAGAATGAACAAAAGAAATGGTAGAAAAACCACACCCTTTTTGGGGGTGGGGGATATTTACATAAATATTATGTTTTATGTGTTATTTAAATGAATGTCTTTTCCAAATTGACATGAAGATTAGAAGTATACAGAAACAAAGTTTTCTGAATGTTTTTTTTGCTAGTAAAGTTCTGAATGCTGAAATAAGTGACTGGGTACTGTACACAAAAAGGACAAGAGTAGGATCCTCATACTAGAGTTGTGAGCAGTTTATGCAGTCTAATTATATATTATATAATGCACTGTTTATGTAATCAGAAACAGTTTATGACACATGGAGACTTTCAACTGCACTTTAAGATGTATTTAGTTGACCAGCACAGGACTAAGAGTATTGTAATGTTTACGTCTTCCATCCTTGCTGCAGAACTACACATTTATAGAAGGATAATTATATGCTTACACAATGGCAGAATCTTGTGGCGACAGCAGTCCTCCCTTGAGGGATCTCAGAGCCCATGCCTTGGAGAGGTGATCAGGGCATGTGGGCCTCCCTCTCGATGTCTCCCACTTCCTCACTCTGTCTTTCACTCTCTCAAGCAGGACCCCAAAGTTGGGAGCTTCACCCTCTCTGATCCTATGCTGAGGTAACTAACAGAGACATGAAAACATCTCCATCAATCAACTGTATTGTATTACTTGTGTTTGCAGGTAACAATACAGAAGAACATTCCAGACATTCTGTAACTCTATTATGTACCCTATACAGAATGGTTTTCAATAGCACACTTCAGATTAAGTTTTTTTCACAAAAATATACATAAAAGAACTTCTCACATATATAACATTTCACAAGCTTAGAAATACCAAATGAGGAGTGAGTAAAACAAACAAGTCATGTTTTTGTTCTCAGTTTTAATTTTATATGCCCAATATATATTTGAACAAGTTACCTTTGACTCTTTGAAGGTAAAGTTACCGTTTCTCCGAGAGTTGCCTCGCTGCAGATGTATCTTATGAAATCGTTTTACAATTGCATGTGTTTCCATCAGACCAGAAGTATTCATAAACATCTCTTGATTTGAAATATTGATTAAAGATAAAGGGCAGTAAGATACAGAAAGTCTTGTGTAACCTGCATCTGGCAGGTGTTTCTGAGCTGCTATACTGATGCTACGGAATGATGAGTTCTGAACCAAACACATGGGGTCTGATTTTAGATTTTGGTCACGTGTTCCATCCTGGATTGTTGTCATTTGTCCATGTGTTGATGTTTGTCCAGTACCTTCCTTATTTCTGCCCTCCACATGCGCATCAGCTGCAACACACTCAACCTCATCTGCTTCTGCACATTGAGCAGCTGCAAGGATGGGTCGAAGATCAATACAAATTTTAATTGGCCGAGAGTCTTCCATAGGCACATCTGTGTCCCTGGAAGACAGGACTTCAAAGCTTCTCTCCTTCTGGTCAAACTTGTGACTCTGTGTATATTTTGGTGGTCTTGAGGGCAGGTCACACCTCACCACTTCTGCTGCAAGGCGTAGACTCATGTTTGACAAAAGGCTTGTTTCACTTCTTTTTCCCAGCATGCTTTCTTTTATTTGTCTTTGATTCCACTCTGGCCCACCATGTCTCTGTAAGTGCATTGGAATCTTGTTGAACATGCAATTTAAGTTTACTTCTTTTAAAACTGGTTGACAATGTCATTTTGCTAGATGTTTTATCTGATCATTATATATACTTATACAATTGTATATTTAATTGGATAAATTTGAGTCAAGTACCTTTTTCAAGGGTACAGCAGCTGAACCTGCCTGGGATGAGAAATGGGAACCTTTAAGATTCAACTCTGAGTTCTTAACCACCATCTCACCACTTGCCCTGTGAAGGTGAAAAAGTAATGATAACAATCTCATTGGACTAGAAGTCGCAGAAATCATGAATTTCTGGAATGTACATTATTCTAAAACACCATATATATTACTCACTATAATCATCTTAATTATATTTTACACTTCTGTTCCCTACTAGTTTTTACTGGTAGACATTCATGTCTCAGTTGAACAAAACACTCATTTGCCTAGTTGTTACATCTTTTGTTTACATATCTTATCTTGAAAACTTATCAGTCTGTTATTTTTATTCCATTAACTTACATGTCTTCTTGCCACATCTGAAAATGTCTGGTTGCTCCTGACAAGATGGTTCAGGACTGTGGCTTGCCCATTGTTCCAGCAACAGAGCTGATGCACACTAGTCATTGTGAGTACTCCTCCCACACACAAACAGATCACAGCCCACTCCTGATTCTGAAAGAGATTTTGTTACCAAAACACTGTTGTTATGGACACACCTCAATCTTGATAGCAATTACAAAACTTTACGTATATATGAAGCAAAGAGAGAAAGAAGGAGACATTACATTCGTCTGGTTAATACGTGTTTTTTAAGGAATGTGATATTGTACAAATATTATTAAATGTATACCTGTGTTAAAATTATAGGAAACAGTAGTTCATAGAATATTACAGAAGCGTTTTAACTCACAGAAGAATATCACATATATTAAGATCTTTAGACGTTATGCGTGTGCTACGTGTGCTACGTGTATATGACAGTGTTTCATGATTTGCAAGAAGAATTGATATTTCAGCAGTAATGGTCACAAACCAATACATTTACAAAGATTTCACACTTCTGTAAAATGACTGCTGGATGATTATATTTTGGGTGTAATAATCTTGTTACATCTGCATAGGCTTGTTGTTTTACAATATTACAGTTTGAGTTTAAATTAAAAATAACCAACAAATACTGGTGAGTGGCATTCCAGCGCTTGATGGATCTTTAGCACATCAGAAACATCCCAGCATATCTTTAGTTTTATTCATGTTTACCGAGTTTCTCAGTGGTGGAGGTGTTTTTTTTTTTCCCCTGATACTGATATAATGCGTGGCTTTCCTGTGAGGTAGCAGGAGGAGGACTCCGTCTCCTCCTCCTCCTCGTTGGCCTTTCAGGCGGTCTCTTTTACAGTACTTCCGTACTTAACCTTAGGCGTCTGCTGTGTGCCGTGCTGGGGTTTCGTAACAACCTTCAGCCGGTTGTCATTAGTCTTATATTTTACTACAACACATCTACGTTTATTTCTTTATTTTAAACGTGTATTCTTTCAAAACCAGCCGCTATCAACGTAACAATAATAAAATGGTTGTGCTGACTAAAGCTACCACTACCGGTAACAGCAGTGAAGAAGTGGAATACGTGTAAGTCCCAACAACGTAACCGATATGCCATTAATAGTTTAAGATAAGCAGTTTAGTAAAATACGAAATGCAGCAGATCATAATATTACTGTCTGTATTATTACTAGTTTAGTAAACCGGGTCTGATAACTAGTTAGTGATCATCACTGTGATGTCTGTCAGCAGATGAACATTGTAATTTTTTATTTATTTATTTTAATAAAAACAGCATGGTAAATTCAGTGCCGAAGACGTATGTATCACTACACAAACCCTCAGCTTGTCTTTATTTCTCTTTGTTCACTTCGCTCACAGTTTGGTTAACAGCCGTCCTGACGCCATTTTAACTCGGCGTACAGACGTCGCTGGTTGTTTGTGTTACTGTTACTATTTACACACACAGGAAATGTGTTAGCTGGGTTGATACAAAATGAAACATGGCAAATTAATGTAATACGATGCAGGCCAGTCACTGGGATTGATATCAGCGTTACTGTCTGTTGCTGTTTTAGCTTTTGTGACTTAGTTAAGTTCTCAGGGTGACGTTAGCGACCTACATTTATAGATTCTTCTAAAAGAGCTTTCCTCGTATATCTAGGCTTTTAACGTCCACAGTCCATTTTAGTTGGATATGCTATAAGATGCTGGTGAACTTGACAAAGACTGTCAGGGCTTTGGTTGTGTGTGGTTTTGAGTAGTGTTGGTCAGCTGATAACACAAAAAAACACACACACACACTTCCTGTTGTCCGACATTTTGTTCAGGCCGGTCTTCTCCACCTGAACGACATGGGTACCAGATGTAAAAAAATTAATTTTTCCTATTCCCGTTCCACTAAATGAAGTGTATTTTATAGTAATTGAAAGTACAGTATACCAGAAACTACTCTTTTTATTCTCCCGGTAAGTGAATAACTAACTACCTATATTTAAGACCTTACATTCTAATTTTAGGAAGTGTCCATTTAGCTAGCAGTTATAGTCTACATATTGTTTTGCCTTATAATTAGCTGCTGCAGACATGTATACATAAGGTGCCAAGTGTGGGACAGATTTGACAGTGTTAAAGGCTGTTTTCCCTGTTATAGTTGTAGTTAATTTTAAAGTTTTGCATGGAACAAATTAAAACTTCTAGATGTCCTTGTCAGAATAAAAGGTATTTTTGAATCTGAGGCATGTAAACTATTTTTAAAACTGCTCTGCAGTCTCAAACCTGTAACAGTTGTCATTTTTAATTTGCTTTGAATGTGTCTCACAGCCTCCTAGCTGAGCACCACAACTCTGCGCCTAGCTCGCCATCGAAACGTGTGTCACCATCCAAGAGAAAACAGTTCTTTATCAATCAGGCCATACGCAACTCTGACCTCACCCCACGAGCTAAAGGCAAAAAGAGCTTGCAACGACAAGAAAACTGTACGTTTTCATTGCATTTCCACACACCACTGTCGTATCCCATATGTACTTTTTAATTGGGATTCTTCTATTTTTAAAATATCTTTTTATTTTTTTTTAAACTGAATGCTGTGACTTAAATCCATACTAATTGTTCTTTTGTTTTTGTACAACGCAAAAACAGCTCGCTATCTGGCTAATTTGCTAGAGAAAGATGAGTGCTCCAAAGATGAAGGGGACGTATGTTCAGTCCCCGCTTCCCCATCGATATTCACAGAGGCCTGTACAAATACTAATTACATTCAGGTAGACATCGTCTGTATCAGAAGTCCTGAAAACTCTTTTGCCTCCTTTTCACAGATGACTTACTCTCAGACTATGTAATACAGTTCCATGGAAGAGTTTGGATGATCCTGGCCAAATTACATACTTTAGTATTTTTACTTCAAATGTCAATAATGTATCTTATAAAAACGCTGCTTAGGTTTGTCTAAGCTGTTTACTGTTTTTTTTTTTTTTTTTTCTTCCCTTCTTCTAATGTCAACAATATATGTAATTTAACTACCGGTGTCTGAACATAGAGTTGAAGTTCCAAATATATCTGAAAGACTTGACACCATGTCAACTCCCTCCCCCAGTCTTGGAATGACTTCCTGAATCGTTCTGGAGAGGAGCAGGAGAAGTTGCTTGCTCTGCTGGAGGAGAAAGCCAGAAGGAGCTGTACGGAGAAATTGCCCAAAGACCAGAGAGCATGTAAGTATTCAGCTTTTATGTATTAATTTTACACCACCCTGTCAAACACGTGTGCCAGGTTTCGAGAGGCATGCTGTGAATTGCCAGGTGTGCTTTACTGACGTGTCCTGAGCATCTGTTGCAATATGCTGTATGGAGTGGTCATTAAATGCTCATTGGTTCTGTCTTAGTGAACCCTGCCTACAGTGCCCAGGAATGTTTTCAGAGGATTGATCGAAGGCTGCGTGCTACATTGAAAAGGAAACAAATTCCCATGGTGAGTATTCTGAATTTAGTAGAGGCAGGACAGCGAACCGTTCCTCAGCTTCTTCGAATTTATTGCTTTGTGCTTTTTTTTTTTGAAGCCACTCTGTAATTGTTCTGTGTAAATGTTTTACTAAGGCACTCTATATCAGGAAGATGTTAAATAGGTGTCAGCCATGGATTTCTGTACAAGATAACTTAAGTACTCAAAGAAATAGTCTTGAGTCCCACAAACTACTACTGCACTATTTTTTCCAAAGGGGATCCTAGAAGTTATGGAGGATGATCTATTGCGTTTTTTTGTGGCTCAGCCCCGGTCTGTTTACACCACCACACTGGGCAGCAGGTTTGTTTTTTGGCCCCAGATTATTAACCAAAGCTTTCCGTATGTCATTACCTTTTTCTGTAAAAGCTAGCATTATGCATAATCGTGTCGGTGATTAACGAATCCTTTTTGACACTCTGTAACCAGCTATGAGAGACTACTACTTCATGCTGTCTGCCAGTATATGGACCTTGTTTCAGCAAGTAAGTGAACCGGTTGTTTGTATGTTTACAAGTTTCTGCTTTTCATTTTCCTGGTGAAACTACATTTTTTTAAAGGTCAGACACTTAAACACTCATTTAATATTTTAAAAACTTATTTATAATGTGGTATCGTGATTTGTGTTTTATAATTATATGACTGATTCATGAGTAACTTATGGTAACTAATAGCATCCATGAATCTCACACAATATGTAAACTATGTAATAGCATTATTAATGGTGTATTCTCATACCTGTGGAAACATTGAGGGGAAAAATAACTACAAAGTATGCACTTTGTCACAAAGAGTGCTAACAGTGTTCTTCTTTCTGAGCTGGTGACATTGTTTTGGGTCGTGTTTGCATGAATGAGATGTGACTTTCAGTGGGTACACTTTTGAGTGAGTGCTCTAAACACATTTTTTTTTAATTTAGGTATCAACCACGATGGTGATCGTCATACTGAGGTGGTCAACAAGCAAGAAGAATTTCTACCTCCATCACCTCTGCTGTCTGCCTACCTGGAGCAGCTGAGCTGAGAGTGGGACAGAAATTGACCTTGATCATCCTTGCCTCGTCTCACTCGTCCAATGTAGATTACTCACTCATACTTGCAGCAAAGTGAATGTTTGTGTGCTTCGGACATGGGTAGTTAATTTGAGCTTCACAAAATACTATGGGAAAGATGAAAGGAAGTCATAAAAACGATTGTCTTGTATGGTGTTAGTTCAGGTAATGATTTAACGGAATGTGGCCATAAATATGTATCTGTACAATTAGTGTGTTGTACAAATAGTTTAGTGTATTATTATGTTTTGCAGTTGACGTTGAGTTTGTTAGCAAAACATTTAGGGTTTACTTTAAATTTAATTTTGAAAGAGAAAAGCTTTGTATGTTACTGTTATATTAATGCTTTCTGTTAGGTTAATGTTTATGCCATTGGTTTAACTGGCAAGTTTGAAAGAATTTAATGCTAGCAATTGCCAAAATTATATAGTAAATTATTTGATAAGGTTAAATTGCCTTCAAGATGCATTATTGTACTTTTAAATATTGTATGTTCAGTAGTCATGATAAATGTAAAAATGTATGGCTGTCTTGTAAACAAAAACATGACTACATTCATGCGTTTAGCCTGGTTTCCATTTGCCACTGAAATTTTGGCTTTGCATTTAAATCAGAGAGGTTTTGTTGAGAACATGTGGTGCTGTGTTTTATACATTGGCTTTTTATTCAAACATATTTGAAAAATACAGTGTAAACTATTGTGCTTAATTTTCAAGTCATCTGCAAATTTGTATGAAATTTCAGCTAATTTTTTGAAAGGGCTACAGTGCCATTTAACTATATTTGGCATGGATTTCAATATTTGATGTTCTAAAATCACAAACTTTCTCTGGAAGCCTAGTAATAAACTTTGTACTTTTACATATACTCAAAGTACCCTTGTACTTTACCTATACTCTAGTACTGAAATTTTCTTTGGAAATTGAGTACATGTGAATGTATTGTGTGTAGATTGTATGATACATTGCATGTTTGTGTGCATGTACATCTGTGCTGTATGTGCATGTGCTATTTAACTAATGGGACACCTGATTAGGCATTAGAAACAAGTTGGTGCTTTGAATTTACTTTGGTGTAGTGGGATGAACCTTATATGTGGGGATTGCACACTGCTCATTACTTCATTTACTATTAGAACACTGTTTAGTTCTCTTTATGATCATTAACAAATTATACAGAAGATATGCTCTGCTGTTTTTGATATAGGTGAATATGATGATCAGCATTTTTTTCCCCCCATGGTTCATTGTTTCACTTGATTTTCATAATTGAAGTGGTGTCTCATGACTTTTGACCTACCTTAAATGTTGGTACATACACATAAGTTGGCTGAGTGTAGTGCGGTAATTGTTTTATTTATAAAATTGTCTTATGATCCATGACCAGCCTGTTTTGCATAACCAAATTAGTTACTTGTGTGCCTGTAAAATTCACCTTTTTGTGTCGAAACCCATGCAAAAGATACTTAATGGATGTATGATTTTGATGTAGTTGTCAAATATGGCCATTTTTTATTATTGATTTTTGGCAGATTTTACCTGTAACAGGAAATTTGTTGTAATTAGCACTTCATTTTTTGCCAGCCTTTGATAAAGGCAATATACAGTACATATACTTGTGTGTATTTTAGATTCCAGAAGGGCTTTCAGTTCAATATACTCTGGGGTATTCATCTCTGAAGGCCCATTTGAGTGCTGTTAAAATGAATTTGTATCAGCAATAAATACTTATTACATCCTAAAATATTTTATAATGTGATTTTTGTGCCAAAATTGCAATTTTTTTCTCCTTAGTGAAATCTTTTAAAAACCCTGTACATATCAGTGAATTAAATGTAGTTATTGGTAAGTAAATACATTCCAAATTCACTGATCATGAACTGTGGAGATACTAGTTTAAAATACGTCATACGGGTTTCTGTGCAAGCAGCCCCTGGCTATTATACTTTGGCTGATTGACCATATTTTTCCAGTTTGCAGCAAACAAAAATTAACATGAAACTAAATATCTTGTCTGTTATTTCATAATACTTCTGTCAGCACTAAAATGTAATCATATAGTTTGTTTGCTTGTTTCTGCCGAGACCTAGTTGTTTGAACCATACTATTGATCACTAAAAACACTCCAGTGCCAATTCCAGGAGACCTGTGTGTATGTGATCAAGGTAAACCCTTTAATGCAGGCTCCACAAGACAGCCTTCATTCGCTACATGTAATGGTTGTGTATATCCACCACAGGCTTATGTTACATCAATGTTTAACAGAGTTTAACGGCAAGTAACAAGTATAAAGTGTTCATTAAAGCGTCCAATGCGTTCATAGTAATATTTTGAATTATTAAATCACATTATAGTTTTCAGCATTGATTACATGCAATGATGAAACCCTGTTATACTGAGATAAATCACTGATAGTGACCTAAAGTCAGTCAAAATTTTATGCGTTTTGGTTATTCGAAGAAGAACTATGAGAACTTCGTTCTTAAATGCCGTAAAAAGACAGAAGTAAATATTTCGTTAATCTTCTAGTTTTTTCTTTGTAAAATTATGGTTTATGCTATAGTTTGGTTTTCCACTAGAGGGAGCAGTAACAAAAGCAAGTTTAAAACTAAACTCGTGTCATGTAAATGGCTGCAACATAACTAATTTACGTACGATTCCTTTTGGCCTGTAACATAACTCCGAGTAAAAGCGATCCTTGAAATAGAGATAAATAGCATGTGGGTTCAAAACATAAATATTTAATATATAGTATAATGTATCTGTTTTGATAATGGCAAGTCGTTAATCTCTGGCGCTGGAAATAATAACAGCAGAAATCTGAAACTATAAAAAAGAACATATTCGTAAACATTGAATAATACAGCATTTAGAAATATATCGAGGAATCGTACAAAAGATAATAAGCATATGAATTAGAAGCAATCCGGCATAAAAGAACATCCTATCGCGAAAGTGAAACTCGGAGGCGTAGTTTCACCACATGAACTGCCTAATCAATTTCACCGGTTGCTTTTACAAATTTTAACTTAAATTCGGTAAACAGTTTTCTATTTATCGATTCTTGCAAAAAAATAAACGAAACCAACTAAAACAATCTTTAACTTGATAGATTTTTTGTTCATGATTTTCAGTTCATAATTATTGTTTATATCAATATCTTAACATTGTACAATATGCTCACTTCAGATCAAGATTAATGAAATCACGTTACACTTCAGAATTGTGTGTTCCGTTTGGTAAATAAGGCAATTCGAAAACAATTCAGTAAATACTTCAAATTTGATCAATTAAGTCACGTGGACAATTTCGTGGTTGTTTTAATCAATTTTCTACACATTAAGATCAGCTCTTAGGTCTCTAAAAATATCCTGAGGAATTTGGTGGACATAACTAATCACGTGCACGCACAGCCTGTTCAATCATCCATTCATTAGTTATTTTGTGTACTTTACACTACTGACTATAACACTAGCGACACTCAACCCTGTCAGGTTGAAAGGCTCATAATTCTAGGGAATATCGCTAAACGTCTACTTCAGGTCACGTTATGTTCTGGAAACGCACACAGCAACAAGGGGGAGTATGTCAAATAACGTGTCAAACTGTGAATACTTCAATAGAATAAGTATACATAAAAATAGTGTAGTACTATGGCTTTTAAGTGCAATGAAACAGCGTGCACTTGCCAGACACATTTTATAACATTTGCCTACAAGACAAATCGTGTGTTTTATCGACAGTCCCTTTTACAGGGGTAGGCTGGCCTCTCTGATTCAGAGGTTAGGAATTTGCATCTGATCGCTGTTTGTCAACCAATGATTTGACTCCAGGATCGTGAGCACGCCTTAGATTAGGCAGGGATACAATGTTACCTCTAAATAGAGCCATACTTTTTAATCGTATTAGATGATTGCAATCAAGTGTAAATAATACAGTCAGAACAGATTTACATTTCGCTGATATAATAAAAATATAATTAATGCTCCTGTCGTATTGAAGCACAAATCAGGAATGTTTCTTCCGGTTCCCAAAAATACAAATACAAAAACAAAACGGAAGCTGATTTGGTAAGTTTTTTTTCCTCTGTCTCTCTCGTCCCTTACGTTTGGTTTGTTAGACGAACTACTAGACCGAGTTAACTCTTCTCTCGAGTCGACAGTTCCAGTGCTTGTATTCTTTCGAAATAAAGTTTTTTTTTTTTGTCTTTTTTTTTGCGGAAATAACCCATTGTTAAAATGCTCCCATTACAGTTACGATTTTATTTAATATATTAAGTGTGTACTAATTGCTTAAATATAAATTCTTAACACAGAATCCATGTTTACTACATCTGCTGCGTGCTTGATGTTTGTGAGTGCTTTGCAAGTTATGTAAATTAAGAAGTTCTAGAATTTGCTTAAGTTTCCCCCCCCATTTTTTAATAGACTAATTGGAAAATGGATAACTGTTCACCCTTTTTGACTACTCTTTAAAATACGTGTCGTCGTCCATCTAATATTGTACGTTCTGTACAAAATTCGTGTAGTTCTTAAACAAATAGGGAAGTAGTTGATCTGATTTATATTTAGGCTGCACGCTTTTCAGGGCCAAAATTACATGATTACTTAGTATGCCCATATTTCAACTTTTAAATGTGCCAAATGTTAAATGGTGGTGGTTTTATAACCGCAACTTTTACGTTTGCCATGTCTAAGAATTAAAATAAATGCTGTAACAAGTCACAATAATTAGTCATTTAACTTTCTAGAAAACCTCGTAGTAAAAATACTGTTCAGTGCAGTTCGCCTACACTAGCTGCTGCATTGCATCCGGTGACACCGAGTATGGGCGACTCTCTCGGGCTGGTTTTCATTGTAGTATCTGTTACTGTTTAAGATTTTATTTATTGTACACTGGCTTTCTTACATCTCTTCGTTTGTGGGATCAATACATGTTTAATAGAAAACTATTTCACATGGTTTCAATTTTTTTTAATTGTCATAACTGCAAACCTATTAATCTGCTCATACTCATACTGAAACTGCAACTAATAATGATTGTTATTGCTGTAAATTCGAACGTAACCTAGATCCTGTATGTCATGTTGCAAATTTCATATGATGGCCAATTTGCACGCCAGCTTGTCAAAGCAACGATGTGTCTATAGCTGTTTATGAATATGTAGTATTTAAACTGGGGGGGAAAACTGGAAGATTTGTTGTAAATACCAAACGTGGTAAAGTGTAGCCGTCTGATTAATCTATACGTATTTATTAGGGGAAAGTAGTATTTTTGATTTATCACGGAACATTATAATGTGGTGGGGGAGGGTGTAAGAGGTGAGGTGAATCTTCAAAAAAAAAAAACTACATACAGCTGTAGGCTGTAGCTGTGTGTAAATGGAATTGCCTATCAACGAACCACGAGCTTTTGTTCATATTGATTTTTTTTTTTTTTTTTTTTTTTTTTTTCTCTTTCCCACCTTCATCGACAGTCTTAATGAGGGCAAATTCAAGAGCTGCTGCTCTCCCTACAGTTAAAAAGGAGAACGTCGGTCATTAGTTTCTTAGTTTACGTGTGAAGTAGGGACTTGTTCCACTTTCAGTAGACCATAAATTTGGCAAAAAGGGAAAAAAAAAAAAAGGTTCAATAAAATGTGTGAATTGTAAAATTCAGCCATAATTTGTAGTTTTCTGGGGTGTGATTATTTAGAAAGTGTCTGTATAAGCAGGCAGATACACTCATTGGAATTGCTGTGAACAAGCATTGTGGAAAAACAAATTCTGTAAAGGTCATACTGCTGTTATAACCTAATACTTGCTTTTATCTCTGTTAGTAAAATTGTTTAATATATAATCATGCCTTTATATACTAGGAGCAAGAAGTTTGTTGTGTTTCTTTTAAGCTGCCTTACTGGTTTAACAAGTGAACGCATTGCTCTGTCCTGCAAATGCTGGAGTAATGCATGTTCTTGTGCTGATGATAATGGCATGATCCGACAGCTCGGGCAGTGTACTTGTGTGTGCTCATGAAACTGACTGTGACCTGCTTTGTTGCCAGGTGTAAGTTGCTGACAGG
The DNA here is from genome assembly GCA_025773905.1 of Chitala chitala. NCBI lineage: Eukaryota > Metazoa > Chordata > Actinopteri > Osteoglossiformes > Notopteridae > Chitala > Chitala chitala. The sequence continues at coordinate 294,812 of JABJVR010000029.1, forward strand.
AAACTGTATAGCGGTGTAGAGGGATGTGTTTGGCATTGTGACGTGATCTGTACAAATAATTGAGTTTCGTTTTGGAGAACAAAGGGAAATGGTATGTGCTTGATATTTGTGTGGTTCAATGTAATCCATAGCCTAACAAATAAATATGTATAGCTTCATATAACAACCTGAGCACTTACTACTGTTTTTAACACCTGTCTTTCCGAGACTTTAGCTGATAACATTCTTGAAACAAAGTACGTAGTAGGATTAAAGAGCCTTTTTACCCATCTCCTTAAATCTGTAGGTAACATTTGGAAATGTATAATAATGAGTATAAGGTTGTCTTTGAAATTGAGTTGATTATTTAGTATTGCGTATTTATAAAACATTTCCCAATGTGCTTTGCAGTAGACTTCCTCAAGTAGTGAGGGGAAAATGTAATATGGAGCCTAATAAAATTTCTTTTCCCCTTTTAATACTTGTAAACACTTTCAATACATTTTATACATGCGTAAATCATAGATCAAAACAAAATCACTAAAAAGAACTTGGTGAAAGGAATGTTTTGGACAAATGACTTTTCTAACATGAGATCATAACTATTTTCATTTTAGCAATTTTGGTTTATATGTGGAAACCCCCCCCAAAAAAAAAATGCCACTAAAGCATGTTAGGTTTAACTTGAAATGGTGTCTTCATCAAATGCTTACGTGTTTTGGTGTGGAATTTCAGAAAGGACAAAAATATGTAGATGCCTTTTTATAAAACTTTCTCACGTTTTTCTGAAGAATCATGATGATCAAATTAAAACAAATACTCCAGATAGTTTCTGTTATGGGATTAAGATAAAAGTGTTTTTGGTGGAGTACTTGTATCTAAAAGAGTTTTTCCAGTATTGAAAGGTTAATACATCAACAGTTGTAAAAAGAGAATTTGTTCCACTTTAAATAGTGCACCCTTTCAGCAACCTTCCAAATTTTAGTTGGCCAACACCAAAGATTGGAAGCAAGACCAGTAGAACTTGTTTGCTGAGTTTATAAAATATTTAGCATTGAAATTTACTTTGAGGCTTTAAAGGATACTGTAAAAAGTTTTTCTTTTACAGTCATGATTTGCATTGAGAAGAGAATGGCTAGTCTTCCATTAGCTTCAGATCACAATTAGTACTGTACTCTTATGTATAGAGCTGAAGCACACTTTGGTTTATGTTTGGGAAATGGTAAGTAGTAAATAATTATGTATGGTCTTTTTTTGTGAGGACTAATGTTATGCATTATGAGGTGTGCTCTGTATTTTTTTATTTTTTTTTTTACAATTCAATATTGAGTGTAATTACATACAAATGTATACTTCTCTCTGTATTCCTAAAAATTAAAATATTATTCATGCATTTAAAGCTTTCAAAGTATGAGCTAAGCATATACAAACATATTTTTGTATAAGTGTGTTGCTCCAACCTCATCTTCAGCCCAACCGTATTGTGATGTGAAAACTGGTTTACAAGAATTGTTTGTCCAGGCATATCCTCATTAAGCCATTTAAGGAAAGGGGGGTTTTCTCTTTGATTGAAGTTTGGGATTAGAACTATTTGGTGTTTGATCAGGTTCCCTTTTTAAAGACCCTGTGTTTTACATAATGAACCTTGTATAATGAATAACACGCCTTTCTGGAGCGGAAGGCAGTGATTACTCCAAGACTATATTTGGAAAACGTTCTGATACCGTTCTGCCACTGTTTTAGCATTAAATTGAAGAATGCTACACACCCTTCCCCTTCAAATTTAAAATGCTTGATGCTAGTATTTGTGGTGTGGAAACTATAAAATGGGTTTTGAAACTGCAGTTACTGCATTAGTTTGTGCTGATGTCTTTCGTATAGAAAAATCTGTGCATTTTTTTTAAGGAGGTTTGTTGATTATGTAGTTACATTTGCCCTGAGTGTATGTGCCAATTAGCAAGACTAGTTTCATAATGCAAGGTTCCTGTTTTTACTTCTCTTTACAGTTTAGAACTTAGCATGAAAAAAATTTTAAATTGATCACAGTGAAAATTACATGTTAAAAGATTGTAGCAATTTGATTGTTGCAGTTGTAATAATGTCTCATTTCTAAACAGTTCTTCAAATATTTAAGCAGAATTTACCCAGTATTTTACTGTTTAAAACATCCATTGAGAATGTTTTTCAGAAATGGTGCATAAAAATTTTCCGTTTCCAAAACGCATTGTAAGAGTGTTTGCGTCCCTTAATGCTTGCTTTCACTAGAGCAATTGTCTGAGTAATAAGCACAAAACATTTGCGTTATATGTCTAATAATGTTCCCCATTTGAAGTTGTAATGAGATACTAGTAAGTTATTGAAATTAAAAAAATGTAATGTTTCAACAAAGCAGCTTTTTAAATAGCGCTAGCAAATAGACTGCAAGGTCTTTATGTGCAGTGGTGGTTGTTGTGGGTTAACACCCCCCACCCCCGCAATTTATACAAAGTTTACATTTACGGTTACCTATTGTGTGTGTGTGTGTGTGTGTGTGTGTGTATGGCACAATAAATGCTGCTTGTAATATACACATCATGGTTATTAACCGCAAAAAATTGACAGGATGTTCCTTTTTTCCTATTTAAAAATAGACATCTGTGATATAGTGTATGACTACAAGATTTCCTCCTCCAAGCATGATGTTCTGTGGTTATAGCAGACTAAAGTGGTTTGGCTGGTTTTCAATTGTATCTCTGCCAAAACTTGCATGCTAGCAAGCGCAGACATTGCAGTGTCTCCTGCCAAGGATAAGAAAAAGAGCGAGTGGGCGGGGGGTGATTTCACTAGTTGGTGCCGGGCCATGCTGGAATGTGAGCCAGCTGAGTGTAAGGCGTCGTCATCGTCACGCGCTTGCATCACAGCACTGGCCCATGTGCTGGGATGCCCTGGCAGTGAGAGAGCGGGGGCACCTCTCTGTACTACCTCATCAGGCTCTGCTCTCTGACACTGAAGTGGATATGAGGTGATGTTTCTGTAGGACTCTCCTGCTTAACATTCATGCATGTTGATTGTTAGACCTGCAAACTTATTAATACACATAAGGGGGCAGAGATAGGGCTACTGAGTCCAAAAGGTGACCCTTTAAATCCCTCCATTGAGATCTGTTTTACATCTTATTTCACATCATTTCTTAAAGATGTAGTCCAGATGGCATGTTTGTTTTTATTCTCCAGCAGGAGTGTATTTGAGGTACAGCTCAAGGAACATGCAAAAGTGTGTGTGTGTGTGTGTGTGTGTGTGTGTGTGTCCAGTGTGATTTTGGTGAATTAATACTGCTCTTTAAAATTCAGGATGCTGTATTTTAAACAAAATGCTTCTAAAACCTTTGTGTTGTTTTATTAATTGAACCATTGAACAGATGCAGATTTGCATCCAATAAATATCAGCTGTGACTAAAGTTGACTATAAATTCAGGTTTGGGTGGTAAAGATGAGAGAATGGTGTACCCAGGGTGGTACCTTTTTGTAGAAGCATAAAGTATGCATAAATGTTGCCATGGAAGAGGGGGAGTGTAATAAGTGATGGGCAGGTGAGACATTTGATTAGTTCTGGATATAAACATGGTGATGCTTAGGTTTGCATAGGTAGCCATATTGAGAATGCTCTTCAACATCCGCTTTTTCTGAGGCTTACAGGTCGCTGTATGCTTCTATAAACTGGCTTGTCCTTCAGAGTGAAGCGGCAAACTGCACTGAGATATTATTAAATAAATAAATACACACATACACGTGTGTGTGTGTGTGTGTGTGTGTGTGTGTGTGTATTCTGTTTTTCTTCAAATAGTGAGTGCTATCTCTAGAAAAAGATCCATTGACATGGTGATTAATGAGGCCTTTTTAAGTGTTGAGTATCTGGTGGAAAATGAATCCAATTTGGTGTGAAGGGCTAGCTAAACATCTGCAAGTGTTGTATGGTAAAATTTTTTTTTTTTTTTTGTAAAAAAAAAAAAATCAGGGAAAACTGCATCATTAAAAGATTGGTTAACCTGGAGGTGTGATGGTTTTTTTTTTTTTTTTAAGTTAATAGCTAAGAATGTTTATCCACCACTCTCCAGCTTTTTAAAAATATATCTACCATAGAAAGGTTTTCCTGCTTGTGCCAAGATGAAGATGTAATGGGCTGGCCACATAAATGTTATTGATGGCTTCCTTTGTATAGGGGCGATCTGTCCTTATCGAGCCCCATGAAGAGCATCTTATCTTGGGATTGTGGTGTGCAGTAATCAGCAGTAAAGTGTGAATGACAAAGCAAGTGCTTACCTTGCATAACCATTTCACAGCGGTTTCATTATCAACATACTGTAACGTGGAAATTCTGAATACAAGCCTAAACCACGTGTCATCTGCTTTAGAAATGGTCTTATTGAATTGTACCCCACCAATTTATTTATTTTAAGCGGTGTATATGATTTTGTGGTCTTCCTTGCTTTTCAATGAAAACTGAGCTGTGAAGTGCAATTGCTTTACATGAAGGTAAAGGTGTACAATGGTTGTACAACCGTAGGCTCAGAGTCAGAGTAGATGAGCCATATATGTGTGTTTTTCTTCTCCCAGATACTGTAGTCATGTTGTTTGCGTGCCTGTACCAGAGGTCTGAGCGCGTGTGAAGCGGCGTTTTTCTTATCGGTGTGGAATTAGACCTTCAATGCTTTCTTTATCACTTCAGACCTATTTGTTCAGACCTTGCAATGTTCAGTACTGAACCCTCCCCCACTCTGTGTGGGAAGGAGGATTTAACCCATTATCTCTCCTCCTCTTTTACCTGCTCTCCTTTGTCAGGTTAGCCATATTTAAGTACTTATTTTTTTCTCTTTTTACCACAGAGAACTTTCCTCAAATGTTTTTGAGAAATAAAAGTAGTTTTTAGGATTACATTTTGAAGAAACTGTCCTTAATTTTGAAATGACACAAGTAGGTAAAAGTATTTAAAATGCTATTTGCTCTCATAACGTGGATTTCAGGTTTTGCCTTTTTGTTTATACAATAGTATTCAATATTTATGGAAAAGCACCAAGCATATTTCACAAACTTGTGCACTCAGTTTTCATTGTGTGTGTGTGTGTGTGTGTGAGAGAGAGAGATGTATAATTTTTTTCTTCTTCTACAGTGCTATCTTCAGGAATTATTATGCCATGTCAATATAGTAGCGTTAACTAAGGAAAATTGCTCCTTCTTTCTGGAAGGCCAACAGAGAGGCTGAGTGCAGTTGCTATTGAAAAATATACCACAATATAAGTTAGTATTAAAATCTTTCAGAAATGGGTTTCCACAAAATGAAAATGAATTGCTTATTGCTACAATGAAGGTGCTGATCCTTGACTGCCTGTTGATGAGGAAGGAACCTGTTCATCCACATTATTGTGGTGCAGAGAAACTGTTGCCGATCTGACCGACGTTCACACTTGATACTGACACTGAAGAACCATACACACGTGGCAGCTATGGCTCAGTGTGATTTATTTATTTATTTATTTTTATTTTATTTTATTTTTTTTGGGGGGGGGGGGGGTGTCCTGCATAAAAAGTTAATTTTATATTTGTACAACTTCCTATGTATCTTGTAAGCAACATGGCAATTTTCTTGCAAATAAACTCTGGAAAGTGTATAAATTGTAAGTTAATTTTACCCTCTACCCAGTTTTGCTTACATTGCTAAAGCAGGGCTGGATATTTACATAATATTAAGTTTTATATTTTTGTGCTGGATAATTTGAATTGGGCATTATGCTTATAGAATAGATATACTGCAGGTATTCTATGAAATCAAATTTTCCATAATTTGTCTTGAGAACGTTTCACTAATCAGTTTTAAAGTGATCTCAAAAGTTTGCCATGAATCTAAAGTTTTCTCATCTCCCCTCCCCCCAGCATGGTCCAATGAGTCCTAGCCAATAACATCTGTGGATGAGACCGTAACTGAGGTGGCCCTTCTGGATCAAACTTGGCAGTGTGGAGTGAACAGGTGTGCTCAAGTACTGGGTCTGGTCCACAAGAAGGCCAGACAACAGCATTTTTCACCACACTTTCTCTTTCAGAGGATTCACACTCTGCCTATTCTGCTTATTTTGTTATGGAAATTGTGTCAATACTGTGAGGGTTTTAGCCTGTTTTGTTTTTCCTCTGGATTAAATCC
>JABJVR010000029.1:301061-344454 GCA_025773905.1 Chitala chitala
GGGCTCCAGGTTTCCCCGCGACCCTCACCAGGAATAAGCGGTTAAGATAATGGATGGATGGATGGATGGATGGATGAAAGAGGTTGGGGTGACAGAGGAAGCTTCAGAGAACAGGTTGGTATGGCAAAAGATGATCCGCTGTGGCGACCCCTAGAGGGAGCGGCCGAAAGAGGAAGAAGAAGAGAAAGCCATTGTATTGATAAAGGAGGATGAATTTTGACAGATGATTCTACTGAAGAGTGGTCTTGCTGGATTTCAAGAACTCTCAATGGACTAATAGCATATCTACAATGAACAGTGGATTTATTGATTGAGTTTAAACCTACCAATGACACTGGGTTTTCAAACAAAGTTGAGAAATTAGCTGACATTGGCATACACACAATAGGAGACTGTATTGATAAATTGTGCATTTTCATTCTAGAAACAAAATTGACGATTACCTAAATGCAAAACAGTAAATGAATATAATTTTTTTGTACCATCAAAGTATTTTACTAGCTATATACATTAAAAAGTTGTCAATGACAGAATGACCACTGTACAAAGACCTGGCGACTCCATGGATAAAACATGAGACTAGGATGTAGAAGTCTTCCGAACTGGCTTCCCACTGTGCCCTTCAAGGGATGGGTTAAATGCAGAGAAGTAATTTCCCTCTGGGATTAGTAAAGTACTGTAAAACTAAAAAAATATTCATTGCCTATTTATACCTCTGAAATAATTATAATAAGTAATACACAATGTTTGACGAGGGGAAACGTTTCACTATTAACTGAGTTAATCCTCTTTTTGTACTACTTAAACTATTGATAAGTGAAGTAAATAACACTGGTTATCTTGTTACAATGGCACCTGGAAGTGGGTGGGATATATTAGGCAGCAAGTGAACATTTTGTCTCTGAAATTGAGGTGTTGGAAACAGAAAAAAATGGGCAAACGTAAGGATTTGATTGACTTTGACAAAGGCCAAATTGTGATGATTAGATGACTGGGTCAGAACAACTTCAAAACTGCAGCTCTTGTGGGATGTTTCAAGTCTGCAGTGGTCAGGAGCTACCAAAAGTGGTCAAAGGAAGGAAAACTGGTGAACTAGCAACAGGGTCATGGGTGGTCAAGGCTCGTTGATGCATGTGGTGAGCAAAGGATGATCCGTGTTGTTCGATCCAATAGAAGGGGTACTGTAGCTCAAATTACTGAAGACGTTAATGCTGGTTTTGATAGAGAGGTATCAGAACACACAATGCAATGCAGGTTGTTGCATACAGAACTGTGTAGCCGCAGATTCATTAGGGTGTTCATGCTGACCCGTGTCCACCACCAAAAGTGCCTACAATGAGCCTGTGAGCATCAGAACTGGACCATGGAGCAATGGAAAAAGGTGGCCTAGTCTCAGAATCACATTTTCTTTTTTAAGGGATCTGTTACTGATGGCTTGGTGCCAGAACATACCTTCAGAGGTCTAATAGAATCCATGCCTCGACAGGTCAGAGCTGTTTTCACGGCAAAATGGGCATTGGTGTATATTTCATAAATGTCAAGATGTTGGAATGACATACAATTTAAGCGTGACCTGTTCATTTGTGGTTACCAAGTGCTGTGAGGAAATTTAGTAGCCCTTGTCTGAATGAGGTGCAGATCACAAAAAATCCAAAGACAATCTCATGACTAGCGCAAAAAAATGCATTTCAACAGTTGTGTTGCTGAACAGTTCTTACGGTTTTGCAGATACACTAATTAAGTTGTTAAAGTTAATATCCATGTGTTACTATGGACTAAACGGGCCAATAGCTATTACTACATCAACACATAGGAACCACAATCCAACAGTTTGAATACTATAATATGGCAACACGTTCATATGTTTCGGTTTATCTGAACGGTCAGAGAAAAGCGATGACATATTAGTCATATAGAACTACAATTCCCAGAAAGCTTTCTTTATTATTTTATTATTTATTTTTTTTTTGCTCTTGTACCCCCTGCAGAGGAGACCCCGTGGCAGTTGCGTCGTTGTTGCGCAGATTCAGTTTGAACCTGAAGCGGAGTGACCTTCCCGGTGTAGTTGAAGAGAGTTAATACTCGAGTAGACCGGTGGTCATAACACTTTTAGTTGCACCACAGCAGAGATGAACAACAATTTAGCAGGGGATGAAATCGGGTAAGATAAAAGAATGTCTAACTATCATAATAGTCATTATATAAAGAGTGCATTTGCACAAAGCTGTATATATACATGTAAACATATATTTGGGTTCGCATGTGTAACTATCCATAGCCGTGTGTGTCTTTATAGCTCCTATTTCTGATGCTATTAGCAGCCCTGCTAACAAAGTGGCTGCTGGCCTGCGTAGGGACCTTAGTGTTTCCTGGGACCGGGGATCCTGTAGGTGGCGAGGAAGGTTAAAAACACCCGTCTGAAATGTCCGATTTTGTCACGTCTACTTTGTGAAGGTTGTCGGCAGCGGAAAACCTACGAGAAAGTTTCTGCTGGTGGTGTGTGCACAACTTTGACGGACTGTCATTGCTGAAGTGCCAGTTTGAAGCCTACCGTAGCAGCACCTGAGAAGCTCCTAAACGCAAAGCTAGCTGGCTAGCTGTGCCGAAACATTATTTTTGCTTTGCAGAACATTAAGTACAGTTAGTTATAACATCTTTGCCGAGTAACCAAACTCTCTATCTCCGTGGACTCGTTTATGTAGTTACTCATCCAGGTTGCTTGTGGCTGCCGCAAAACGACATTTCTTTGCTTGGAAATTTTATTTAGTTTCGACTCCCGTCAACCTTGAGACTGGTGATCTGCGGAGAAAATGCAACTCAAGGATGGATGGAGGATGGTGTGGTGTAATATGTTAGCGGAAGGTGTAGTGTGACTTTTACAGTATAATTTAGCCAGAGTAGTTTGTTCTCAGGATTGTTTTAACGATGCCGCTGTTTCTTTGTTACTGTTTTGCTTGTTGGTAAGACTTAGTGACAGCGCAAACAGGACTCCATGCGCACTTCGTGTACTAACATTTTAAGAAAGCCAGTGATGATGATGATGATTAACAAACCAGTCGTCATGCAGTCTAAACTGGTATTGATCTTTACAGAGTGAAGGGCATGCCTGACTTTACACGACGGTGCTTCTGTGTATGTCAAAGCCAACCAATGTTAGTGAGCCGACCTTTGCGTTTGGTGGCTGCCGACAGTTCAAACGGTTAAAAAACAATCAGGTCGAAACGAACGTGTTTTGAAATGAAGGAAAGGACCGTGAAGTAAGTGTGTGTGTGTGTGTGTGTGTGTGTGTGTGTGTGTGCTTGCCCCGCCGGTGAGGTGAAAGGGGCTGCTGAGTTTCAGGGATGCTCGGTGCTGGGGACGTGGCATCACTGTGTTAATACGGCTCCTGTAGCGAAAAGACCATTTTTCTAATGATGGAATTTCAACAAGTAAACAAAATCGTTTAAAATACATTTTAAGAATATGTATTTATATTAAGACACTTTATTCATTTTTAACCATAAACATTTCTCGCCAGAGTATCATTTTTTGTTTAATATAGTTTCCGTTTGGTTTCAGTTTTCCCTTTGACATTAGAGTGCTGGTATATTATTGTCTGTCAGTAGCTATTGGAATCATTCTGTTAATTAATACGTGGTTAATTATCAAGATATTACAGCGGGTTTTGAATGGCTTTAATTACTATAATAATAATAACAACAATTATTATTATTCTTATTATTAATTAATTAATTAAAATAGTGCGCTCTTAGACGTACTATGACCCCTTTCTTTGACTTTTTTTAAACTTTTTAAATTTTATTTCAGGTTAGGCTGCCTTGCAGAAACTTGTTAAACTATTCATGTGACTTATTAAAGTAAATCAGTAGGAAGTGTAACTGGAATAGAAATCAACAAACACTTTCCTCAGGGTCATGGTTGGAATAAATGTTGTAGTGAATATTATTATGTACAGCTTGTTTAACGTGAACTTAGTTTAACTGCGGCCATGCTAAAGATATCCTCTCTGACGTGATAACCTTACATGCATTGGAATCTATAGCGTATCTAACTTTGGGATGAGATGTGGATATAGGACAATACAATTTCAAATCGTAAGGTAGCGACTAATATTGTGTCTAGGCATTTAGAAGGGATATGTTGTGTACCACTCAAGTTGTGTAAGACATTGAAGTTGTATGCATCTATGTGCTTGTCAACAATTGGCACTGTAGAACTTTACAGAAGAATTGCAAAGTGGAAAATGTTTTTTTAAAATACCGCACTCCAAAGGAGTACCATGTGAAAAACCCATTTCAGAATTATTGTGATGTTCTTTGTGTCATCAGACATCATGGTTCTTTAACTTAGTGTAACACAGTTTTGGTATGTCAAGAACGGTTTGATGTCGCTGTCAAATGCACAACCAGATATTAAATGAAGAAGTGCTGTGCTTGTATAGTGCTGTGAGTGTTTGACAGACACCAGTATTTCATGTATTTTTATTTATTTTGATTAATGTCACCTGAAGTGAAATGTTATGTACTGTACAGATAGTATATTTCTTATTTTTAGGAAGCTGTTTGTGGGTGGCTTGGACTGGAGTACCACACAGGGTGAGTTTCAACTTTAGTTGCTTGACATGTTTTAATAAGCAAGTATTTCAGGCTTTCATATCTGCTTGAAACTTCTTCTGCTTTACAAAATGTGGTGTTTGAAGCATCCATATTATTATATACTGACCTGCTTGGAGCACAAGTGAGTATTTTAATGAAATAAATCAAATAAAGGCTGGAGATGTAAACATAAAATTGCTGTTTGTATTGTAGCAAAAAAAAAGTCCATCTAATCACTTCAGCACATTCAAGCAGTGGCTGTGAAGCAGTTCTTGTAGCTGAAAGGACCGAACACATGTCATACACACACAAGTACCGTAATACGTTGCATAAAAATTTAACCACTTTTGATTTCATTCATTTTATGGATTCCTTCCCTGAGTGCTCAGGAGTGTCCAGTTTGCCTTAAACTGTTATCAAGTTCTGTATGCAACTGCAGCATAGTACGATACAAGCAGGTTTGGTTGAGGGAAAGGAATTGCTTAACTTGGTGACATGTAATTACCTGTGCTACTCAGGCCGTAAATAAAACTGAAAGCGACATGGTAGCACAAAATGGTTTTCTAATACGGATGAGTTTGCAGAGTTATTTCAATTAATGCTGATGTTTTCTGTCATGATGTATATTACCATTATTTTTCCTTATGGAACACCCCCATGTCTGCTAGTTTAGCAGCTACTGTATGTTTGGAAACATTTTTTTGGTTCTGACTGTCCCGTAGTTGTATTGTATGCTCTCTTTTGACATAAACGTTTCTGCACCTTGTCGTTGTGCTGGTCGTAGTGTTGTTAATTATTTGAAGGCATACACAAATTTAATGGGTTTTAATAAAGTATAACATTGTTGGCAGCTAATTTGATTGAACAGTGCTATCACCAGACACTCTCCCTTGCTTCTTGTGCTCCTTCTAACACCAAATATATCTGTGCTCTCCTGAATAAAATGGTGCCATTACAGCACACTAGCTTTGTGTGCCTTCCATCTTTAATTGAATTAAAACCAAAAACACACCTAACTTCAATCAAATTTAAATTTTATAAAGGACACTGCCAGTCTATTAAACAAGAAACAGAAACGCCCTAGCCAGTCACTTCACTGTGATGGAATCAAGTACAGTTGAGGGTGGATTTCAGCTCAGTAGGTTATTGCTACTGAGCAGGGCCAGGTTAACACAGTGTAAGTTGGGTAAATGTGAAGTGGAAAAGTGCCCAAGCATGGTATTGTATGGCATGTGCTGGACAGACTTTACATTCTGCAGGGTAGAAAAGATGGACTTTATTTATGGTACATGTTGTGTAATGTAAGCATGTACAAGGGAGTGAATGGGACTTAAATAATCACAAGTTGAAAAGTTTTTCTGTTTTTCTTGTTCTGTGTGTTGAATGAGTGAAGCAATCCAAGCCCTATTAAATTGTTGCTAGTTATCTCACATTATCAGATTGCCATAACCTTCTTCTGTTCATGTAGTATTTTTTTTTCACCATATCAAAGTTAAAAATACTTGCATGTACAAGGAAAGGTTTTCAAATTTTTTTTTCCTTGCTCATGCTGGTATTTGAATCTGGTGTTTCATACCCTACTGCTGTAGGCAAAATTCTCTAGAATTACTTAACCTTGGTGGTGAATGTAGTTGCCCTGCCTTTGATTGCTTTTGATTCAGTTCAGTGTAATTCTTAGATTAGTGCTTGTATCTACTGAATGGCAGCTCTTTGGTTTAACAGTGTTTGGTTTCTGTATCATGTGTAGCATTTTGAATCTTATAATATTGGGAAAAGTACCACAGTGTTAGGGCTGTGTGTACACTGAGGTGAAAATTAAGAAACTGATATATTTGATATATATATGATATATATGTATTTTAACAACAGTGGAGGGGTGCTTATGTCAGCCTGTTATATATACACATACTTTTGCCTAGTAAGGGTGCAGGTGGGGAGACAAAACTTTTTTAAAGGACATTTTCATAAATGTCTTTTTTTTTTTTTTTTTCTTTAGCATTCATTTAGGGTCAAATGTGTAATTGTAACAGCGATTTTACTTGTGTGTTTTGCGAAACATGGATTGATTTCTGCAAACTCTTTCAACACACTGTATTTGTCAGGACTTGTGCCACGCTTGTCAATCAAGTTTTATCCACTGACTTCCTATATCTTCTCTCCTACCAGAGACATTACGAAACTATTTTTCTCAGTATGGGGAAGTAGTTGATTGTGTCATTATGAAAGACAAGACTACAAATCAGTCTCGGGGTTTTGGCTTTGTGAAGTTTAAAGACCCGAACTGTGTGCGGACGGTGCTGGAGACAAAACCCCACAACCTGGATGGTAGAAACGTAAGTATGGGCAGCGGAAGCACAAAAAGAGCAAATCAAAATGTCCTTTAAAGTGGCACGAAGAGAATGATGAGTGCTTCACTGATGACTTCCTTGTCTTGCCACCTAGATTGATCCAAAGCCATGCACTCCCCGTGGAATGCAACCCGAAAAGACGCGGTCAAAGGATGGATGGGTAAGGGGTGTTTCACTTGGGCTGCGCATGTCCTTGGGCGCGAGAGCTGCTGTTAATAGAAGACTTTAACCCAGTTTAGCATGCTGCAGCACTGTAGGCAGTTACTTGCTCCCTATTTATATTTCTTTAATTGGAGAAAAAAATCCTTTACTAACGTTTTCAATAAATATCTGAGCTTATTGTTTAAATGATTAAATAAGTTAAATTTTTTTCTTTTTAAATTTATTGTCTTAATGGTCCTTGTTTGATTAAATGGATGTGATCTGGTCTGATTAAGTCAAAAGATGACTGGTGCGTTAGTGTGTTGGGTGAAGGTTTTATTTTGGAATATCGTTACATTGTCAGCTCTTCAGAAAGAGACAAGAAAGTGTGTGTCATGATTCATAGTGACAAATTACACTGTCCATCACACTAACATCTTAGAATCAGCTACTTGAAAATATTTATTGCAGTTTACATGGTTACATATTCAAGGTTTGGTTCTGGGTTTAAAATGCAGCAAGCATTTTGTTTTCCGTGTCCGTTCACGGAAAACAAAATGCATGCCTGGTGCATGCTTTTTTGAATATTTTGGATATTATATGCTAATGAAGAAAACATTTCAATATATGCTTTATTTAGCCTATATACAATAATACTGGAAATATTTTGTAATGAATATTATATTTTAGATATGACACTAATGGACTATTAGAATTATTTTGGCTGCATTAAAATTATTTTGGTTACAGTGTTCCAAAGAAATTGTCAAATTATCTGAAGCAGCAGTGTTGTGGGGGAAAAAAAAAAAAAACATTTAGCATGCACCTTTTAAAAGTTCCCACAGGTGACATAAGGGTTGGCATGGTGACTAATTGGGTTAATGTTTTTACTTCCCACCCTTAATATTGTTGGTTAAGGTGCGGCCCATGCCGCCATTTAACTGAACTCTGCATGTTCTCCGCATGTGTGTGTGGGTTTACACTTGGTGGTCTTCTTTCTTCCCACAGCCCAAAGTGGCTCAGGTGAAATTGAAGCTCTGAAAAGCCCCTGATGTGTGTAAGAGTGCCCTGTGTTGATGCCTCATTGGAGATGTACCCTAATTTGCACCACATGTTGCTTGGGTTGGGCTTCAGGCCCTCAGCAACCATGAGAACCATGAGTGATCATGAGAAATGCAGCACTGAATTCTGATCTACAGGAGGAAATTTTGAATTCTCTTAATTTATTGGAATGTGTTTTTCCTTTTTGTTTTGCAGAAAGGTAGCAAAGCAGACAGCAATAAATCCAAGAAGATCTTTGTGGGTGGAATTCCTCACAACTGTGGTGAACCTGAACTCAGGGACTATTTCAGTAGATTTGGAGTGGTGAGTTTCTGAAACCATGGGAGTGCGACTGAAGTTAGGCTCTGTGGCAGCAGGAGATGATTACAATTATTAAAGCGCATCCAAGAGCTCGCTGTGTGTGCTGTTTGGCTTCCTGTAAACAACAGAATGTATGCGTGTCTGGTCGTAGTGTGTGCTGTGTGGTTTTTTATTTATTTATTTATTTATTTATTTTTAATTTTGTCCAGAAGCAGTTTTGTGGGTTTGCCCATCCTTCCTTTCCTCATTTGTTTTTAGGTTACAGAAGTGGTAATGATCTATGACGCGGAGAAACAGAGGCCTCGAGGTAAAAGCTGATCCACTTTTCCTGTCGTAACTCCTGTCCACAATCTTATGACAAACTATTCTGACCCAAAGAGGAAGAGCGTTGCGAGCATCCATGCGTGATTGGTGTGCCGTGTGTCGTCTTGCACTCTGCTGGGATGCATCATTGTTCGCAGCTGGTTCACTTGGTCAGCTCTGCTGCTGTTCCTGCTGCTGCTGGCACGTCACCACTCTGTGATTTCTCCCTCCAAGTCAGAGCTCACTCATGTCAGCTAGGATCGCATGTCCTCGTCATCGTTCGTCTCCAATCGCAGTGTCGCATGAGTCAGTTTCTGGAACATTCTCGTCATGTAGGGAACGTAATAAAGGCTCACTTTAAGCTGACTGGTGTACATAATTCAAATGACATGCCTACATTTATTAGAATGCCATTTTTGCGACCAAAATTATATAACGTACAGTAATTACAGCAATGCTGTGCAAGAACAGTAAAATGTTCTTGAATAAATTTTAGTGTATTAAACCATTTGCGATATTTAATATCTAGTTGAAAGACAGGAAAATTATTACAATCAATTTAACTTGCATGAAGCTTGAAAGCTGAATACATAAGGCCTTAAATCTTTCCCTGGAAGCTTTCTTACACAGTACCCATAGTGTAGTGATATTTCCTCTCAGCCGTGGAGTGCTTCTTTCTGATTCCGTATTTTCTGTGCTGCAGTCTCTTTGGGCAGAAAAAAACACAGAATAGTTTGCCATATGACTTTACCCAGTATAATTGGCATGAGAGTCCATGCGGTCTTTTTGATTCATGCGATTGTCAGTTGGTTCATAACGAAAGCTCATGTTTGCATTAAGTTTTATTTTAATTAAGACCTTTTAATAAATTATATCTTAAGTGTTTTTTCTGATATTAAATGATTATAAGTGCTTTTGTAAGTAAGCCCCTTGTCTTTCTTCTTCTGTCCTCTCTCCCTGTGAATTGTTTGAATGTGATTAACACTGTCTTCAGATTTGTCTTTTCTCCTCTAGGTTGCTTGTACTGAGTTGTACCACAGAGGTACAGGCCAGTTATGAATTAGACACATACTTTAGGCTGGTTGTGGTCTCCTTTGGGGTGTAAACACAGTTCTGGCTTGCTCCAATATGCCACTTTTTGACATTTTATTGATGCCAGCACAAGATGATTTATTAGTTTTTCATACTGATGCATAAATGTGTAATAATCCATTACTGTTTTAATATTTTGAGAATAAACACATTATAATAGTTTTAAATTCCAATAATTTGGTTTGGACAATTCAAGTGCAAGTATTTTTAGGAATATTTTATATTTTAGACCAGCAGATGGAGAATGCTTCTCTTGATATTAGACATTTCAGATAATTCCCATGGTTCATAGAGAGCATTTAATTTAAATCAGGTTAGCTCCCCAAGTGAAGTTCTCCCAACCTACTTTTGCAGCTCTCATACCAAAATGAAACTGGTTCACTTCACTTGATTCTAGCTGATCTATGTCTTCAGTGTGTAAAATGGGTTTTCCATTTGACGTAGAGAGAGTGCAATGAAATATTACAGTCCTCCACAAAATGACCCAAAGTTAACAATGGGAGGGGAACCCCTCCCCACCCAAATAAAACATTTTCCATTTGGTACTTAGTTTGTATCCTAGCTTCTTAACATGTCAGGGTGTCATCAGTATGGCATTACTGACTTATGAGAAAAGATATCATGACTGTTTTTTTGAATTTTTAACTGATATCAGCCAGTTGACCTTTTCCTCCGCGCTGTGGACTTTTAGGTTCCTCTCTTTCATTGTCGTCTGGTTCTGTCTTTAACTTCAACCGTCAGCCCACTATTAATTCTGTAGTATGTGTGATTTCCTGTAAAGCACTTTAAGGCAACTCGTTGTGTAAGGCGCTATACAAAAATTAATTGAATATGAACTGCAAATGATGCGTCTCAAAAAATGTAAGTTGTCTCCACTTTGCACATTGTGGAAGCATACATAAATGTAAGCACAAAACGTGAGCTTTTGTTACAGAATAAGGTAAAGGCCTAAGTGTGTTCAGTAGCTAGTTAATATTAACTTTACAGGAGCATTGTTACTAGAGCAGCAGGTTTTTGCTGTTATTAATATTTATTTTTATTGAAACATTTTTTTTTTGCTTTACAAGACATGGCTTATGATTTTGTACACTTTAGTTTTACATAAAACCGCTTTATATATTTTTATATTTAAGTAAGAACTTTGGTTACACCCCTGCAAGTTCAATTTACAGTTGTATTTTTACAAATATGAAATAAAAGACAGTGAAAATTTGAATTGCAAAAATATGGCCTATATCTTTGTGACATAATAAAGATGTACTTAATTTTCCATTTTTAAGTTTGTCTTGGCTTGCCCAAAAGGAGAAAGTTGTTGGGAAAGCTTGAAGAAAGCATTGTTTGTAAAAGTTTCTGTTCACTATTTTTGTTGCTCATCAACAATGGCTGCTGTCAGCATTTTCTGTGAAGTAATACACCAAGGGGAAAATCAAGGTGGGGTTTGGATGGACAAGGCCACATGGAAACTTGTGCAAATGCTGCCTTAACTCTGTCTGTCTCTCTGCTCTCGGTTAAGCCTGCTGGATACACACTTAAACTGATACTTTTTTTTTTGTTTTACTCTTTTCGTGTACAAGACTTGGTGTTTAATCTCTGGCTGCTGTATTTATTTAAAAAATCAATCAGCCAGTCTGTTTTTTGGAATATTGCCATATTTTTTCAGAATTCTATTGAATCTGTCATTTACACAATTCAGTCTTGCGCTACTGTAATGCGCATCAAATGGCTGTAAGAAGTGCCCTTGTTCCTGATCATTGAATGGGCTCTGTGTGTGTGAGGTGCAAAATATGTATGCCAGTGTTGTGCTTCAGTGCTGGCCCGTCAGACTGTGTTGTACTGCAGGTCTGCAGCGTTATCTGAACCCCAGGTGCCTCCAGCCCAGTCTTGATGGATCCCCTTGGGCTGCACCCCCGATACCGTTCTTCATCTTGTGTTGTCACGGTGCCCTGCTACCTTGATTTACTCTTGGTCGTTGGCTAGGTTTTGGATTTATTACTTTCGAGGCCGAACAATCAGTGGACCAGGCTGTCAACATGCATTTTCACGACATCATGGGCAAAAAAGTGTGTAGTTGTAGTTTTATTTTACCCTTAAGACCAAACTGAGGCTTGGGCGATGGGGAATGTTGGCAGGAGCCTGCACTTCTATCCAAATACTATTTGTAGGGGCTTACTACAAAATAGTACTTCATGAGTTTGGTGACAAAATGGGAGACAAACGTCTGTCAGTATGCTGCTCTGTTGGAGTTTTTCCATTATACTTACCATTAACCAAAGTAGAGTTCATATATCCACTGATTTAAAAATGTATGTGTGGTAACACGTTTTTGAAAACCATGTTACACATTATTGGTTTCATTTAGTTTGTCTGTTATTTCCTTAAATATTAAGGATCCAACTTCTATAGTCGCCCAAGGCTTGGCTTAAACGAACCATTCCTTTCGGATGTGTAAAGATACATTAATACTCATTGGGAAGAACAAAAAAAAAAAAAAAAAAAACGTTTTTTAAGTGACATAATTATTGGCATCCTAAAGGACTGGTTTACTGTTTTGTTTTTTATGTTTTTGCCAGGTCACTTATTGTTTGAGTTCTACAAAATACTTAATAAAAATTACATGGGGGGGAAACATAAGTAAAGTTTTGCCTCAATTAAGTGACCTCAGTTGGGTAATCTTCATACTGTGTTGATCAGGGCAGAAAATTATCTTACTTTAAACTTTGATTGATTAAAACTGTTTACTCGATATCCTCTTCACTAATGTTAAATGAAACCAACTCATAATTAGTGCTTCCCACTTTATGTGGACACTAGCAAACTGAAACATATGAGATAATGGGTATCCTTTATTCTTTCTTTCTCCATTTATACTCCAAGGAACTGGTTGTTATAAAGAAATTAATAAATAATCCATTAGTCTTGGTTTGTTGGATGAATTTCAGTGTCTACCATAAAGGTCAAACTGTGTTGTTTAGGTTTCTTATTGAAATTTGGTTTGCTATTCAAAAGGATAAATACATATTTTATAGTTGGACAGCTGTTAAGGAGATGGCATGAGATATAATGTGTTTATTGATATTGTGTGTGGCTTATTTTATTAGTTTACTAACAAGTTTAAACCAAGTAATTTACCTGTGGACCTGGGAATAGGTTGTAAGTGCAACAGAGACATACCATGCAAGCCCTTTATTTTCTCCTCCTTGACTGTGTCCTGTTTTCCAGTAGGAATCGGGACTGTACCTAAGCCATTGTTCTTGATATGACATTACCTTCAGCTAGGACTTAAGGGGGTGCTGTAAAATTAGAAACTGGAGCACATCAATCTGAATCCCTTCTTTGGTGTTGGGGGGCTGGGGGGTGGGATTTTAAGTCCTGGAATCCATCATTCCATTCCCATGATGCCTTAGGGAGAGGCCCAGGTAGCTGGGCTCTGGGCTTTTGGCCACGTGCTGAAGCATGTGTTGCTAAGTAGGTCAGCAGAGGGAAGAGGGGAGGCAGAGTGTCACCATGTTTTACCTACTTTAAGGCAGAAAATAACATTCGGGGTAGTTTTCCTCATGCTCAAGGTGACCCCAATAACTTGGCCTCTTTACAGTTTTGTCTATTCCTGTCTGACTTCCCCCTTTTCTGTCCTGGTTAACCGTAGAAATTTCTGAATTGGGAAACTTTTAATTTCAGTGATCTAGATTCAAGTCTTTCAGTCTGAAAAGGTTTATGTACTCACATTTAATCATATTTTACTAAATTTAATTGATGATCTAGTTATGTTTTCCCACATTTTTGACACAGTATGAAGATTCATCTCCAATTTGACTTTTAACTTTTTCCATTTGTATTCTTTGCATGTTTTACTTTTTATTGTTCCGATAGATTATTCTCAAAGATTTGTACCACAATCATTTCCTGCTAAAACTCGTTAAGTTAAACAAAAGAGATTCTTTAAGCGTTAGCGGGGGAAAGGTAAGTCTTAATCTTCCACTAGATGCTTTTATCAGAGTAAAAGGGCCAAGGTTCATGTAGGAATAAGAATTTGGAATTCTGTGTTTCTCAGGTACAGCCCTTAGATGTCTGATTTTCACCAACACTTGAAATGGCTCTTCATTTGCTGTTTTTAGCAGTTTGACCCAACATGGCATTATGCTAAAATAAATTTTAAGTACCTGAGAAACATCAAACCCTGCCATTACCTAAAGCTTCTATAAATATATTTACAGTTTTTTAATCTAAGCAACATAGAGGCCCAAGTAAGTCTTTAACAAATTTATAAGTGCTATAAATTATTAGAAGCATTCAGGAGTAATTTTCTGTCTTTGGAAGTGGTGTGAGAGGGAAATGATTTTTGCTTCTAAAGACATGTTTTGCCAATTGCTTCCTCCCTGTCCTGTCACCAGGTGGAAGTGAAGAAGGCGGAGCCTAGGGACAGCAAAGCCCCTGGGCTAGGACAGCCTGGTGCTAACCAGTGGGGACCCCGGGGCATCCTGACCACAGCTAATGGCTGGGCAGCCCCACCGGCCCAAGGCTGGCAGCAGAGTTACGGGCCTCAGGGTATGTGCAGAGAAACCAGGCTACGTTTAGTTTTCACTCTAACCAGCTTTAGCTTTACACTTGTAAGTATGTAGATTAAAATGTGAGACTTATTCAGTGTGTTTTTTAATGGTTAACCGTACTGGGTCTGTGCCAGCATTGCCAGTTACAGGACAAACAGTTTAGGCTTTTTAAAAATGTACTTAAGATCCACATCCCAAAACAGGTTGGATGACATAACTGTGAGAAGTGTTTTGTTCGGGGACGTATTTCGTTACAGTAATTGTGTTGTCTTTTTAAAGGTGTCTGGGTATCCACGGGACAGCCAATAGGTATGCATTTTTATTTTAATTAATTTTTTTTGTACAAGGCTGTTTTTGGTTTGCTATCTTCTGTGCTTTAAATCAGCAATAATTTGAGTTGACATTCAATTTAAGGAATTGGTTCCACCCAAAATTGTGTTTAGGATTTGTAATTAGACAGCTTTGTGTACCAATAAATTTCCTTCGATACAGCTTTAAAAAATGTTTGAATGTGTGTGGAGAGTATGGTATAGAGAAAATTGTCAAGGTTTTCAACTGTGTCAGCATTATTACCGTATTTACTGTCCATGAACATGAATATACTGAGGGCTTCACACATTCTGTGGTCTCACATTGTCCCTTTGATTATCTGTCCTGTCAAAGCAGATTTATTTTAACTTATGTTCTGTGTGATGTAATAAGCCAAGGTCCAGAGACATGTAACCAAAAAAAGAGGAGAAAACACATAGTTTTATGTAATGTAGCATACAGGATGAAAATGGAGTCTTACATGTGATGTCTAACACAAAAAGAAGAGTAGTGTTTTTGTTTATTGGCATTAATGAGTATTTTCTACATTAATTGCAATTGAAAACAATTTCCAGTTTGATGTCAGTTTCACCAGAACAGTACTGATTCATTTTGAAAGTGACTCTGGTATAAAGGGTCAGGTTTCAGCAAGGGAGAGGACAAGCGTTTGTCTTGGTGCTCTGACGTGTCAGTGAATAGGAGGCTGTGTTAATGTGTTGTGTCTGAATGGCAGGTGGCTATGCACCCCCGCTTCCCACTGGTCGAGGAGCCCCCACACAGCCCCCGTCGCCCTTCAATGCATTCCTTGTCACAGCCACGCCTGCAGGAGGTTTTGGGGCACCTCAGGGATATCCACAACAGGGCTATGGCACCCCACCTCAGTTTGGTCAGTGTAAGCATTTTACTGGCCTCTTGTAAGCAGTTTTAAAGGCTCATAACATTAGAAGGTTAGTGTGGGAAATTGTCAGGAGATGTCACATTACTGTGTTAATGGTCTGAAACAGGAGACATAATTGATACTGACAAACAACATGGTTATGCACAGTATATAATGCAGTGCTTGCTTGAGAACTATGTTATATTACTGAGGCACCTCAGGGTATATTATGTTAAATGTAGTACATTTGACTCCTTCTGTTTAAATAGGTCAAAACGCTTACTTCACGTGAATAATTTTTAACTATACACTGCCAAAACAATGACTGAAATGTGTATCTTTTGTATGTAGTGACTTGAGTGAATTTTTTATGGGATGCTGAATGTCAGTACAAGTCTCAAAATTTACAGGGTTACAGTTTATGGTTTTTCTTATTCATTTCTGGTGTCTGCAAGTTCCTTGGAGTTGAGCTGTTTTGTGGATTTTGCATTTGGTGTTGTCCAAAACAGTGTGTGATATGACATGGAGTGTGAGTGAGACTTGCTTTCCTACCTGCGACGACACACACTGCTTGCTCTGTTGGCTTGTGTTGCGGTACAGTAATGAGCTAACTGATTAACAGTTAGACAGTTCTATTAAAAATGACTCTGCCAAGAAGAGGTAAGTGGTAGTGTTGATGAAGAAGGCGATGAGGAGAGCTGGCAGGAAGCAGTGTTGAATTTTTAAAAGTACACATCTTGTAAGTGATTTTAAAGAGTGACAAATAGAAGTCAAACAAACAAATAAATCACAAAAGAAGTGAATATATGGGATGAAACAGTGGGTTAACATAGGTGACATCTCTCTAGCTGATTGCCAAAACTGGAAATGAGAAATTTAAGAATTTATAAAGGTCCCTGCTGTTGAATCCATGCAGATGTTGAGACACCACTGTGTGCTGTACATTCAGTTTTCCATTATGAAAACAACAAACCACAGATGCTGCCGTTTAACCAATGTTTCTGGTTTTGCTTAAGGGTACAGCTTTGGTACCCCTCAAGGCGACCAGTTTGCTCCACAAGGAGTGCCTCCCCCTCCAGCCACCCCAGTGGCAGGACCTCTGGGCTTTGCGCCTGCCACCACACCAACTCAGGACTTGAGCAAAGCTCCCACGGGGCAGCCCGACTTCCCGTACAGCCAGTATGGTAGGTGTACCCAGGATGTAGTGCTGAGTCCCACGTAAGAGGACACGTCACCACAGCGCAAAGCCACCCTCTCCCGATCAATGAAACACTAATAGCTGATCAACCGGCTGTGAGTGAGTTACGGCTTGCTGTGATGACTCTACCCACCTTTCCACCCCCACCTTGAAGATATCACATGACTTGTTTGTTGTAATGTGAGCCATAACGTGATTCCTGTCGCATAAACATAAATGTTATTATCCATGTGCTGGGGACGCTGGACCAAGTTCCCACATATCCAGTATTTTTCAGTCACTTTTTCAGCATTTTCCAGGTGCAATTTTGGGATAATATTGTGGACAGGTAACAAATGGTAGGTTGTAATTAGATCATCCTTCTTTGCAATGTTGCTTGTGGAGGGGAGGAACATTTTTTGTGAATGGGTTTACATTTATTTTACTGAAGTAAGGTATATTGGAAGGCTTAAGAAAATTTACCTTGGTCTTTAGTAGAAATGTGGCATAATATGCTAATAACAAATTCTGAAAATATGTTCACGGTGTGGTAGTGGGGTTTATATAAAAAAAATTGACAAACTGTGGTGAGTAAATGGGCGACAGTGATAAACGCATCTTAAATTCTTCAGAATTACATAGTTGAATGAATTTTCTTAAGCTACCTCTTAAGACAATAGACCCCCATGATGCTGCTTGCTGTAATAAGTTGTTAATTTCGTAAAATTGCTTGTCATTTTCTGTCTGTCATACAGTCAGGTTTTCAAACACATGCTTTAGATCTGCAGGCAGGGCTCTGAGCAGTTTGAGCAGTAACGAATCAGAACAGTGTCTCTGGACAAGTGCAGAGATGATGATTTAAAATTTAAGTTTAAATTGAGAAGAAAAAATATACTGTTATCAACACAAAAAAAAACCAAAGTTGCCTGTACCCGTTGCTGTTCTTGCAGTTGAAACATGGTTGCCATTCTTTACCCCGCTTCCCGCATCCCACGTATGGAAGTAAAATCCACATCTTGTTTAATGTGCCATGCTTTTGCTTTGCTCCCATGTTGATGTAGAGCTGGCTGATTGGTATAAGAACTCTGTGTAAGAACGCTGATTACTTGAGGCAAAGACGGGCTGCAGCGATTCGCTCGCTGACTCACTGCTGCTGCCCGAGTGTCTCCTAGCAGGGACGCAGCTTCACGCAGTCAGGCTCAGTAAAGGATAATGAAGCAAAAAAATAAAAGGATAAGATGGGCACGGCGACCTGGTGCCACGCACCGAGCTGGGCGGCTGCTGGGACGCCCTCCCACAGAACCGATGTTTCACAGTAGGGCTAGTATCTCTGGGTTTAGTCAACCTGGTCTCCTCGTTTCCCTGATAGGCCTGGGTAACTATCCTCAGGACCCCTCTGCCTACGGACCAACGCGTCCTTCTCACACTTATGGTCAGGATGAGCAGGGATATAGTGGAGGTAGGTGTGAGCATCGCTTTCACAACCGCAAAAGTAGATAGTACACCTGATAGTTCCATAAGGCCACTATATGTTTCTTTCCTCCTTTTGAGTCATTTTCTGTTTTTGTGTATGTGTGTGTATATATATATAAATTTATCATTTGGTATATCTATAGTATTTGTATATATACTCACACAAATATCTGTCTTATGAAATAGATGTGCCATTAATTATATTTATTTACAACCAAATTAAAGGTAATAGCCTTTAACGAGGTGCTACAAGTTGATTCTGTTTCACAAGCAATCTTCTTTTGCAAGCGGGTTTTCATTCTTGGTGAGAATTTCTGAGAGATGTATGAAGGGGGTGACCTGTCTGTTCTAATAGTTTTAGATTATAATATACAGAATATCTGCTTACTCAAACATGTCTTTGTCCTCTCTGCATTGCTTTGCTTGTAAAAGGATGATCTAATTGCTATGAATGTGCACATTTCACTTGCCTTTCGTTAAACATTTTTGAAATTTTTATTTCCTTTAACATTTTTCCAACAATCATTCAGTATGTAGGACATCCCTGTTTCACAAAACTGTGTTTGTTCCACATCTCATTACAGCTCAAGGAGTGGCAATCTAAGGGGTGTTATTACTGAAATGATGATATTCTGATGATATTCTTTTCAAATTCAAATGTTGTTCACATTAAACCACTGGAAACCTTTTCAGGCCATAAATGTATTGATGGTTTTGTGCACTTTTTCTATATTTATCTTGAAATCAATTGTACAATATTTGTTTTTCATTGATATTTCTGAGATTATGGGAAAATTTGGATTCAGTCTGCCAGATTGACCTTGGTGATTTCCAGTCCTTCCAAGCACAAAGCTTGAAATTGGTGGCATCCAGTGGCTCATTAACATGTTCTTACATACTGCTTTTGCTCTCTGAACCTTTTTGATGGCTCACTAAAATTCATGTCTGCTTGTTTTAAATCTGATGATGCTGCAGTTGGTACTCTGGTAAAGTTTGAGATGATATGTGGGTGACTTTTTACAGGCTAAATGAAGTATGAAACAATAAATGGTAAAATGTGGAAGAATCGCTTCGAACAATTTGAGTGATCATTATTGTCTTTTAATTTAATGAATCAACACATAATATTGTGTCCTGCTTTTAAACACATTATGTAAGCAGTGGTTTAAAATTGCCATGCTGTAGTTGTGATGTTAATCACTACCTCGTTTTCATCTCAGGCTATGGTCAGGACCTCAGTGGGTTTGGACAGAGCTTTACTGACCCAAGCCAGCCACCTCCCTCGTACGGGACTCCCTCAGCGCAGCCCTCGGCGGGACCCCCGTCCACAGCTAGTAGTTTTGGCCGTGGACAGAATCACAATGTTCAGGGCTTCCACCCTTACAGGCGCTGAGAATCCTGCACGCTGCAGCACAAGGTATAAATGTCAGGGAAAAATAAAAATATACGTAAGGTGAATATGTGCTTTTTGTTGACAAAAAAATACTGGATTATGGTGTGGTGTTTCTCTGAACGCTTGCACTTGCAAAAAACACTCATGACCAGGGTTGTGTTTTTTTTTGTTTTGTTTTTTGTTTTTTTTTTATTGCACACATGTAAAAAGTTTTGAAAATGAAATGTCAATAAGAAAACATTTGAGTTTCTTTCAGAATGTCTATGGAGGACTAAACTATTTTTCAATAGATTTTTGACTCTCCGGTCAAACATCAGCACAGAGTATTGCCAGATAAAATACAATAACAGGGTATATAAGTCTCTTTTCAGCTTTAATTCTAATAAGAAAAGAGAAAAAGTAATTTAATTTTGTTTTTCATTTAAGAATTAATTTACTTTCTGACCTGTTCAAGAAAAAATAATATATATATATATATATTATAAGCAAACTGCAATTTTTTAAGAGTTTTGTACTGAAATGTATGCTTTGGTTTTTTTTTTGTTTTTTTGTTTTTTTTTTTTTATTTATTTAAAGATGTAGACTATCCTCAGGTGGCTGTTTAAGTGCATTTGTCACTTTTACAAAAAGATAATAAAAGGAACCGCCTTTGTAAAATAAAAAGGTTTTAAAATTTGCAAGTCTTCATGCCTGTTCTTATGTTAAAGCAGGGGTCACAAACTGAAATTACCTGGGGGCCACTGGTCAGGTGGTATTCTCCTTTGGGCTCCGTTTGATGCGGTCCAAACAAGCGACGAGATCTTTTGTGAGAAGTAGCTGAGGAAGTAAACGTATGTATTGCTGTAATGAAGTTGTTGGCTGTCAGAGTTCGCAATAAAGGTTTGAGCTAGTGTCCGTAGTTTCTGCTTGGTGATTAAAACAGCACACAAAAAAACACTTCACTTTACAGTTATAAATAACAAAAGAAGCTAACAAAAAATTTTAGGCTGTATTTACTAAGTTGTAAATATGAAAGGGGCTATATTCAACTTGTGGGTCTGATCTGGCCTGCGGGCCTGTAATTTGAGACCCCTAGGTTGATGTTTTTGAATCTGTCGCAATGCTTCAGGGAATTTTTGGCTTTGAAAATGATTTTCAGTGAAGTTTAACACATTTTTGGTTCACTTGCTTGCAGGGTCAGACATGCAGCTGTAAATAAGTTCCGTACGAAGAAGCTGCGCTCTGTAACTTACTAATGCCATTCTTTGGAAATCAAGTGGACTTCTGGACAGTAAAGGTCTCAGTATTCAAAATGGAGGGAAAAAAGCCTGTACAACTGAGACATGGTGCTACAGGCAACACAATGTGTGGTGTGTGAGACATTCACACTCTTCAGTAGGTCTCTGTCTCTGTCCTTGAAGGCTCGCTTCTTCCTGTTAATTAGTTCTTTCAGGTCACTAGTGATCCAGTGCTTATTACTGGGGAAGCAACACACTGTCCTAGTAGGGATGGTGTTATCTACACAAAAGTTAATGTACCCTGTAACACAGTCTGTCATGGAGTCAGTGTCCTCTCCATGGGGCTCACAGAGTACACACTAGTCTGTGGCTTCAAAGCACTCTTATAGAGGTTCAGTAGTTTCCTGTGACTACCTTACATTTCTTTTAGTCACATAAGTATTTTTTTCATGGTATATTATGTGTACAGGAACAGATGGGACAAGAACCAATATATTACAGGCCATTGTAACAAAATTCAGCGACTTAAAGTTTTATGTGAAATTAATATAGTATTTATGGTGGCTATAAAGACATCATAGAAGTTCCTTGCAACCTTAATAAATTAGAAAGCACAGATGGTGAAAAACATAGAAAAATGTTTGATAAAATATGTCTTATATAAAACTTTCGTCACACAACAGTACATGGGCTTACTAAATCACGCGTGACAGAGCAGGGAGCTAGTGTTTTGGTTGTCTTGGTCAAGGACGCACCTGCAGGCTTTGCTGGAATACGAGCTGCGAGACTTCTGCATCCCAGCCTGATGTTCTACCCATTGAGTCACTCAGGCTACTCGTGATGATGATGATGATGATGAGATCCCTTCAGTCATGTCCAGCTCTTTTCATTTATTTGATTATGATAATTTTTCAGATTATTTTAACCCTCCATCACCCCCTCCATTTTAAATGGATAGTTCTACCTTTGGCTATTTTTTTCCCCTCTGTTCATATTTGATGATGATGAGATCCCTTCAGTCATGTCCAGCTCTTGCCATTTCTTTGACAATAAAGGAAAGGGAATTATGTTTGTGGCCAAGTGTGTTTGCCACATACGAGGAATTTGTCTGCATTTATCCCATCTTCCCAGGGGGAGCAGTTTGCAGCCACATGTAGTGCCCAGGGAGCTAGCGCTGAGTGTCTTGCTGAAAGACACACCTGGTGGGTTGGCAAGGATACGAACTGGGAGACTTCCGCATCCCAGCCTGATTGAGCCACCACGATGATGATGATGATATCCATTCAGTCGTGTCTAGCTCTTGTCATTTTTTAAATTATGAAATCCTTTCAGTTATGTCCAGCTCTTGTCATCTGTTAGATGATGATAATATCCATTCAGTCGTGCCTGACTCATTATTTCTTGTGTTGATGGTAATTTTGCTGTAAGTTTAAGTCACCCGGGTGCATTGCCTGCAAACTGCCCAGGCGATGTAACTTTCAGCATCGACAGCCAGATGATCAATAAAACCACCACTGCTTGTAAGCGCAGCAGAGTTCTATTTATAAACGTTTATCTGTGACATAAGGTAGTGACACATACATCAACGCTGTTTTAGCCAATAGGGAGTTTCATGTAGCATCAAACCACATGGGGAGCTAGCAGGGCGGTGCAGATGCCATTTCGTGGACTATTCCAGTGGAGGCATAGTGTTTCATGGCTGGAAAACAGTTTTCGGTTGTTGTTTTATGCCATATACAGAACCAGGACAGTTACTAACTTAGAATGCCACTATTGTCCTGTTGGTTGTTCCAGCAAGCTTGGACAGAAAGGTTTTTTTCAGATGCCTGTGAATAAACATGGTTTGGACGGGTGATTTGCTGCCCTTAAAAGGGGAACTAAACTGTAAATGATTTAAACACACCCCCTTTATGCAGTGAACATTTGAGATTAGGTTGGTTGCCACAAAACCTATTAATACACTCTGTTTGGTTTTGACCAAGCTTGTCCCAAAGCAAAACGGTCACCAAGTGTTTCTCACGGCAGGCTAGACTGCCCATTGCTCAGGCAGCTAGCATTTTGAGTATCTAGCTCAAGAACACACCTGACTGTTCTGGGAATTGAACCAAGAGACTTATGTATCCCAATCTGATGGTCTACCCACTGAGCCCCCAGGTTGTTACATGAAATCTGCTCAACTTTAAATTGAGTCCTGTATGAAAACAGGTAATTTCTTTCAGGTAGACATTGTGCTGAATAACCCAATTTTTCTGTAACACTATTTACATGGTGACTGTATCAGTTGTTGTTTCTATTCATAGAAAAACAGAAATAATGTATAGTTTGTATATTTCACATTGCTAAGGTAGTTTTGAAGGTACTAAAGCCTTTGTGCAATGTCAAAATCTATATTTGTAAAACAGACTGAACAATCCCATTACAGAGAATGCACATTTTATTTGCAACTGGAAGATACATGTTCAAACCCTGACAAAAGTGGACCTCATACTGTACACAAATTTACACAAACTGACAAATTTTTAAACCATACAGCTCTCCAAAAGGCAACCCCTTGACACGTATTTATAATGAAACACAGATTACCTCAAGTTTAGTTTACAATGTCCCTAAAAGTCTCTTCTGGAATAGGTGTATTTAAGGACTCAGTTTAAATAAAGACCAAAAAAGTTGGAAGTCCTTTTTATTTACATGCTTAAAGTGTGGTGGTTTTACTTCAGAGGGATAAAGCGAGAAGAGTGTGTAGCTCCAATACCAGGGCGTCCATGCTTAACAGGCTTGTATGTGATGGAAAACTCCCCAAGGTAATGGCCAATCATCTCTGGCTGCAAACAGAAACAAGTAAAACAAACCTAGTTCAGTGACATCATTACAAATTATATTTGAAAGCATGTATTTTGGTCCATGATATATGGCCAGCGTAATAAGCGATGCAAGGGTTGCATTCTGCTTCAGCAAACTTAGCTAAACAACAGGACTATACAAGCAACAGAAAAAAAAATGATTTAATGCCACATACTGTCCATGCCATTTTTATTAGCAGTCTTGCACGTAGACACCATTCTTTAGCAAGCAATTCTTTTCAACACACTTCATCTGAAGCTGTTTTGTCAAGTATCTCTCCAAAGTCTTAAAAGCTATTAAACCTAAAAGCACAGTGTAAATGTTATGGAAAATTCTGAGTACACTGCCCTGGCAGTGTCTTTAGGCACTGTGTCTCTTTCACTATTCTCTCTCACACACACTCACAAAGTTAATATGGCATGTCAGACCAAACCCACACTGCCTCTCCCACCATGAACACACAACAGTGTTTTGTGAAACAAGTGTTAACTGGTGCTTTTCCACTTTTCCATGGCTGTGCAGGGATCAGTACAAGTTGCTTTTTCATTCAGTAGGGTTGGCTAGGAGAGACTTGCTTAACTTGGTGACATGCAAATATGCCTAATATTCGAGCCTTCACAAAACCACGTAGTAATACAAATTCAGGCAAAAACTCAACATGGAGTAACCTGTAGTATTTGCATTTAAACTGATCATTTACTCACATGTTATTGTATAATGATCATAATAATTAAAAAGTTGCACTGTCAGACAATGTAGCACATATACCCAGAAACAACTTCTTGTTTCTGACTTAGCCCTTCACGTCACACCATTTTCTCCTCCATCTAAACAGCTAAAAATGCCAGCACCTTTTCACTGCGCCAGTTTGGCACGTTTTCTGTCTTTAATGTAATTTTAACGAAATCAAGAACAATTGCTTCAGTCAAATTTAAAATGGTATTTGTAGTCAACAAAAAACCCCTAACCAATCAGTTTAATGTGAAATACATTAAGCTTGCTTAAGGATGGAGTCCAACATGCTTTGATTTTGCTCCTGATCGGGAGGGCCCATAAGGAAAAATTTGGTGTATATGAAAGTGCAGTGGAAAAGCACCCAAATGTGCAACTGAGCAGTACAGCATGGCATGGCATGGCTGATGTAAAAGGACCATAAATGTCCAGCCTCCAACCTGAAGGACCACAAACACTAAGGGAATTTTAGATTGACCAATTCATCTGAACCAGGTCTTTGCACTAAAGGAAGTAAGCAGAGCATCTGGAGGAAACCTAAGCTTGCTTATGGAGAGTATGCTCACAGTGCACAGACACTGCAAAGCGCTAGAGTTAAATCCATAACCATGTGTTAAGCAACACTACCTACTGACCCACCCTGCTACCCCACACAACACAGGAAGAAAACTATTAATTTGTCACCTTAATTTCAACCTGGTTGAAAGTCTTGCCGTTGTACACTCCAACCATAGAACCCACCATCTCAGGTAGGATAATCATGTCTCTCAGGTGGGTCTTGACCACCTCTGGCTTCTCCATGGGTGGAGCTTCCTTTTTCGCCTTGCGCAGTCGCTTCAAGAGGGTTTGCTGCTTACGACGAAGGCCACGGTTCAACCTCCGCCGCTGACGGGCACCATAAAGTTGCATCAGCTGCTCACTGGGATAGCCACAAAAATAATTACAGTATTACTTCGGTTACAATATATTTCTGTCTAATTAGGCAACTACACTTCATCAATAAAATATTAATACATCAACGTCAACACTGATTAACACCACATTAAAGATTGACCGATATTTTTTATTTATGCCTAAACACAAAGTAACTGGTATTCAAATCCAATCTGAAACTTTGAACTTGACTTCAAGTGCAACAAGACTTGTCCTGCACCAATATCGTAAAACATAAAAATTTAAGCGTTCCTGTTAAATTTAGAGAGCTTTATGGCTGAAAGATAACTGAAACCAAAAATTAAAAAACTGAGTTTTATGCTGAAAACTGGCTGCAACTGAAACAACGAAAACTTTTAGAATGTAACATCTATAGTTTTTATACTTTTAAACCTATGATTCTCTTTCTGTCTCTACAATCCACACATAGAACCCGTTTCCTCATTTCACTGAAACCTGGAGAAAACCGGTCACTGGTTTAACATTGAACTTGTTCATATTGCAGCTAATCCATGCAGTGGACGACTTAACATATGTGAATGACACTGAAATCTATTAACATAACTCTTAAGCAAAAAAAAAAAAAAAAAAACCTATACAATTCCATTATCAATATGTGCTGTTAATACAGTTGCAATAAATGATGTGCAGGGAAATGTATATACTAACTAAGACATGTCGAGCAGCTGATCCAAGTCAACACCTCTGTAGGTGAACTTCCGGAAGGTGCGCTTCTTCTTCTGTTCCACATCCGCCTGAAATACATCATGTAAAATTAATACTCAGAGTAATAACGTGTATTAGATGCTAACTTAATGAATGAGACCGCTACTACTTTCACGGCATGGACTAATGTTTTCCAACCTACACAAATAATCATTAGTAGCTGTGTACTACAAAAAGTTACTTCGTTTTAAGTAAGACACTACGGACCATGTAATTACATATCAGTTACTGTTTCTCCAGTTGTTTTCGTATCCTAACAAGCACTTATGCCGTAAACGAGGATTCTATATTCACTGTATAGGCCAATATTAACGCATTTACTATACTAGCAAACAACATCAATGTGCACTTAAATGTTCTGTTTTAGGCATGTTATAAAACCTTTTTCAACACGTGACCTTCAAAAACAAACCTATTTAATTTAGAACTGTAACATTTATTGATAAATGTCAATTGTCTTGCTAATGCGAGTTATTTTTAATGCTTCTCTAAATGAAAAAACACAAAATATCCAAGGGAAAATTTAAAACACGTAAATCATAATTTTCACGTAATTCACCTTAAATTTTACAAGATCTGTGTATTTATTGTTATGATGACAAAAAGAGTAACGTATATTCATATTTCCTAAAATATTTCACTCACCATTTTGCTGGGGTCGTGACAAAAAGGCAGATCTCAGTCTCACCTGACGTAATATCGCGTAACTTGGATATTTACAGAATACGAAGCCTTCACCATTGCTAAAAAATAAAAAAAAATTGATTGACATGTTTGTCACTTAAATGTTAAAAATAGCACATTAGAAACAAGCTAAAAATCACTGAACGCTATACAACAATCAACAAACATGGGCTTCATTAATGAGAATGAATTTTAGCGCCTCTTTCCGTCACGCTCAAAATAACCGGCATGTATGATAACGTATTATCATGTATAATGGAATATAACGTATTCCATTCTAGCATGTAGATTAATAAGTAATGCACATACAAGTACTAAATATATGTACTAAGACTACCTAACACAGGAAATGGTCATTAACCTTACACGATCCTATTTAATTTTTAGTTTAGTTACCATACCGGAAACGTGCGCAAGTAAAAGTAAAAGAATTATACAACAAAGCAGTCATATCGCATGCGTGTGAGTGCAAACATACCGGAGGACATGCGAAACGCAATATACAGCAAACCATACCGGGAACGTACCCAACTGCAAGGAAAATATAACGATGTCTGGCGAAGATGTCAATAAAACTTAATTAACAGTTCATTAAGCGACCTTTGACCGCTTTAAGGTTAAAGTGGCCATTCCCAGGTCTGTGATCTGTATTCTTCTTCAGGTTTACTTACATCCCTGCAAACTTATACCAATGTTGGATAAACACGTCCAACTGCCAATAAAGTAAAAATTTTGTATATATGTAATAACGCGACAAAATTAAAATGGTTTTAATATACTGTATTAACGTAACACGTACACGTGATACAAAAGTGATACGATAGTTTCCTCACACAGGTATGCCTCCAAGTAACCACATATGCATGCAAGCATGCTAACACCATTCCTACACTTTTATGTTTCAAATGATAAAGAAGTGCATGATATCCAGTTAACAAGAAATATTTTGGAAAAACACACCCTCTCTGTGCACAAATTACTTCGGTAATTTGGAAGTAAGACTAATTTTAAAATAGCTGTCCTATCGGCAAATTCAATTAGATATGTAGGGAATTTTGAAGTACACTGTACGAAATATTGTACAAAAGCAAATGTCAAAAGAAATTGGTAAACTGAATATGAAAGAATTTAATAAACTAGCCCATTGGCTGTCACGTCTAACTTGCCGTGAGTTACATTTAGCGACCGTTTCGCTTTGGAACAGCTCGGTCGAAAACGAACACTAAGTATATGAATAAGTGTTTTGTTACAACCCACCTAATCTAAAATGTTCACTGTATAAAGTTCATTTACAGTTTACTCCCCCTTTTAAGGGCAGCAAATCACCCGTCCAAACCATGTTTATTCACAGGCATCTGGAAAAAAAACTTTCTGTCCAAGTTTTCTGGAACAATCAACAGGACAATAGTGGCATTCTATGTTAGTAACTGTCCTGGTTCTGAATACGGCATAAAACAGAAACCGAAAATCATTTTAAGACCATGAAACACTATGCCTCCACTGGAATAGTCCAAGAAATGGCATCTGCACCGCCTTGCTACCTCTTCACGTGATTTGACGCTACATGAAACTCCCTATTGGGTAAAATAGCGTTAACGTATGTTCTACTACCTTAGGTCACAGATAAACGTTTATCATCAAAGAAATGTCAAGCGCCAGACATGACTGAAAGGATATTACCATCATCACTATTATTAGCTCCCTGGTGGCTCAATGGGTGGAACATCAGCTGAGATGCAGAAGTCTCCTGGTTCGTATCCTAGCCAAGCCTCCAGGTGTGTCCTTGACCAAGACACTCAAAATGCTAGCTCCATGGGCATCGTGTGACACTACCCACTGCTCCCCTTGGGTTAAATGCAGAGAAGTAATTTCCATGTGAGAATAATAAAGTACTACAAAAAATCATCATCAAAGAAAAGAGAAGAGCTGGACATGACTGAAGGAATATCATCATCATCATCATCATCAACCATGAAAAGAGGGAAAATAATAAAATAAAAAAATAGCCAAAGGTAGAACTATCCATGTAAAATGGAGGGGGTGATGGAGGGTTAAAATAATCATCATCATCAAAAGAAATGACAAGAGGTGGACATGGACTGAATGGATATCATCATCAAACATGAAAAAAAGCCAAAGAAATTCAGATAAAAAGCATCTGCTAAATCAATAAATGTATTTCCATAAAAAAAAAACAGACTAAACAGTGATTACATAGTTTGGGCCTTGGTATAAAGCTAAGTATTTTCTTCTAACGAATTTTGCTGTATTTTGCACGTTTTTTTCTTATTTGCCATCTTGTGAAGGTGTACTCTATTCTCGGCGCCAGTGTTTTATTTGTGGAATTTTATTTACAGTTTACATTTTGTTCATTTAGCAGACGCCTTTGTCCAAAGCGACTTACAATGAATGAGTACACGTGCATGTCACGAACGAGATCAAACTATCAGAAAATCTAACTGTCCTATAATCAAAGTGCACACGATTAAGACAAGCATTTATCACACAAGTCATACAAGTAAAGGGAAATGTGTAAACATATAAAATGTATGTCTTGTATTTTTAAATAAAAACGCAAGACTCGCTGAATATAGTTTCGTAACGATTTTCTTGTGCTTCACAAACTTGCACTTGTCCGTTAATGATCGAACGTTACGTGAAAAACAGTTTATACATAAACATCATTAATGTTATACACACTATAAAATACGTAACAGGTAAGATTTTCCATTTTATCTCTTTAAAACTTAAATTTTTGTACTCTAAACTCTTAACCATCACCTTGCAATTACATTTTTACTCCCAACGCAAGTAGCGACTTTGTCAAACATTTTCAAGAAAGTTTTATAAGGGTATGCGCATGTTTTGATGTTTAGCTTTGCTTTTACTACTTTTGGAATTTTAAAATTACGTTTTCATTACAGACGTATCAGTCAATGTGTGAATAATAATGAAGGCAGTAAAATGCCTAAACTTCATCACAAGACGTATTTTTTACGTTATTTTGTTAGAATGTCTCAAACAATAATATGTGCAAAGGTCGTGAGGACTTTTTCACTCCCATCAAAAATAGGATTTTTAAAGCTGCAGTATATACGGATGAGTGACATGTGAAATAAAATTCATATATATAAAAGATCTATACATCTATAAACTACAGTCTCGTTTTAATGCCGTTCCATTACCGTAACACTTTAGTTGCGTGAGTAGAGACATGACGAACGTGTGAATCCCAAGCCTGCATTACGGCCTTACTTTGCGCTCGTACTCCTGTCGGCGTGGTAGCGCTGCATTATTGTTTCCCATGTTAAAGGTCCTCGTGTTGACTCCCGCCCCTGTTTCCGCAGTCGCCTTACTGATCCCCTCTGTCTATATTCCAGGCCATGGACGTCATCTTAAACATTCAACATTATTGTTATTATTTTTTTTAATGTAAGAGATTGATAACTTTGACAGAAAAAAGAGGGGCAGGACCTGGATCTGTAAGTAGTTCTTCAGTAGTAGGTAACTGATCATATTAATACGAAAGAACTAGTTTGAGAGGCTGTATGTGGCTAGCTATAGTGTCTGCCTTCCTAGTACATATGAACTGACAATGACTTCTGATTTATGTTAATGTTTGTGGTTTTTTTTTTTTGTATTAACTTTATGATTTTAATTGACGAAAACGTCTGTTGGTAATGAACTAATTACAAGTTATTTTATATCGTAATATATGAGCTATATCGACGTTTTAAATGCCCTGATAATTTATTTATGCTGTGTTGCAACAGTAGAACTGCTGACATAACTGAATGTTTCTTTTATAGTGAATAGTAATTGTTGCCAACTGTACTGTAACCCCTAATTATAGTTAACATTGTGGTGAGAGGAACAACGATCCCACTGACGTCAAAATCCAGTGTTCAGATGGACCTAATGTGGCTGTCTTTCTATGGGGACAAAAACAGTCGTATTCCTATCATTAGAATTACAATTCTGGTACCAAGTTGACAGAGGCGTAAATGCTGTTTACGAACTCTGATTTTACGTGTGAAGCGTGTCTTACGTTATATCGCTTAAAATCTCCCGAGAATTGTAGGCCTACTGGTTTGTCCGGATTCATGGTGGCCTCAGACAGTTCCAGCCTTTCTGTAGTACAACGGCACAGAGCCGCAAGCATTGTCAGCCAAGGACACCTGAAAATGAAGTTACACCGATCCGTCCTTCCTTTAGAGTCATTCATTAGTCCATTTGTGATATGTTGAATATGCGATCAAAGAATATTAAGCAGATTGGTGCGACAGCGGATGTTTAAAAATGATCTGTGACAGCTGTTACAGTGTGCACGGTTAGGGTTCGACTGTGTGGAAATGATTTCTAATTATGTTTATAGAAATGATGTGGGATCTTGGTCTCAGTATAATCCGTTAATTTTAAAATGATGTAAAGCCTCAGCAAAGCGACTCTGTATGAAAGGTTGAGGTGTAAACTATTTGAGTTGTAAAGAAAATGTTGACTGTTTTGAGAAGCAACCGCTTTTGAAAGTAATTTGTTTTGGGGTTATTGATGCATGCAGTATGTGTTAAGATTTTTAGTTTGTAGATGGAACCTTGTTTTTGAAAAGGGTACAACAGAGTTGTGTGTATTTAGTTATTGTTTGTGACCTTTTATGTTATAAATGAATTCCATTAACTGTTAAAATACATTTAGCCACGGGCCTCTAGAAATTGAAACAGAAATTGTACAGAAATTGTACTTAATATTGTTTTCATTTAGTTGTGTGTGTGTATGTATGTATGTGTGTGTGTGTGTGTATATATATATATATATACATATATATATATGCATGCTATCAACTTATACAAATTTTAGAAATATTAATGATTTATTGAAGTTGTTGTAGCAGTACCAAATTAAGAAAATTATGCACAATTTTTTTGTTGCGTTTCTTGTTGTTTATGCATTACTGAATTCTCTTGACTACATCACCTTCAGTGTAGGTGAAATGTAATTTCTTTTTGGGGGGAAAAAACATAGTGTTTCATTGTGTAACAAAAATGTGAATTGAATATTGTAACCAGTTACTGTTATATCAGATAGATTACCAAACAACAAAGATTTGATTGACTTTGATACAAACTGTACACCGCAACATATTGCCTAATCTGTAGTGCAGTGTTGTAGTACATACATTTTTTGCAAAGTTATATACTACATACTGCTGTGCATGTTCTTTGTAGTTGCATGATTTTATTTATTTGTTTGTATTTTTTGGGGTCATAATACTTTTGTCTTGTATTGAAGACATAAGTGCCCATTTACTGCTGCAATCCATTTTCTTGAATTTCCACATTCCAGTGCTTTTTGTTTGGACATATCAAAGTGTGTGTAATGTGAATTCTGGTATTTTAATAAGTGCAGTATTTGGCTATGTAAACACTTATTTTAATTTCACATACTTGTCACATAACATTTGACTACAATTTTACAGGCTTAAGTGTTTAGAGCTCTGTTTAAAGCACGTGTGCCCAGTGTATGTAATCCTAGATGACTGAACAGATATCAGGATGGATGGCAGATCAGGTAGTCTAATGCCCCACTCCTGCAGGGTCATAGGTACAGTTCTGGCCCTTGCTATGTGTAAAACATTTGCATGTTCTCCTTATGCTTTGTAGGGGTTTCCACTGTAAGTTGAAGAGTCCTATCAACCCTGAAAACATGGTCTTGTAATGTATGTATGAGACTTTGTGCCCCTGATAAAATGTACCATAGGTGGGATATCAGCCTATCTTAAGTCTTTTGCTCCATATTATGCTCCAGGTTCCCTGTGACCCTGAAATGAATGAATAGATATTTTTCAGAGAAAGAAATTGACTTAGGGGAAATTTTGTAGTAGGGCATAGCACAGAGGTTTTGAATTGATCTTGTGATTTATCGTGCGGTCAGAGTGCTCACCAAAATATCATGTATCCCTTCGCTGCTTTTCTCTTTCTGTGTTTCGCCTTCTCTTCTGTCACTCTTTCTATTTTTGTCTGTATCCTTGTGAGGTTAATTGTGGGCCTGTACAGGAGTTCTGTTGGACTCTATTCTATTCAAATACACACACTAAAAGCAGTGACTTCTGGGTTCTTTTAGTGACACCTTTACAGTTGTGTTTATAAGCCAGAATGTAGATGAAGAGCAAGGCTATATCTTAGGAGTAAGGCCATAGAGTAGCAGGGCATGGACATGTTTTGAGAACTGAGCACAGGATTTACAGTGAGATGTCTCCTTTGACTAGGAAGCGGGAGTGGCACAAAGGCATCAAAATGTCTGTGTCCAAAGAATTTATTTATACATTTAAGCACAGTGAGTTGTCAAGCCGTATCTGTTCAAAATAAGGCTTTTTTTGCCGTTACTTCCATCAAAAAGAAATTCGGCTTTAAGACTGGAAAGGTCTTAATCTCTGTGTCTTTATCGGTAGTGGTAACCGCTGATAAACTAATAAATATCTGGAATTTGGTGCCATTTCCAACATGTGGTAACTATTTGAACAGAAACTAAAGAGTGTTATGAGTAAGAGATAAAACCACAACACGGTGTGCTGTTCTACAATAAAATCAACAACTTATTGTGATGTAGAGGACCAAACTACTTATTTGTCCTGTACCACATGCCTCACAGTGGTTTGCCCTGTTTATACCATGGCTAACAAACAAACGATTTTTAAGAGTATTCATGGTTATTTTAAAAAAATTATTTAAATTGGCATTTAATGGTCAAGTGTGCTTTGGAAAAAAGTTTTATACTTATAGGCACAGTGTCTGGTCAGGCAAACTGGCAAATCCCTTTCGAATTCGGAATGTTGAATGAAATAAGCACATAATATACAATTGTTAATAGGCTGCTGGAGCTGTGTGGTTTTAATGAAATTAATGCACACTCACATGACATCTGTGGACCAATAAGAATGTAGTATTTACCAAAGCAGTGGTATAATTATTGCAATAAAATCCAACTTTATTGTATTTATAATATAGTTTAATAAGTGATAGTCTTTTTGTACATCTGAATAGTTTGTTTTTGAAAGCTTGTCTGTGGTCACAATAGCAATTAGATATAGTTGGGTACTCTATTCAAGTGAATGAAAAATTGAGTGAGTCATTCTGGGTTAAAGCATCATCTTAAATAAAAGCAACTAAATAAATATGGTCCCTTAAAATTGGTATCTGTGTAATGTGTATTTTATGTCATATATGGTCCTATGTGGCACCTTACAGAAAAGAAACTTCTAGCTGCGATGTAACCTTAAATTTAAAAGCCAAAAGGTTAGTTACTATAAAAGGAAAAGGTCATGAATATTAGTACTTGCACCCTTTCTGTAGTTAAACCTAATTCAGGATTAGATAGGTTAATGAGTCAAGTCATTAATTAGTGGAGCAAAACAGTTTGGGTTTTTGTCTGTGTGGTGACACGAGAATGGAGAAAACTCAATGTGGTCCTTTAGTGAGAACCTAAATGTAAAACCTTGTCTCATCAATTTAGGACTGGATTAACAACATTTTACAGGAAGTCACGTAATGTTTTAAAAGCAAAGGTTAAAAGGCAGGTGAGCAGTGATGTGTAGGCTGGAATGAGCATTGTGCCTTACAGACATTCCCAGGCCACAGCCAACGACTGAACCGCAGAGTTCAACTTGTTTTGGGTGGAGTTGGGCGTGAGTCAGACTGTAGTAAGCAGAATGGTTACCGTAAGTAGGTGTATCCTTTCGACATAATACCTTCCCTTTCTCCCATACATCTCAAAGTTTGCCTGTTGAGTGAGTGATCTGTAAAGAATGAAAAAGGTGCCATGTGACACCATACTGGAAGCCCTTGAGAAAACCTGGTTAAAAGGTTATGATTGGTGTAGAGGCACCACAGCACATCACTTACTCGGCATTCTCTTCAGATTCAGTTATGGTGACAGCATCGTCGCATGGCAAACTCCTCTTCTTAGTAGCAACTACAAAAGTTCATTAAGACTGAAGAGAAAACAAAGAGGTAAATCTACAAAGAAAACCAAAGTCAATATGCTAAAAAAATTGGGTGCATTCACTATGATGTTGTTGATTTTTAAAATTTTGTCCTGACATGGTTTTCAGTACCTTTGGGGCAGGTTTATGCATTCGATAGAGTGGAGTACTTGTGTCTTTGCAGGTTTACACATCAGTGTTTTGTTTTTTTTTTTTTTTTTTTTTTTTGTGATCGTGTTGTCTGTGTGGCGAAATCTCCATAGAGAGTATTGCATTCTATAAATGTGTATTGAGGGCAGAGCATTCCTCATGTCCGCAATATATTTCAGCACGGACCTGGTGGTGTGCAGTGCGTCATGCAGAAGGGCCGATGCCAGTAGAGGAGATGTGTTTGTATGACTTTCTTTTTTTAATGTGGTGTTACAGCCCAGTGAAGCAGTGTAGAGAAAACCGTCTTTATTATGTCTGTGTCTTTACACTTTATCTGTGTATGTCTCTTCAGTACAGAATTTTGCAAACTTGTTTCCTAGAGTCTTCAGGAGTGCCAGCTGTGTTAATCCTTGGAATTTTTTTATACTGTGGATCTTTTACTATGTTTGAAAGAGGAGATATGATTTGAATGTCACTTTTTTCCCTCTGAAAGAATCGATTAGCCAAGGTGTGACAATTTGAGAAACAACACAAGTGTAGGTTTTACTTGGACTGTGTGGTGGGCATCTTTTTGAAATGAATGTATCAGAAGGTACTGGCAGATTTATGAGACTGTTGCTTATTCGGTGTTGAAAGGACCAAATATTTTGTTTCTAAAATCCGCTATTCATTCTGATGTAAAAAGTGCATGTTATACTGTGTGAAGTATATAATCTCTTTTAATGGCTTTTTTATTGATGTTACTTTTTTAGGTTGCCAAATCTGGTTGAGGCTTGTAGGCCGGTTAATGCATAGAGTAAAGAAGGTCAAACTTGAAGACGAAACAGAAGGTAGTTGGAAAAGGTATAGTACATGTACTACCTTCTTGGGGTGGAAATATAGATAGGATGTTGATTTATTGTAATATTTATGGATATGTGTTTTACTGTACAAAGTGACACAGGAACATTGGTGTAAGAGGGGTTAATGTCCTTCGCAGCAGTTCGGTGTTTAGTAGGTGATATTGTGCCATTGTATCTCGTCTCGTTGGAGTGTTCAGTTTAGCACCTGTCAGAATGACTGCAGTGGACGAGCTCTCAGACAGCACCGAAGTGGTGGAGATGGAAGATGCCCCCACCCAGTTCTTTGTGGAGAAGCACAGCTGGGAGGGTCTGCGTGACATCATCCACAGCAGCCGCAAGTACTCGGGAATGATCGTCAACAAGGCGCCCCACGACTTCCAGTTTGTGCAAAAACGGGACGAGTCGGGTCCCCACTCACATCGGCTCTACTACCTCGGTGAGCGTAGACCTTGACGTGGGTCTCGGCTAGGTAACGAGCTGCTTTCTGCAGAAGGACTGTGCTTCCACACAGCCAAGACTTGGTAAAACACGCTTCTGGCATTTGTGGGCTGTATAGGTACATTCGTGTTTCAATTCAGTCACCATCAATTAAAAAATAGCTTACCTGGAAAACAAGCTTGCCTGTCCAGGGATTGCAGCATTTAATAGAAGATTCAATAAAAGACAAAACAAAAGTTGGATATTAATAGGTGGTACAGATTTGTCGGTCACAATTGTACATGTGAGCTTAGTGGCATGCCTTCTGTCTATGTTGCATTAGGAATGCCCTATGGAAGCAGGGAAAATTCACTACTTTATTCTGAAATTCCCAAGAAGATCAGAAAAGAAGCTCTCCTGGTACTGTCATGGAAACAGATGCTGGATCACTTTCAGGTATGACTTGTGTGAGCTCAAGCGGTATACAGTGGAAGCACATGTTAGCTTTCTTCTTGTGTAGCACATGGACAATGAGCCCAGTGTGGGGACAAATGCTCCCTGGCCACTTTGGTGACTAATTACTCTGTCTCCATCTGTTGTTTTTTTTATGACCCTCTGGGGTGGATCTGGTTTTGAACTTTGTGAAACGTTTTCATTTCATTCCTGCCTGTAGCTACTAGTCCTCCCCACATATTCCTTTGTTTCTTCCATACAGTAGTCTGTTGTCTTGCTGTCGTCCCTGTGTAAATGGAATGTAAACATGGATTGTAAATTTGATGATCTTTAAAATGTACAACCCGTTTTTTACAATTTACAGAACAGAATCCACAGCAAGGTCTAGATTCTTTCTCTGCGACCCATGGAGGAAGTCTGGCATATAGAATAATTTGTCTTCCTACAGACCTGACCTGAAAAAAAATTATTTTTAAGATTGTTTTGGAGAATGCTGCACCTGGTAGCATTGCTCCACAAATAATTTGACAAATGTATTTAGTTTTGTGGATCTGAGTAAGCATTTCTAATGTGATAGGAACTTTAGGTATTTTCTAATTAGCAGCATGCATAGCTGCAGATAGCATGGAGAAAGACATCAGGAGACCACTGTTAGCTGCATGCTCTGGCTTTGCGGGTCAGAGTGCCGACAGCTTGTCGTCTTCCTGCCAGGCGACACCCCATCATGGTGTGTATTCGCGGGAGGAAGAGCTTCTGCGAGAAAGGAAAAGGCTAGGGGTCTTTGGCATCACTTCATACGACTACCACGCCCAGAGTGGACTCTTCCTCTTCCAGGCCAGCAACAGCCTCTTCTACTGCCGTGACGGGGGACACAATGGCTTTATTGTGAGTATACAAAGGGACCAAAAAGTCCTCACCCATGCTAGGGTGACAGCTGGGCCATGTGCCCAATGGCCCTTTTTTGTTCTTTTATTTGTTCAGCAGGCATGCCCTATGAAGCCAGTGGAGATCAAGACTCAGTGCTCAGGAACTCGCATGGACCCCAAAATCTCCCAAGGGGATCCCAGCTTCATTGCCTTCATTAACAACAATGACCTGTGGGTGGCCAACATCGAGTCAGGGGAGGAGAAACGGCTGACGTTCTGTCACCAAGGTCAGTTTGCTGGACACTGTGGCCATTGTCCTAGTCAGAACTGAATTGACATATTTGAATATTTGAATTCCAATTTGAATATGACAGTACACACCTGTTAGGGAGTACATGAAGGGGACGCCCACCAGCATGGAGGATTCAAAGATGTGTGCTGTTCAGGAAGGTTACCTGTGTTTTGGGGTTAATAAAATA
Organism: Chitala chitala; assembly: GCA_025773905.1. Lineage (NCBI taxonomy): Eukaryota > Metazoa > Chordata > Actinopteri > Osteoglossiformes > Notopteridae > Chitala > Chitala chitala. The sequence continues at coordinate 338,991 of JABJVR010000029.1, forward strand.
TAGTTTTGTTTAATATTCTGGTTTGATGATTTATAGTTTGAAGTTTTTATTTTATTTATTTAATATGGGTAGGTGTACTTCTAGTACCACCCTGTAGTTGTAGCATGAGAAAACGGGAATTGCTTGAATGTGAAACCCATTGTTTTTCTTAGAGGAAATCAGACTTTGCTGAGCCCCTTATTGCTTGTTTCCTGCAGGTTTAAATAATGTAAAGAACGACCCAAAGTCAGCAGGCGTCGCTACATTTGTGATTCAGGAGGAGTTTGATCGGTTTACAGGGTATTGGTGGTCTCCAGCTGCTCGTGAAGGTGAAGGTGAAATTAAATGCTGTGGTCTCGATTACTGCACCCAGCTTGAATGCTGTGTGTGTGTGTGTGTGTGTGTGTGTGTGTGTGTGTGTGTGTGTGCGTAAGCTTTTTGTGTGTGCCTATATACTGTCTGATTGGATGGTTTATGGATGCACCTCTTGTTGTTTACTATAAATTATGTATTTTATTAATCTATTACTGAATCCTTTTTGACCAGTTTCCTCCTTACTCATAATTTTAGTTTAGAACAAAGCACTGATCTGAGCAGTGACCGTGGTTTTCAGACTCCTTTACAGTCTATAAAACTTGTATAAGATAAACTGTCACATGCACAGTTATACATAGTACAGTGTACAGTGAAATGTTTGTGTACCTGCATCCGTTTACAAAATAGAAAAAAAGCAAAGCAAAACAACGCACAGAGTAGAAATAAAGTGTATAAATATGAATGTATGTAAAGATGTAATGTGCATTTATGCAAAGTAGTCAGTTGTGACTACTGTTTTGAATTTCAAGGCAAATAAATCTGGCTTATCCTTGAAGGGTTGCTTCCTTTGTGAACATTCTGTACGTGACATGGATTCACACCAGTACAGGTGTTTGCACTGTTGAGTTGTGGGAAACATTTATTGCGCTCAAGATCATACAACTAATAAAACAATCTGGATTAAGATGGGTTTTGTAAACTTGGGGGAAAAAAAACAGAATACCTTTGCTGTTCCATGTTTTTCAGATCTTGTTTTGAAAAATGTTTTCTTGTAAGAGATTTACTTCTGTATAAGTGTATGTTAGAGCATACATTTTTATTTTGAAGTTGCAAAGACTCATGCCAGTCTTTAATGCAGTGAAGTATGTGAGATGTTCACATACAACATGCATTTGCAATGTATTACTCTTGTTAATGATCAGATTCCGATGGGGGGAAGACCCTGCAGTTGTTGTATGAGGAGGTAGACGAATCTGAGGTGGAGATCATCCACGTACCTTCTCCTGCCCTGGAGGAACGCAAGGCAGATGCTTACAGATACCCTCGTACCGGTGGGTCCCGCCTCATTTTCAAGGGACGACTGAAATGTGCTCATCACATTAATATGCACTGTGTTAAGTCCACTCCTTTTTAGCTGTGTAGTATTTACCTGTAACATGTTTGCCAACTGAAAAACGAATGGAATGTAGCTGCGCCAGTTCTGGACCAGTGCTCTACAACCAGGATTAGTCAGTGTTCATATCTGTTTGTGCAGAGTTGTGAAGGGATGTGTTATTGTTGCAGAAGTAGTATGTTTCTCTTGCTGTTAACTTTGTTAGGTTCTTGGCAGTTTGTCCCTGTTTCTTCCCCAAGCTAGGGAGTAGAAACGATTTCCATTAATTCCACAGCAATGATTGTGGAAACATGTTAATATGAGCAGTTTCCTAACTTGTATGTCCAGCTGTTGTAAATCTCTTAGAATCCTGAGGTTGTTAAAATGTTGCATTTTTTCAATGTTGTTGTTCTACCAACTGTAGTCTCCTTCTACTTTGATCCCCATAGGTAGTAAAAACCCCCAGATCACACTCAAACTGGCGGAGATAAAGGTTGACCATCTCGGCAGGGTGAGTGTGTGTCTGTTGTCTCTGCACTCACAGTGTACCAGTGGCAGACGCTGATTCTTTTCTTGTGTGCAGATCGTGAGCACACGGGACAAAGAGCTGGTTCTACCCTTCACCACGCTGTTCCCGGGGGTCGAGTACGTGGCCAGGGCAGGCTGGACAAGAGATGGGAAATAGTAAGTTATAGTGGTAAACATCATTGGAGAACGACCTACTAAGAGGACCTTATTGCTCTTCAAAACTTCTGAGAGTAAAGTAGGGTTTTGCAGAGTGAAGAAAAAATTTAGTTTGTCATAATTTTTGGAGATACACAAAATGTGTCCCATGCAAAAATAATTTTCTTCCTATAGCTTAGTTGTACTACAAGCTTGCTCTTCTCAGTTTTCTCCAGAAGGTACTCATGAGCACGTACTGACTTTGTGTTTACGTAATGCTGTATAATGCTGGCTGCAAGAAGAAGTCATTCTGTGTTTGGGAGTTCAGACAAGCAGAACTGTTATTGTTGGTAAGGTAAGATAAGGTCACGGTGATATTTTGTTTTGCTGGTTTTGGCTGTGTGAGGCTTTGTAAACATTTTCTGAAATTCCAGTACACTAAGATCTTCATGTGTCTGGAAGCAAAAAGATGTCCCCTTCCTCTAGATATACTTTTTTTTTTTTTAATTTCTTGTCTCCTGTGTAGCAGCATATTAATTGGTGTGTGTGTGTGTGTGTGTGTGTGTGTGTGTGTGTGTGTGTGTGTGTGTGTGTGAATGCGTGCACGTTACATTGCTGTGTCCTTACCATGTAGCGCGGGGGCAGTGCTGTTGGACCGGAGCCAGCAGAGACTGCAGTTGGTCCTGCTGCCTCCTGCGCTCTTTATTCCTGTGACGGAAGACCCCATCCAGCGGAGAGAGAGTGTTGAGTCTGTGCCGGAGAACATCCACCCTTTTGTTATCTATGAGGAGGTCACTGACATCTGGATCAATGTGAGACGCTGGTGCTTTACATGTTAACACCTCTATCATTAGCTACTCTGTGTGACGGTTACGTTGACAGGTGCTGTAGTGTATCATAAATGGAATGGTGCGGGTTCAAGACTGGGCCTGGCTACTGTTGCTTTGAGTATGACCCTTCAGATAAGTTCCTACTGTGAAGTGCTTTCATGACTCATAATTAGATCATGTGTAATACAATCAAATGTATGTCATATTTGTTAGAAACTGGGCAAATGTCTTAGCAACTTCATAACAAAGTACAGAAAGTATACTGTATGCTGGTTGTTATAGCACAGATTTAAACAGTAGCACCAATGCTAATAATGTTTTATTATGGTGCTACTGTTTAAATCTGCTAATAATGTTACTTTTTTTTATTTGTCAATAAAAAGCTTTTTTCCAGTAATGTTTAGGGGTTTCTATTTTTGCTTTTTGGGATTGGTATGTGTCTTAAAAGTCATATTATGTTCAATGTCAACAGGTCCATGATATTTTCTACCCATTTATTCAAACAAGGGAAGATGAGATTACCTTTCTATGGGTGAATGAAACCAAAACGGGCTTCTGCCATCTGTACAGAATCACATCAGTGTTACAGCCAGGCTGCTTTCAGTGGTCCAGGGACTACGTGCACTCTGAGGGTATGACAACTGTCATTCAGCACAGTTGTAGCTGTGCAAACCTAATGCTTCTTTCAAACAAGCAAAGACAATATAGGGTAAAAATACAGCTGTAAATTGGAGCTTTAATGTCACCTGCCATGGCTTTCAGGAGATTTTAAATGCCCAGTGAAGGAGGAACTGACTTTAACCAGTGGGGAGTGGGAGGTACTGGCCAGGCATGGATCTAAGGCAAGTTCTTATGTCTCATGGTAATTGACTTGAATCTGCACTGTAGTTAGTTTTCAGAGATTTAATTTAGTCTCTTTGGCATTATTAGATATGGGTCAACGAAGCCACGAAGCTGGTGTACTTCCAGGCTACTAAAGACACCCCTTTGGAACATCACCTCTACGTGGTTAGCTACAGTTCTCCAGGCGACATTGTCAGACTCACCAAGCCTGGCTTTTCCCATAGCTGTTCAATAAGTCCGGTATGAGGCTTTTCCAACCTTCTTTATATGAGTTTAGATTTTTAAATTATTTTTTAAATTTGCTTTCATATTAAAATACTGTTGAGTCAGATGGAGGTCTGATGGAGGGTGGGTTGGAGTTTGGGCACGTGATGTGAGGTGCTGCGTTAACTATCCTTCCTTTCTTTTGCAGAACTTTGATATGTTTGTTAGCCACTACAGCAATGTGAGCACCCCTCCTTGTGTTCATGTGTACAAACTGCTGGGCCCGGATAGCGACCCGTTACACAAGCAGCCCGAGTTCTGGGCCAGCATGATGGAGGCCTCAGGTAACTGTACCTATGGATGCCAGCACATTCAAAATGTCGTACGCCCCATGCATTTTATTTCGTTAATGTTGTGTTGTAGTGAAACGTCATGTTTTTTGCATACGAGTCTGTTTTCTTCCTGCCCACCAGGTTGCCCTTCAGATTACATACCCCCAGAGATATTTGATTTTCCGGGAAAGTCTGGCTTTCAGCTGTATGGAATGGTGTACAAACCACACAATCTGCAGCCTTGTAGGAAACATCCCACCATCCTGTTTGTGTATGGAGGACCTCAGGTGTGTAATCTGCTTATTATTTATTTATTTATTTATTTTTTTTTTTTTTTTTGCAAGGGGCCTAGATGATACTATTTATTTTTCACTTATCGTTTCACTTTTGTTATTCAGGGCATGACACATTTCTTAGCCGCTTAGTTGTAATTGTTAGTCATGTAGTCATGTGAGTAATAAAACACTTAAGAGGACTCATAGTCTGTTTTCCCACAGGTCCAGCTGGTGAATAATTCCTTTAAAGGAGTCAAGTACCTGCGCCTCAATACGCTGGCATCTCTGGGCTATGCAGTGGTGGTCATAGATGGACGAGGCTCATGTCAGAGGGGCTTGAAGTTTGAAGGGGCTTTGAAAAACAAAATGGCAAGCAAGATTAACTCATTTTACACTGTATATGACCGGTGGGTGTGTGAGCACCTTCTCAAAACAGTTGGCAAGCTGTATTGTGTATATAAAACTAATCTCATTTGGTTTCCAGGGCCAGGTAGAAATTGAGGACCAGGTGGAAGGCCTTCAGTTTGTGGCCAGCAAGTACAACTTTGTGGACCTGAGTCGCGTGGCCATCCATGGCTGGTCCTATGGGGGCTTCCTGTCCCTCATGGGGCTTATTCACAGGCCCAATGTCTTTAAGGTGAATCTCTCTCCTCTTCTCTCCTTCCTCTCTTCCCCCCTGTCTTTCTCTCCTTCTCTCTCCCCTCCTCTCTTCCTGCAGAGGAACTGTTGTTTTCTGAAGTATCAGTCACTATGAACTCCAGTCATTAAGTCAAAGATGCTGTGGCTTGTGGTTTCACATTGAGAGATGGTTGGCTCATTTTTGTTTCCTCACATTTTCTAACTGAGGCGGCATGATTAGATTAGATTAGATTAGATTGAACTTTATTGATCCCACAGTGGGGAAATTCTCTTGTTACAGCATTTTATAGG
>JABJVR010000029.1:345188-359578 GCA_025773905.1 Chitala chitala
TTAAAGGAATACTAATCGAGGGCTTGTTGGAGTCGATCAACGCGGTCCCGTGCACAACGATGGCTGTCAAAAATACCTTTGACAACCTTGTTCCATGAATTTCTAATAATTTTCCTGTCACAGTAGCACAAAGTACAATAATCAGAATCACGTAAAACTACGACAATCCAAGCTATTCATCGAAGATAATTTTAACATAATCTTTTCATTTGCAACATATGAAACACCGTGCGATGGCAAGGTACAGAATCTTCAAACCAATCAAACCTAAGTACGTCCCGATAAAAAAAAAGTATCGCCCGTTTCGTCATACGCCTAAACGTGCCCTCGTCAAGCTGAGCACAAGTCCTATGAATCGACCATGAGACACCTTGGTACCCTTGTTCTCTTCTTTTACTTACCTAACTGGCTTTGCGTATGCGGTAAGATAATTAGTGCAAATTTATTTTACAAATTTATATTTGTTGACCAAGACTGTGTTGTCGTTACGAATGTCTTAGTGAACTTGAAGATATTAATTCCAAATCTAAAGGCAATGCCTCATGCTGCGTACTGCCCCTTGTTTGTGATTGGATGAAAACATTATCGATGTCCTTCAACCTTTTGCTGTTGTTTTGGATTGGCTCTTGATGCCGCTGTAATCTGCCCTCATGTGCCGATGTCAGTGGCAATCTATTAATACCATTTGTCTTTAAATGCGAAACAACATCGATTCACCTTAACTGTGTATTAAAGCTGTGCGTTGTATAGTGTTTTTCGGCGGTTCATTCATTATGCGATGCAACGTCCACGACTTCTGTGTCCAAAAGCAGATTTTTTTTTTTTCTGAAGAGGGGTTCACCCTGTGTCGCTAGAGGCCGTTGCAACGAAGAACTGAAGTGTTTCATTGATCGAAAGCCACATGTTAATATGCTCGCAAAACCCTAAATTTCATAATTACGATACTCCCTTTTTGTCCAACTGAGTTCCACATTCAACATTTGATTAATGATTATGAATGTCAATGAGATTTCAGTTATTTATTTTTACGTATAAAATTAACATAGTTAAATCAATCTTTAACTTTCACGCTGAAAGGGCACTGATTAGTGGCCGACTTCCATTACATTTAAAAACGCGTAAAATGTTTTGAGTCTGTTATGTGTCTTGAACTTGTTGATCGGTGCGGTTTAGATTTGCCTGCACCCCATAAATGCCTCAGTAATGAGTTCACATGCCGAGATGGCCGAAAGTGCGTTTCCCATACCTGGAGGTGTGATCATAGCCGAGATTGCGCTGACGGCAGTGATGAGGAGGACTGCGGTGAGTATTGTCTTGATTACTATAAAATGCTGTCTGGCTTTTTTTTTTTTTCTTCCCCAGATTTGTCCCGTACGATATGGTTTTGCGCGACAAATTCAGTTTTGAACTGTGCTGTTTTTACACGTGGAGTAGTGTTGCTTTAGTTCTAATGCTGAAATTCATCCTTCCTGCAGATCAAGACGAATGCCTAATTAATAATGGTGGTTGTTCTCACCACTGTATAGACCAGCCCATGGGCTTCGTGTGTGACTGTCCCAAAGGAATGAGGCTTGTACGGGACACACAATGCGAGGGTAGGAACCACAGTCTTGGGAGTGTCCAAATGTACCTATGGCTTAACAGTGATCCTCAAACGTCTTTGAGGAAACTGACAGATTCTCTAGGATCTCATGGTTGTGTCTTCCTCAGTACTGACGTCTGGTGTGGTGTCCATTGTGCAATGTTTGATACTGGCCCTTTATTGTTTTAGAAGTAGACGAGTGTCTGGAAACTGACGCTTGCAGTCAGTTGTGCATCCGTGTCAATGGGAGCTTTATCTGTGACTGCTATGCAGGCTATTTCAAAAGTCCAGTAACTGGGCAGTGCAGAGCTGGAGGTAAGAGCTGCTTTTTAGGACTGTAGAACCCCACATGACACACATGTAACAAACTTTGATGAGCCATTGCACTGTGCCATTTGGTTCATACTCGGTTCATAACATGAAAATACATGAATTAGATTGGTAAACTGTGCAAACTGTTATGAGTGAATTGTTGACTTTTTGATAGTCATAAGAGATTGTAACAACACTGTAAACACAAGGAAAGAGTTTTAGAACCTCTAGTTTGCCTCATGGGTTCCACAGGATTAAGAATGTGATGCTCCGAGGCTGGGTAGACCTTGCAGCTTCAGGATTGACACAGTTTTTGTACTAAAATCAGTATGTTTTAAAATTGAAACTGCATCTCCATAAAGGAATGGTTGTCCTGTTTTGTTGTGGGGGTTTTTTTTTTTTTTTTAAACACCCCCCCCCCCCCAATGTGGTAATGCTGTGTGTTATGTTGTAGCACTTGTGCTGACAGGATGTCTTAATGTGTTGACATGTATAGGGGAGGAGGCCCTGTTGGTGTTTAGCAGTTCAGAAGGACTGCAAAGTATTGGTGCTGCTGGAAGGGAGTACAGAGAACTGGCAAATGGTCTGGCCTCGGGTCCTTTAGCTGTTTACACTGGAAACCGTACTCTGTTCTGGGCAGACATGGCAAAGGGCAAGCTCTACATGTAAGTACTGTTTATTAATATATTTTTTTTTTTTTTTAGATTTGGCATATCATTTTACTTTTGTTTTTATTTGCCTGTCATAAATGTTAACACAATTTTATGCTGGACCTCTTTAGTTTTTGTAATTGGTTATTTGTTGACATTTTGTTGTTTCACTTCAAGGACATGCTTGGTATTTGTATTTTGACTGATACGTTTTTCCAAAGGTTACCCCTGGATCAGACCTCTCAGAAACCCTCTGTGATGTTGGCAGACCTTGGCCACCTCATGGGATTGGCTGTGGATTGGCTGCATGCGCTGCTTTATTGGACCGATGCCAAAGCTGGATCGGTCAATGTGGCCACACTGAATGGGTCCAGAAAACGTCTTCTAGTTGGAGGCCTTTTAAAACCAACTGCAGTGGCTGTAGAACCATTGCTTGGGTGAGTTGCTTCTACCTGAGTTAGAACCTTCACTAGAACATTTTTGTGTGTGTACGTAATGGTAGCATGCCTGTGCCAGTGTAGTCACAGCTGCTGACCATTCTCTAGCCTTCTGTTCTGGGCAGAGAGTGGCCATGCTGCCAGGATTGAGCGAGCTGGCTTGGATGGAGTGGACAGAGTGGTGCTGGTCTCTTCAGCACTGCACAGCCCTGTTGCTCTCTCTATAGGTGAGCAGCAGGAGTGTTGTGTGATTTGTTCATCCATTCGCGTTGCGTGTACACAGACTGCTGGGGGGCACCCTAACAACAAGAAACTGACACAAAGGTTGAAGTTTAATAACCTTAAGTTTAAAGCTGTGTATTTTTGGACTTGCGGCTGAAGAATGGTGGTGTGGAAAGTGCGATGGTGTTGTGACCATCTTGGCCCTTGTGCAGATGTGCCACGGCGCCTGCTGTACTGGGCTGACTCTGGGCTGCGCACCATCTCCCGAGTGGGACTGAACGGCCACCATCGCAAAACGGTGCTGGAGTCAAACGGATACTTGGACAGGCCTTTTGGACTTGCTGTGTTTGAGGTACTGATGTGATTCTGCACTGGCAGAATGAGTGTTCGAATGTTGCTGTAACCAAAATGAAAATGACAGCCTGCATCTGGTGGAGGAGGGTAAACCTTTGTACCATCTCTAAGGGCCATGTATTCTGGACCGACGAGGAAACTGGCTCGTTGTGTACTGCCGACAAGCACAATGGCAGTTTCTTTAGGGTCCTGTTGTCCAACATCAGCTCTCCAGGTGGACTGGTTGTCATTCACTCTGTCCTCCAGCCAGAGGGTACGTACAACCTCTAGTGCGAGACGCTGCTTTGCTGTTTTCCACAACATCTTGTATTGACTGACTCTTCACACCTGCAGCCTGTGCATGTTGGCTTGCTGCTGTCCGCAGGTCATGGTGTCTGTGGCCGCCCTGACCAGGTGTGCCCTTTCCACTGCGTTCCTCTGCTTTTTGGAGTGGAGCAGCCGCATTTCTCCTGCCTGCCTCCAGTTGGTGCTGATACTGAAGGTTGGTACTTTCTATGACACAAATGATTATCCTCAATTTAAAGTTTAAAAATTTGCAGTGAAATAAAATTTTTATTGACATAATGAAATTGCTCAGTATTCATCTTCAAAAAATAATTGGTGAATGACTTGTGGGTAGAGGCAGGAAACCAGTATTAAAAAAAATAATAAATAAATAAAAAAATAAAAATCACAAATGTTGCCTTTTTTTCCCTCCCCCACTCTTGCCATCCACAAATTACTCCCATTTCATTACACAAGCTGAAGTTTTTCCCCTTTTCTGCTGACCACAACTTGCACACCCCTATATTCCCTGATAGTGTTGTGTGTGTGTGTGTGTGTGTTTTTTTTTTTTTTTTTTTTATATCCAGGCCGTAATGAATCTGACACTGTAGAGTCTTCAACGCTTTCTAATATCACCTTTACAGGGATAATTTCCTTAATAGGTAGGTCTACTCTCCTTTTTCCCCTGTGCAGTGCAGAGACCCTAATTGTATTGCTTTATCTGTGATATGGTCAAGGTTGAGTTGTAGGACCTCAGGCTGTTGATTAGTTACAGCGGTGTTCTGTAGTCATGCTGGTTATTATAGGTTCCCACCCATATTCAAGCTAAGTGACCTTGTTTATTAGCTTCTGTTCTTTAGGACCGGGATGCTTTAAATCGCTCTGGTGTTGGCAAGCAGCAGTGTAAAAGTGATTAATGGGCATGTCAGGTGCCTGCAGGCTGGTGATTGCCAGTGGTGTGGTTGTGTGTCATTTTCAAGTTGTGCTTAAGTCTGCACTGAGGCATAATTTACTTCTTGGTGCAAATGTATTAGTTTGCAGTGGAGAAATTCATGCATGGACTACTGTGTGTGGTGTTGCAGGACAGAGGCATTATAACCAAATGTCAAACACTGCCGTTTAAAGGCACAGTGAAATTTCAAATTAAAGTCAACTTTATATTGTGTACATTTCAGAACTGACAATAGAAAAATGATTAAATAGACATTTGGTTTCTTAGCAGATTTTTTATTTTTTTTTGTATGAAACGCCTAGGTCTTTTGTATATGTACAGTATTTGTTTTCATGAAGCCATTTGATGTAATCCCTTGTAAGGTTGTTGTTGTTGTTGTTGTTGTTGTTGTTGTTTGTGTGTGTGTGTTTTTCTTTTTTCAGATCTTTCAAAAGAAGACCATTAAGTACTGCTCCCTTAACTATTCAAGTCTTTATTCTTTTTCTGCTTTATTTGTCCAGTGGTACTTACTGTAATTCTTGCTGGCCTAATTCTGTGTTGGTGGCGAGGACAGATCAGCCCCTCCAGGACCCTTGTTTCACAGGCTGACATCTCATTGAAAGAGTCCCAAGATCCCCTTGTGCCTGTCAAAGTGGAGGAAACGTGTCCTCTCAAGGTTAATACAACTAAACTGCACTGTTTACTTTTAGAAAAGTAAACTGGAGGTGCTTGGTATCAGAACCACTCCTACCCCCATTGTACCGATATCTGTATCTTTCCTAATTGTGTATCAAAGCATCTTTTGTTTTCCATATCTCAAGTGTGGTGATCAGTGGCAACTGGGCTTGTTTGAAAATCTCAAAGACGTCTTTGAGATCTCCAAACAAGCCCAGTTGCCACTGATCACCACTTGAGAATCATGACCCGGATGACTGAGAACCTTCATAGACAGTTTGTTTTCCTTCCTCTTTGCCACTTTGAATTTGGTCTTCAGGTAACCCTTTTTATTTTATTTTTTTTATAGGAGTCTGTGGTGAAGATGGATGAAGATTGCAGTTGAAGTCGTCGTCGTCGTCGTCATCATCAGAAGCTGGACCAGATGTATCATTCCTGGTATTTCCCTGTCTCCATTTTGTTGGGGTGGTGCCATTACCCTGAAGACAAGAACCCTGGAAATTTTCCCCCCCATTTAAGAAAAATCAGAGTGGTGTCAAAATAAGGAATAGTCTTGTCATCTATCTGGGTAGACTTGTCTAGTATGTATTCTGAGGGCAGATAGAGATTTCAATACCAATACTCATTTCTGATTGGTACATTCATTCCCTTATGTTTATCTTAATGCAACTAAGGTAGCACTTTGTGGAAAACCGCAAGATGAAAGGCAAGGTCTTAAACATTTAAAGTGAAGCATGTGGACAAGGGTGTGTGACACTTGGTTCCCATGGGTGTTTACTTGGGGGGGATACAAGCTGAGGTTAAGTAAAACCAGCATAATATATAGACTTGAAGCACTCTGATATGAGCACAGTTGATTTAGATAAAATTTGTTTTCACATGGATATTTATTGAAGACGAGTATATTGTATAAGTTATTTTTTTATTATGAGATCTGGTACGTCTACTGTTGAGTTGGATATCTGTAAACTAGTTTTGGAACTGCTTTGTTCAGATTATTGCATATGTTGTCTGAAACTTGAGTGATTTCATGTCAATCAAGAACTTTTATTAACCCCCCCCCCCATGCCTTGAAACAGATCTGGGAATATTGCAATGTTTAAATCCGATGAATGTGGTGGTGGCGGCTGTTGTTGGGTCTAAACCTTTTTTTTTTGGTGAACTTGTAAGCAGAATGGGTAAGAAAAGAATACAGTCTGGTGCAAAGTTTGTGAAACAAAGTTCAGTTCTGTTTGCCATTTGTCTTTAATTTCTGGGTAGACCTTGACCCATTCAATAAAATTTATTCTTGTTTCAAAACTGTCAAAGTGGAGATCACATAGATGGGTTTTTTTTTTTTTTTTTTTTTCCTGAGATTTTTGAATGGCCTTTTGTCTTATGGAAAACACATTTTAAAATATTTAGGTGTAATTTCTTGTATCAAAGCTACATTTATGCTAACTGTAAATACAACCACATGGCAAGATTTTCAAAAGTAAGTGTAGTGTGCTGACATTCACTAAACTGCTACTCTTAATTGTGCTTTCCAAAGGTGAGGATTTCAGATCATGTAAGAATCATAGCAAAGTGTTTTATTAAAGCCTGCAGGTGTGGCCACAAGGACCACTCAGAGATAAATGTTGTTCTCAGGGGTATGTCCCAGTTTCTGGATTAAAATTTTTGAAGCCATGTTGTTCTCAACATAAAGTAGGAAGTGTTTCCTGCCAATAAGGAATCTGGTTAGACATTTTTCCTTTGGATGGTGTGAGCATTTCTTGCCAGCATGACCAAAAAAAAAAAAAAAAAAAAAACTTGTGCCAAGTTCCTACTGTTGGTAACGTACCTTTTTGCTGGCCTCATTGAAATCCGTAAATCAACTTTGCACTAATCCTCTGCCTGTATTTATAACTATGCTTAAGAGATGGAGAAAAGGACAGCAATGAGATTAAAGCACAAAGGAGAGGGAGGGAAAAACCCCTGACGTCTTTGATCTTGCCACATGCTAAAATACTTGGTGAGAAGCCTCTTCTCTGTGGCTGCTGGTAGATGGGCCTGCCTTGAATCAGGTGCTTTACTAACACTGAATGCTGGTATGCAGTGGGTTGCGGCAATGAACATTTATTCCTCACTTGTCATGGTAGACTGAGTGAGGTCAGCAAATATTTTGCCATAGCTTTGCATTTTGTATAGCTGTGTCTCCTGATGCACTATGGAGATGTCTCAAAGAATCCTCCAAAAGAAGCTGAAGAAGCGACGGTCCACGTTGTTTGGCAGGCTGGGTGATGCGTGTTCACACAGCTCTGACAGGAGAGAGAGTGCCTTTCCCTTCTCGCAGGACAAGTCTGTGAAGCCATGGAATTCCATGGAGATTCTGAACCGCGCAATATCCAAAGAGATTCATTGCAAGCATAACAAGTCTGTGAAGAAGATGGATGGTGTGGTCCAGCCACAGGCAAGGCCATCAAACACGATGAACATTAATGTGGGGGGGAAAGTGTTCCACATTGAAAAGAATGTTGCAATCCAGCACCCCAAGTCCCGTATCGGTTCCTTGGCCCTATGTTCTGATCGGGTCCAGCAGCTCACTCTCTGTGATGACTACTCTGTTGTCACTAACGAGTTCTTTTTCGATCGGGACCCTGCGTTCTTTCACTACATCTTTCAGTTCTATAAGAATGGGGTGCTGTGGGTGATGGGCGAACTTTGTCCGATTAATTTTGAGGAGGAGATGGAATACTGGGGACTGAGCATGAAGGAGACCCAACGCTGCTGCCGAATCCTGTTTGAGGAGAAGGTGGATGAGATAAAGGACTACCTAAAAGTTGAAAGGGAGCTCATGGCTGAAATAGAGCCTAAACATGATGAAGAGGGTTTCAAAAACATGTTCCTGGGTGGATTTCGCAAAAATCTCTGGGACTTGATGGAAAACCCTTACTCTTCAGTAGCGGCAAAAGCATTTGCTGTGTTTTCTAGCCTCTTTGTGTTAACTTCTATTGTAGCTATGACACTCAACACTGTTACAGAATTGAAAACCTCAAAAATATATGGCAAGACTTACATGGAATGTGTAGAGATTTTATCAATTCTTTTCTTCACCTTTGAGTATTTTTTACGGCTCCTTACAACCTGTGACATAAAAAATTTCCTGAAAAGCGCACTCAACTTTGTTGACCTTGTGGCAGTCATGCCATATTTCATCCAGTTGATTTTTGAGGCCTTGGCTGACCAGGAGGACCTGAGCGTTAAGGAGGACCTGCAGACCATGGCTCGAGTCAGCAAGGTCAGCAAAGTGCTCAAAGTGGTGAAGCTCATGCGGATCTTTCGGATCCTCAAACTGGCTCGGCACTCCACCGGGATGCGGGCCTTTGGGTTCACCATCCGACAGTGTTACCAGCAGGTGTGCTGCCTGTTCCTCTTCATCGCCATGGGGGTCTTCACCTTCTCTGCCCTCCTGCACTCTGTGGAGCATGATGTTGCCGGAACGCCAGTCAGCAGCATACCTGATGCCTGGTGGTGGGCTGCGGTGAGCTAACTCTCCACATTATCAAATCTGTCACTGCTATTAAAATGAGACCATTTCCCTGTGTTGCTTTAGCGTGTATGGGGTTTTAAAATATTTTCACAAAGGTGCATTGCAACTTGCTTTCTGTGTGGCAGTGTGCTTACATGAAAATATCCATATCAATTCCACACTCAAACAGCAGGGAGAGCTCAAGATCTTAGCAGCAGCACATAATGCTTGTAAGCCCAAGGTTTTTTCTGGCCTGTGTTCTTGGTTAGCAAAGCAGCATGGTATAATATAAATTGGAAAAACATTGTATGTTTTGGCTAGTATTTAAATAAACATTACTACTGATGCAGTTTGTTCTCATTGTTTTCTTTTTAAGGCAAATACGTAGACCTCGTCTTTAAAGTAAGTATAGTTTGTACTAAAGTACAGGAAGTTCTTGTTTGTTTGGAAAGCTGTGTTTGTTCTGCTCAGGTGTACTTCATCAAATTCCCCACTGTGACAATGAGCCGTATGCGTCCACCCGCGCAGGTGAGCATCTCCACGGTGGGCTATGGCGACGTGGTGCCCGTGTCGCTCCTGGGTCGAGTCGTGGCATTCGGCTGCATCTCCTTTGGTATCATTCTCAACGGCATGCCCATCTCCATCCTCTTCAACAAGTTCTCTGACTACTACGCCAAGCTGAAGGCCCAGGAGTACATGCATACCAATGTGCAGCGTGGCCCGGAGCTTGAGGCTCGGCTGAGGCGCAAGCTAAGTGCATGTTTCAGCACTTGCAGCAAGAATGCAGAGAGAGGGGAGCCACTCTCAGGTCGGTGCTGAGATTCCAGGACGGTCCACGCCTCTGCTCCTTGTCTCTGCGCTGATGATGCCGCTCAGTAGATGGAGGTTGGGAAGAGGCCTTTGTAATGTGATTCGTGAGAATGGCTGTAAACTAAGAGCCGCAACAGTATATTTGGGTGTTTGTTAGTGTCCTGAGGACAAGAACAGGATCTGCTGGATTGTTTACCAGGGTGGCTCATGTTTCCATGTAGACTGAAATAATATGATGGGTAAAAAGAGTCTTTTGTATTTTGATTGTTTTGTAATATTTGTTATATGACGTTAGTCTTTTCAGTACAGTATAATAAAGAACAATATGACGTAACAGTGTTTTACTTAAATGTGAGACATTCATTTTTTAGTTTTACATCGTGAATCCACCTTATTGTGTACCAACTTCATCTCTTTTAAATTCTCTTTCCATCCTTCAGTCACCATATTAAATTAAAAGCTTGTGTGAACATTTAGTTTTAGCAGTCCAAGTATGCAGTCAAAGCACCAGGTATTTATTTCTGCTGTGTTTGAAACTTGGTTGCTGAATCCATTCACTGTAAATCCTTTTGAAAAGTAGCAATCCATTATGAAATGTACATGCCCTTCTCCATCTTGCACTTTCTGTATATTCACATCTACAGAGTAGGGAAAGCATTACAGATTTGAATTTTTACCCATAATTAATGGAGTGCAGTTTAAAAAAGTAAAAGACTCAGGGCTGACATGAGACCAGGACATAAGCCTTGTTTCTAATAGGATTTTAAAAGGCTCTGGTAAACTTGGGCACTGTATTTGGACCTGTAATCCACATGTCCCACACTCATTAAATACATTAATCTGGATTAAAGCCTTTTTATGGCTAAGAGAATGTGCTGGAAAGAAGTTTTTGAATTTTGACATAAAATCAAAGGTCACACATAAGTCTTATGTTTAAATTCAAATTTTGTCACACACAACCATACATAGTATGACATGCAGTAAAATGATTTAGTATCAGTAATAAGCAATGCATTGTAGAATGGCTGTAAACTAAGAGCCGCAACAGTATACTTGGGTGTGTGTTAGTGTCCTGAGGACAAGAACAGGATCTGCTGGATTGTTTACCAGGGTGGCTCATGTTTCTACATGCTGGGTTTTACTAAAATGGGGTTTACAAGACAATGAACACAAGCATTAAATATGGAAGGGTGTAAGGTAATTTACTTTTGTTTCTGAAAGGTAGATACAGTTGATTAAAATTACACATCTAGGCTTGTAGGTGAGAGTAGTCATCTTAGGTTAAAGCAGAGCATTTCAAATTTGTCTTGAACATTATTTGAAACATTAAAACATTTTAAATTATTACACTGAAGAAGACTACGAGGTTGTTATTCAGCCTGGGCAATGATGATTTGGTTTTATGGCAGAAGTCCGTAAAACACTAATCAAACTTTGCCTTTTTTGGCCACTCTTAATAAATCAATACTCAAAAGGATGTAAAACACACAAAACCAAAGGATCTCCAGAATGACAGTAATGAACTACACAAGACTGCATGGTATAATGATCTAAGATAATGCAAGAAACCTAAAGGCACAGAATAAGCACTGTGTGTTTTTTTGTCCATGTTTCTCAATATGGCAGCTTGCCAGTGATGGCCTAATTGGCTAATATATTCTGTTCCCTCCATTATTTAAAAATTAATGCATTTGCAGCTATTTCAAACCAAAGGTAGTCCTCACTAATTGGTCATAAAATTACAGAATATTTTCCTGTTTGCTTGTCGGTTTTTTGGGAATCACTTGTGTAATCCTGGGCCTACAGTGATGCAGCTGTGTGAACACACACGTTTGTTTTGTTGTCGCTCCATGTGTTCTTTTAACCTTGCAGTGATTTCACCCTCAGCCAAGGCTAAGGGAACAATCAAATGGCTTCTAAAGGTTGCAAGAATATGCAAAAATGTATTTTAATGTTAAGGAACAGAGGAGAAGTGGAAGGATTATCAAAGCTACACTGGAGTGGCACTAGTGATTATGAATTGTTCTCATCAGGGATCCTAACATTTTGGATGTGCTGCCTGCTGCTACCCCTGAAGCAACACTAGAGGACACACAGGCATTTCTGTTCACTGTGCTGGAGCAAACCAAGGCCCAGCCAACAGTCCTTATCTTCAATCTCAGAATCCTATGTGCGCACCACTTGCTGGTGCTGCTGCAGCCCTGTTGGATGACACAGACACACAACGCTTTGCTGAAAAAGACTCTCATTATGAGATTCAACAACTTTGTTTTGTGATGGAGTAACATAGTATCAAGATAATCTAACAAAATTATTGATTGCACTGTTTTGAGAATTAATCACAAGTTGTCAAGAAGCTGGTATTGTCCATTACAGAGTGGGCATCCTGGAGGGGGTGGACAATCTGGAAAAGGGTGTTTAGTTCTGGAAGTCTATAGCCCTAAATGGTGAATAGACTATATTCTGCACTGCAGGTCTCGACTGGTAATGTCATACCAGGCACTTTCTGATGCACTTCAGGGCCAATATAATTTAATTTAGGACTATAATAAAAAAAAATGCTCAATGAATAGAGCATGGATGAGTCTCTTACTCAGCTCCACCCCTCCTCCATGCCCTCCTTCTTGTGCCAGTTGCCTTGGTTCAGAGCAGTCGCGTGCTGTCTGTAGATGGATGAGGGCACGGAAATAGATTAGAGGGAGGTAGCTGCCCATGGCCACTGCCAGGGAGCAGGCATGTGACAGGGAATCCGAGGAAGGACAAAGGTAACGTGATTGAGCTGAGGGACAGAGAGAGGGAGGGTGTAGGTGAAGAAATAAGCATGAAGTAGGTTCATGGTTATGATATATACAGTATGTTGTACATGACTCCATGCATTAATTGAATAAACAACCATTTGCTCATTATTAATATGGCATTATTTAAATAGTAATATATATATATATATATTTTTTTTTAATTCCAGTTCTGAACCTGGATGTATAATCATGTTAAAGGTACCCTGAGTATCTTTTTATTGGCCCTTCAGATGTAAACAATTTCTAAAAAAACCTTAAACTATCTTTTTAGCAGCCTGGTTGCTCAATGAGTAGAGTATCAGGCTGGGATGCAGAATTCTCCTGGTTCAGCTGCCAAGTGTATCCTTCAGCAAGACACTCAGCAACTGAGTATCATCACTGTAGGCATAATAGTTCATGTTATACTTATACAAAATATTACCTAGAGGTAACATTAAAGGGAGAAAAGTACTGGGCCCAGCACAGATCCCTGTGGTACTCCATATCTAAGTGATGACATGGATGAGGGTGCACTATCATTCTACATTTGAACATAATAACAGTTTGTAAGATTACAAGTAAACCACCTAAGAACAGTTCCACTAAGGCCCATGACAGTTTGAAGCCGGTTTACTCCATTTGCAAACATTTGTAATACAAACTGGGTCATTCTGAAGAGCTCAGTCAATTCAAGCATGGTACTGTGGTACGGATGCCACCTTTGCAACAAGAGTTCAGTGTGGAAGAACTTGACTGGTCCTGACCTCAACCCCGTCAAGCACCATTGGGATAAGCTGGAATGGAGATTGCAGGTCTTTTTGTCCTACATAAGTGCGTGACCTCATGAATGCTCTACAGAACAAATGGGAACAAATTCCCACAGAACCACTCAAATCTTGTGGACAGCCTTCCAAGAAGAGTGGAAGCTCTTATAGCTGCAAAAGGGGACCAACTCCATATTGAAGTATATGTATTTGAATACCATGTAATTTCAGTCCCTGTTAGTGTAATAGTCAGGTGTCTGAATACTTTTGATCATATAGTGTACATTAATGGTAACTTTGCTCAGCTGCCTGCCAAAACCTCAACATTGCCAGTCCTGTCTCCCCAGATGCTAGCACATGCCTCACTCTTGTTGGGTTCGCCTCCCCAGATGCCTGTGCATGCTTCGCCTTTCTTGGTCTCAACTCTTCAGATGTCCTTTTGTTCCATGCTAGTTATTGTTGTATAATATTGTAGTTATTCTGAGTTATATGGTAAGATGTTCTTTATAAGTACCCTAGTTTGTTTCCTTGTAAATAAACCTCCCTGTTTGCACATTGGCAATTCAATCCATGTATCAATAATGGTGTGAATGTAACCGCATTAAATATTTGACATGAAAATAAATACTTTTACAACTTGCATGTTTACTGGTATCCTGATTTTTCCATTAATCATACAAGTAATTGATAAGTCTATTATCAAAATAATAGTTTGTTGCAGCTACACCAAACAGTGCCACTTGCCCCCGACAAGAGGATGTAAATCGTCACAAACCAACTGATAAAATACTTTGAACAAACCAAAAAAAATGTAAACTTCAGTTCTACATTGGACAATGCTTTACTATTACCTGGTTAATGATGAAGTAAGCATTAAAACGTCTCCCCAGATGTCTGCACATGCTACGCCTTTGTCGGTTCCAATTCTTCACATGCCTGTACACACCTCGCTCAGTTGTGCTGTGTCCTTGTTCCCCTTGTATTCCCTTGTCAGTTGTGCTGTGCCCTTGTTCCCCTTGTATTCCCTTGTCAGTTGTGCTGTGCTCTTGTTCCCCTTGTATTCCCTTGTCAGTTGTGCTGTGCCCTTGTTCCCCTTGTATTCCCTTGTCAGTTGTGCTGTGT
>JABJVR010000029.1:359678-380977 GCA_025773905.1 Chitala chitala
CTATGTGCTCTGGGATGGGCTCCAGGCTTCCCTGCGACCCTCACCAGGAATAAGCGGTTAAGATAATGGATGGATGTGTGCAACAGCTGATTGTTCCCAACAATTAGGTCAAATGCAGCTGCCTCTAGTTTTAAACCTCTGCACTAATCTTTTGTTGTAAGCTTTGCAGCTAGAGCCAGCTGCTGAAGCAGGAATCAGGATCTAGATAATTCTTAATAGAGCAGCCCCCATCATAGTTAAACACTCATTAAAACTATTACAATGATTATCCACTTTTAAGATGAATATCTCTGTACTTTAATTTATACCACAAGCCAGCTATGGATGTTGAAACTTATTTCATCTACATTTTGCAGTCAAGTACTATATTTTACTGTTTGTTTTCCTTCTATTTATGCCAGTTTTGATTTGACATTTTCCAGTTTCTCATCAGATGTCAGGGTAGAGAAAGTTTCTTTGTAAGATTGATTGCTTTCAGAGTCTAACCCCCCCCCAACATCAACTGCTTGCATCAGACTCCAACCTCACCTGTCTTTCAGTTTGTTTTATAGTGTGTTATAAGAGTCAGTGTTCAGACATGTGCCAGCTCTGTCATCCCACTCCATACCTGAACTACCTCCAATGACTTTACCAACACAAATTGACATTATTAGTTGATTTCCTGCATTACAGATATTTCGGTGTTTTTGCAACATTATCGATACTTTCACAACTCATTATTACGCATATTGATATGCTATTCAGCTTTAAACATGGTTATTGTATTGCAACCAATTAACTACTGTTAGTTGTTGCACATACTTGTATAAATTAATAAAATGTAATTTTTCTTAAACTGTTTTTTAGTGTAATATATATTTTGAATGCTTTCAAAAGTGCTTGTACAGTGTAATTGTGCCAGAGCTGTCTGACTTTGAGAATTCTGCATGGTTATGATCTAGGTCAACATAACATTGGTTATTAAGGCTCCATTTTAGCCACTTTCTGTTTCTTACTGAATGACTTTACCTCCAATGAACTTCTGCCTGTGGCTGTTTCTCTGAATAAATAGCTTAATTGAAATTAATTTGAGAGAAGCCCTGAGGCAGACCTCATTACGAACAGGGATAGAATGCAAAACGGATCTATACTGATGGTTATCTTGGCATTACACAGACAGGGTCCACTCTACAACCAGCATTAACCATAATTTTAACAAGTACTGTATCTGGTACATAGTGAATTCATATTTCATATCTTATACAATTGTGATCACTTGCAGTATAAACTAAGTCTTTTGTAAACTTATTTTAAAACAAACATCCATTGCCTCAACATCTTTACAATACAGTTGCAAAGGAGTATCATTCACTGACAAAGAAATATAAAAGAGTCAAAGTGACATTGGTTTTTTTTACAGCATTATGTGGGGGATTACTCAAAGTAGCCTACAGAGAGTGTTAATTAAAAATTCAAACACATCCTGTACCCAACTTGAAGGGAAACTTAGCTTTCTGCAATTCTCTTTCTTGCACTGATGCCAAGTGTTTCGTATTACTGAGTGCGCGCACACACACACACACACACACACACACACACACACGAGTTGGAGTAGTGGGTAAAAACCAAAAGTGAACAAACTGCCTCACAACGTGTGATCCTATTGCAGCTGCAGTGTAAACTTGCGGCATAAGAAAATCACCTTTGATAAAAGATGCCCTCTCTTTCCTCAGAATTTCCTTACAAAAATTTAATTGAAAGACTTGTCAGAGTAACAACAAAACAGCTGCGTGAAGCTCTTTATCATGGCAGACTTTCTTTACCATCTTAGATCAACTCAGATTTTAAAAAACAAATCAGTACTGTTTGAAGCAAACTCAATATCGTGAATAGATTAAGTATCTGTTAGAATAATATGAGGATAACGACAAAAAAGAAAAAAAGATGTGTTCCTCCTTGGCTATAGAAAAAGGCCTGGGATAATTAGCTGCAGCTGTCAGTAATTTCCTTATTAAGTGCATCTAATAGTCTCCAGCTGAGTTCTGCATATGCTAATTAAAATAATTCAGTGAGGCAGGTTCATAACCTGGTTTTTTTATTCATGTAACAATTACACAATCTGAGTCATAATATACAAATATTATATACTATAAAAGGAAAATGGACCACAACACAGACCAGTAATTTCTTATTTGTTTGTACCACCTTCAGTGGTACCATCAACATGAAGGATGGTACTTCAGCTGACTCGTAACAGCATGTTCAGGAAACTCACGCTTGATATATGGTTATATGCTCTCTTCTTTCACATTCCAAAATGTTTTATATTTAGAAGCCAGTAGATACCTACACTAACAGTGTACTCACCTGGTCATGCTGGATAGTTACGGGGGTAAAAAATAAAAGAACTGACAAAATGTGTTGTTTAGTTCTGCTCTGTGCCTTATAAGGTGTCTGTATACGTGATGTACCATGTGAGCTAAAGCTGTTTGCCCTCAGTGTGTCGCTGGAAACAGCCTTGTTGATGTGCTGATCATGTGCAGCGTCACCAGGGAGAGGCAGAAGCTAGACTGGATTGGGCCTGGTGTTGATGGGCTAGCCAGGTAGCACATGATAATAGGGCTGTTCTGCACATTTCCCCTCAAAGGACACCAGCATGCTGTCTGTGGTGGTTATACTGTGTTGATGGGCTAGCCTGGGAATGACGGGGATGTTCTGCACATTTCCCTTCAGCAGACATGAATGTACTGTCTACAGAGGCTGGCCTTGGTAACAAAGAAGGAACCCATGTTGCTATGTAGTCTCAGGTGTACCTTCATTATCTCTGTATAAAGTCATATCGTTTTAAATGGATACAATTTTGCTTTCACCTTTGAAATTTGTAGCGTTAACCGTTAACTTTTAATACTGTATGGTATACTCTTGACATTTATTTCAGAATGCTTAAAAATGCAGTTTCAGCGAACTTTCTCAAACGAACGTTAGGTTAAAGATTAGATTTCAGTATATGCATTGAACTGGACTAACACTAGGAGGCAGTAAAAGGTAGCAATTATACAGTGGACTACAGAAGATATAGAAAAATATATAAACACCGTAATTTCACGTCAAATTTATGTCACCACTGATCTAAAATCTGGATTTCGACGTAGAATATAAAAGTACAAAACCATATCTTTACGTTTTATTGGCGAGGTAAAAAAAAAAAAAGAAAAAACATTGCTGTTTCTGTCATAGTAGGCCTATGTCAAAATAATAATCCTTTTTCCTCTAGTTGGGTTTAAGTAAGTAAGTCAAATTACACATTGGCAGAGCGGGGTGATTTATGTATGTCAGTTACACATGATTCAGTCATTATTCTGTTCTGGAAGATTGAGATTTAACCAGTGCTCATATTTCTTCAACATTCACATCCGTTTTCCATACGTATTATGTTAAAACATAAAAAAGCTTGAGCACCGGCTCCGCAACACGGCGCTGATAAAGAGACCATTTACAAAACGTTTTATAAATGCTCTAGACTATTCATGCATGAACAGTTGGTCCACTGTATATGCTCATCTATTAACCTATTAACCCTGCGTACTATATATATATATACAGCATATCACAATCTACAGGGTGTATTTGGCAATGTATCTAAGTATTTAATTTAAACAATAACGTAAAGGTTGTAGCGGTATATACATAAAATGTGATTTTACGTATTGTTCAGGACTGCATTGGCACGTCGTTTTTACTACATAGCGGCCGTACTTGGTCATTTCGCTACACGTAGCGCTAGTATACGATATTTATCATTTTATACACCGATAATATACATCATACAATAAGAGTATATATTAATTCTGTAATACTGAATTACTGAATTTTTTTTAATCTATACATGTTATCGTTTGGCTTCCTGGTCACGACTCCGGAGCTGACGAAAGAGTAATTTCCTCGGTAAAGCTGTAACAGCACCGGGAAAAACCCCCGCTGCTCCTGCGAGAGGGGTGTCTAAAAATAGAACGGAATCCCCGCATCGGCAGCGCCGAGGAAGCCGAGGTGCATTCTTGTCCGCGCGCTTTTTAATAACTGCGTACAGTCGCATCATCATCATCATCATCATCATTATTATTATTATTATTGTTATTATTATTATTATTCGCGTGTATAGATATTCGTGTATTTGCGATGAATAAGGCTATGATTACATTTGTTGCCATGAAGTTTACAAATTTAAATATATAGGTATGGCGTATTGTCAAGAACGCCTGTTTATACGATCACCGAATTACAGTATAACATGCACCCGAGATGAAACATATGGGAAGCATTTTTAAAGAAGCAACGATGTATCTGAGTATATTCGGTGTGTTCTTCCGCATTGATATTGGCAGTGTAATAATATGCAAATATATTTTGGTGGTGACTATTGTAGGTTTGGGAATGACTGCGTTCTCACTGCACGTATGTTTAAATATTGCATTGCAGAAATTTTAAACCCCTCCACTCTGTAAGTACAGAGCTGCAGATTGTTTTAATTTAAAGGCTGTTTGGTAATTATTTTGTATTATCTGAATTATTTATTTATTTGCTTGATGTACATGTAATTTTGGGGAGATATTATCTAGTAAATGCTACCAGAGTCCGTGCTTTCGGTGACACAAGTTTTGAAGAAATGTTTTAAATCGCGATATTTAAGGTCTTCTCGTCTCAAAAAATCAAATGCATAGTGTCTCATTAACACATACAGGCGTTCCGCGTTTAATAAAACTCTGATTCTGGGGTGTTTCTATTTGCACCTATTTATTTTCTGGAGCAGTGCGTCAAAATGGTGTCTAGAAAGGGATGTTCCAGCTTCTGTGCTCGTCCCCACTAACCATTGAACGCGTATGCTTTAAGGGTAATATCGAGGGGTTCCTCCCGACAGTGTGTTAAGTATTAGTGGTTTATATTGTATACTTAAATGTATAGTTATGTACTTGTACGTATAGGCCTAAATGTTTTGAATTATTTGCAATAGTGTAGATATTAATTACTGCTTACAATGTTGACACAATTTATGATGTTCCAGAAAGTATAATTCTATTGAAATAAGTAAAAACAAACATCCTTAACATGAAAGAGCAAATTACAATTATACTGCATTTGTGTGTACGTGGGTGTGTGCGTGCGTGCGTGCGTGCGTTCATTTGAAATGAGTGACATTTGTATACCAGACTGCTTTCTTTACAACATAAATACAGATAGGTAGTTCCTTAAAATCCTTAAATTCATACAGTAAGTTTAATACAGTATTAAAAATGGTTATAGTGTAATATTTTATATTTATTAAATATGAAAAAAAAGGTAGTATGATAATATGAAATATCAACACAGTGTCTGTACAGGTGTCTTCATATTCATACATAGCAAAATATCCAATTTAAAATATATTGAAAGTAAAAACACATGTTTCATGTCTTGACTTTAGCGCATTACTGTTACTTCTCGGTAGTGTTACAGTGTCTGTCTTTACTTTAGCCTGCCAAGTAACATTACTGTTATTTCTCAGTAATGTTACAGTGTCTGTCTTTGTTATTTGTTTATTTTTCATCGAATTGCATCTTGGATCTTGCTTGTCTCATGGTGCTGTTCATTTAAAAAGTGTGTTTTTGTACTGAAGTACATTTAACCATGGGGTTTTATTAATGTTTATTTTTTGGTTTCTTACCACTAATACCTGTCACTGCTGTTTTCTGCATTTTTTCCCCTAGTTCTTTCTGTCCTGTTTGCAGGTCCTGTGTTTCATTTTTCCTCTGTGTTGTCTGTTTGGTCTTTCTTAATTTTATCTCCACGGAGTAATCATCTCCAGCTAAGAGTTCTCAGCAGTTTTTCAAACAGCGAAAAGCTTTTCTCGGCAGATAGCAAGTGAGAGAGATCTGAGATTAGTGCTCACCTTGATTTCTCACCTACTGCCAAGGCAACTTTCAAACTGAACTTTCATCTGCTTTTCCATCCCAGACTGTTCTTACTTTTTTGTGTCATTTTCGTCCACTTTGTCTTTTCAAAACCATCAGAGCTGTCAAGGTAAAAAACGGTGCTGATGCTGCTATGGGCTTAACCTCCTGTCAGCACTGGCTGTGGGTTGGGCCCTGTATGCAGGTTTTGGCTGAACTTTCCACCAACACAACTATAGATTTATCATTCTCTGTTGCCAATTTTCCACTGATTATTTTATGTAATTTTTCTGTTCTGTTTCTTTCTGTGCTATTTCTAGCCCCACTTGATAAATCACCATGTTGCCTTAATTTGCAAAAACAGATATGTCTGAAGGATTAAGATTTCTTAATTCAGTCTTTACGTCATAGTTATTTTAAGATCAGGAGTGGATATATTCATACTATCATACATTTTGCCTTAAATTCATACTGACTGACTTGCTATTAGAGCAAATGAACACCAAGGTTATAA
Source organism: Chitala chitala (assembly GCA_025773905.1). Taxonomy (NCBI): domain Eukaryota; kingdom Metazoa; phylum Chordata; class Actinopteri; order Osteoglossiformes; family Notopteridae; genus Chitala; species Chitala chitala. Next base: position 366,096 of record JABJVR010000029.1, read on the forward strand.
AAATTTGAAATAATTTGCATAATGATTGTGTTGACTAACACACAAGGAACAAAAATGGATTTCCAGTTGCAGTGCTTTATTTTCCTTAAATTAGATTGGAATTATTAAATAAAAGCATGTTTTTAAAATATAGTCTCACTTTGAATGTAATCTGATAAAGGGAGATTTTTTTCTTTTTTATACTTACTGTTATAATTGTATATATATAACCTTGTTAAAATTTTATTTCTCCCCCATGACTAAGTATAAATAACATATTACTCTTTGAAATTTTCACACAACCACATGATCATATTACAGTTTAACTAATTTACAGATTATTCTTATATCATCTTGTTGAATAATTGTCTTTAAAATTGAAGTTTATAATTAATTTATGGTATCTTCACAATCCTCTAATAACTCAGAATGTGTATGTGGAATGAATGTGTAAAGATTACTATGGAGTGTGTAAACAGAATGATATTCTATGTACAGCACACATAAAATTTATATATTGAGTTAATGTGTAAATAGTTTTGTAAAGCCAGTCATAACCCAAAATTAAAGGGTAAATTATGTATTGAAAATTAATTTACAAAAATAAGTATATAATTATATATGGAGGATAAAATATATATATTTGAAATAATTTTACAATTTACACAATTACAAATGCATAAAAATATTTGGCAGGAGAATTCTTTCTTTTGATGTATCTTTTTGTGTTAAACTAGTGAGATTAAAACAGTGAACACACATACACATGCTTGCGCTCGCTCACACACACACACACACACACACACACACACACACACACACACACACACACACACACACAGTATGTCTATACCTACCTAGTATAACCTGAGTTGCTTATACCGGTTTTCTTAATAGTGTCCCGCTTTTTAGTTAGGATAGTCACACTATGAAGAAAGTGTTAATGTACATCATTGGGAAGTAATATGTATTTTACATAGCAACATTTTAAACTGGTATTTTTTACAGTCAGAAATTTCCATTTATTAATTAAATGCCATCATTCTCCCATAATTCCTGAATTAAAATGTGCTCTGCTGTCAATTCAGTTTCATGATGGGATGTCCAAAAATTGTGGCTCTTTCTCTGGTTTGGTTTAATTTTCTTTTTTTCATGTTCCAAAATATTTCTAGAGTTGTGGTTTATTTTCCTTTGTATGGACTGTTTTACATTTTAAAAATGTGACTTGCTCTGGGTGTCACCTAAGGCCCGTGCTTTTAGCTCTTTCACTTTTTTGGTCACATCATGTGCATGTATGATAATACTTTAAAAAATACATTCTGAGTATGGTTGTATGTTTGTATAGCACAATAATGTATTAAAAGGCTTTTCAGTTTATTTGTGAAGAATCAGAATAATGTTATCACTGAAGGAGATACCGTAAAATAAACAGACAATGTTTTTAAAACCATTTTTCTGTTTTAACACTTGTGGAAATTGAGACTTAATATCTGGCTCAGTTGATTACTGCAGCAAACATTAACCTTCAAATTAGGCCTGAATCCCTGCATTTGCAGTTTATGATTAATGCCATAAACCTCAACAACTTCAGGCTTAGTGCCAATTTGTGTCAGATGCCCAGCTTCTCACACAGATATGCCAGGGACGGAGTACAGTGGTCATCTGACTTCATCTGACTTCTGATTTCAAGCCTGAGATAGAAGGCAACACTGCTACACATTAAAGCAGTTTAAAAGACAGAAAATGTAATTCTAACATTCACTGATTCTTTCCATTTGACGCAGCATTTTTAACAGAAAAATTTAAAGCCATATTCATTTAGACTGTCTTGTATTATGTGAAATAAAGCCTCATATACATGTTATTTTTCATTCAATTCACTTTATATTTAAGGCCATGAGTATTGCTTGATGTTTATAGGCCCAAATTAACATGCTGTTTGTGCCTAACCAGTGTTAGCTGTCTTGTTAATTTACTGATGTTGCTATGTACATTAATATCATTAATGCACATTGTAGTTTTTCTTTGCTGGACTGTGGTGCAATTAGTTTTTAAAAAAATACTTGGTTGAGTTCGGGGCTGCATTTTGTCTTCCTCTTCTGTTCGTAAAACGAAAGGTTTTAAGTGTGGAAAACAAGGAAAGCCATGGGCTGCTAGCCATACAGGACATGAGGGTCAGGTGGCATGCATTTTTAATTTGTCCCCTGTAAATTCATCCCACCTGTTCTTAGTTTCCTGTTTGATTTCTTTATATAGCCTTTTATGCAGCATGTGAGGGACAGCTCATGTGCCATGGATGTTGGCTTTACGCTGCTTTTGCTATGGGTTTGTTCATGTCTGCTTCTGTTTATTTAACTCAAATAAATCCCATATAAACTCCATTGTCATGTGACTTGTCATTCAGTATTGGTTTTAGCACACTAGGGTAATGTTCACAATTGCTCATACCACTTGTGTGATAGTAACATGTTTCACCAGGATTTGGTCTGTTTCAGGAATATGTGTTTTTTAGATAGCTCACACATCTATGTCAGTGGTAATTTTTAGTGATTGTACTCATGAAATGTATTGTGTTACAAACATTGGTTGATGTGGCCTTGAATATGTTAGTATCAAAAATCAAGATTCTGCTGTGAATGCTGGAGCTTTATTATTGACATTTGCTTTTCTTTAGTCCTGCTGACACTTTAAAATTATTGCATCGCACATAAAGTTAAATGCCAAAATTTTAAACCATGGAACTCTTTTTTTTCCATTTCATTTTCCATTTTCAGATTTTTCCATTTGATATTTCCCACTGTGAATGAATTCCTTTTTCAAAAACCTTGGTACATTTTGCCTGAAATTCATATCACACACATTGTTTTTAAAAGATGAAAGTGTATTATGTTTTCATGCTAACGTATGTTTGTTGTACTGTATTAGCTGAAATTTTATTGGTGTGGGTCAGAAATTCTTTTTATAACAGAGGAATTAATCATGAAGCACGAAATAGACGCTGAAATACAATATATTTTAAATACATAATAAGGTTCTCTCTGTCTGATTCTTTAGACAAACTCTTTTGAGCAATGTAATAAAATGGCTCTAACCTTGCGTCAAGAACTCCAGCAAGTACCCTGCAGGACTTGACAGCAAGGCTGTGATGCAAAGTTTGTGCATTAAAAGCTCCAAGTTTGTTACCCTCTGTCTTATTAGCTGTAAAGGGGGTTATGATTTAAGATTAAGAGGTTGTTCTCAATTATGCAATTGCTTGTTTCCATGGTGAGTACATTTGAGATTGCTTAGAAGTGCGCAGTTTGTGAGGTGTGTTGCTGCTTTGTCTGGCCTGTCCTTGTAGCGGAGGAGATAAGAGGATTTGCATGGGCCTTTGAACTAGCCTGCATTGATGACAGACTTCTTTGACCATACATTTACGTGTAGCGCTCATGAAGCGTCCCAGGTTCTCCTGCCATCTCACAGGCACATGTGTGTGTTACTCCCAGAGGTGCTGCATGTCCTGTGCAGAGCTGGCAGAAGTGTGTGGCATTTCTGTGAGATCTAATGTCAGCAGTTCCAGTAAATCCCGCTCTTCCTTGTTGCATTGTCCCCTTATCTATTTGCATGGCAGCCCTTAACAAGCTCGGCTGCCCTTTCTTCAGCCTGAATCCTAATTAACGCTCTCAAAGGAAACTGGTCATACCTCTGACAGCAGAGGCAGCACAGGCAGCTCCGACGGACGCCCCCCCCCCCCCCAGTCGAAGCTCTCCCGTTTCGCAAAGCTGACTGGCCCACTGGCCCCCTCCCGCAATGGCAAGGACTACTTCGAGCTCTCCATTTTATCCCTGTGAAGACTGAGTGAATGGAGGCACCGAAGAAACTGGGTAAAAAAGGCTTTTATTTGCAGCTTTTCTTTATAACAAGGTGGAGGGGGCGGATCAGGTGTCCCTTTGTCAGCTCTTAGGTAAAGGTGGTCGCCGTATGTCTTTGTATATTCTTTTTAGTAATTAGAACGCTTTCCAAACTATGAGCATGAATGGGCATGTAAGCCTTCAGTACAGCTGGTGTGTATACAGTGTTAAGAGTAGTGAACTTTTGTGAAGTCTACATATAAAAAATACTGTCTACTGGTAATTGCAAATGGCAAATAATGTAACATATAAGCACAGGTATACTTAGATCTTAAGTAAATAAAATTTTCTTCCAGAATCTACCGTAACACAGTCTGACAAAGTGCATGTGCCCTGGTGTTGTGGTATATTATTAATATTATGTTATGTGTGTCAGACAACATGAATGGAAAACATGTTAGGGACTTTATTTGTCTTTAGTTGTTTACTTTTAAGATGAAAGATTACTATTGATAAATACACATTATGCAACCAATAGTAGGCATATATATAAACACAACATATAAATATTTTTAAATTTTTTTTGATTGTCATTTTAAATTAACTTTAGTGTTATTGTGAATTAAGAACTATCTCTGACGCAACTGGAAATTCATTTGGAGACAGATGAAAAGGCATTATTTTACAAAAACTACATTAATTACAAAATTGTTTTAATTTTCATACTATTCCTTATGTTTTCAAATACATGTTTTATTTATAAATTTGGGACCAATAGCATATCTAGTGGATGGATGGCTTTGAAATTTAAAAAAATAACTATGATTGCAACATACAATCTAAATTGTAATTATACATTTTTAAGATATTACAATATGATACACTGTACAGTGCATATACCAGAACAAATCAGATTTTTTGGAAAATAGATTAACATTTTTAAGAATTGTTGTTTAAATAAAAAATGACAATAACATTGTAAAATCCTATCATCCATGTTTAAAATTATTCATAATAACAGAATTATTATTAATATTAAAAAAGTAAAAACAGAAAGTACATTTAAGACTATGTATCTGCAAAATATTTTGGTAATTGATTTTTCATTGTAATTCCTTAAATAGAATAGCCTTGTTTAATAAAATATTGCGCAGAAATACTAGTTATTGTAGTTTTTAAAATAGCTTTTAGTTACAAGTGAAAGGCTTGAGGCCTTTGAGATTGTGTTCACTATACTTTACGACCCATAAAATTAGTGCTTTCCCATGTGTGTTTTGTATAGATGTGAACAAAAAATACAATTTGCGCTGAAGTAGAAATTCCTTTCTGAACACTTCAAAACCATGATATTACCAATAAATTAGTTAAATTACTTAACCCTTGTTTTTTTTGCATCCATCTGTAGAATCTAGAACTGACTCCAGCTTACTTACTTTGCTTAGTGGAAATAAATGCAGTATAAACAAACCTTCTGCGGTCTGACCAAATGTTAAACTCAGTGAACCCAGTGATTTGGTTTTTTTTTTTTTTTAATCTTGATTGTTGTTGATTCTTATTCATCAAGAAGGAAGCAAGCAAAGCCAAAATGACACTGAGCAGGAGACCATCTGCACAGGCAGTAACCTACACTCACGGATCTGTTATCAGCTAGAGTACCTGATCTTCTGAGCTGTACACTGTTCAGCATCCATAACCCTAAAATACGAAAGAATGGACAACAGACCAGAGTGGAATAGTATTTTAGACCAAAATAGTAATAGTAATTTAAGAGTAGTAATAATAATTTAATACTGCGTTTTCACATGAGCCTTTACTTTCATTTATGCTATTTTAAAATCTAAAAATATGCTTAAACCCAGTGTGTACTCTTAATAAAATCACATGTAAGAAAGAAAACTGATGATACACAAACTGTTTTCTGCTTAAGACTTTAAGACGTTTTTACCAGTCTGACCACCTGGAATGCTCCAGCATGGCCCTGTATGGCTGGAAAATGCTGTAAATGTGTATGTCCCTCTGGAAAACTGCTGCAACGTGTATTACAGTGACATGACAGATAAAGAACACTTGTTCATTTTATGGGAGAAAACTGCATATAGGACAGAGTTGAATATATATGATGATGGGTCTGACAGTGAGATGAGACATCTGCTTTACTTTGCATAGATTCATTGGTTATGCCAGAGGGTAGTATTTATTTTGAACAGAAAATGAAATTCACTTTGTTGGTCATGATCTAAAACAATTTGCAATGTATGAGCAAATCTTCCCTTTGGTTATGAACACAGCTAATATCACCTTTGAGCAGTAATAATAAATATATATTCTCATTATTCCTAACAAAACATTGTTAGACAAATACACACACAACATAATTAATTCAATTTCATTTATGATTAAGTCTTAAAAGGTTGTGAAATCAATATAAATATAAAATCTGCACTATAGACCAAGTACAGATATTACAGGGCATGTAAAAATACACAGGCACACACAAAGCCGTTGTAATAAGGGTAACACACAAAGCACAAATAAAAATGGAAGATCGTTAGAAATATCCTTGGTAAATATCTGCTGTGTTCTGTGATGTGTGTATATGTGTGTGTGGTAAGGCTGGGGGGCAGTGAATAATTTATGTGACTGCAAGCCGCATTATTTCCCAAACCAGCAAGGAAATGATATTTTACCCAACCTGGGAACCCACACAGGTCCCCGAGACTAATTACTTAATGAAAACGATCGAGTTTCCTCCACAGCTGTCCCCACACCCTCCAAAACCTAAATATCGTGTAGTGTAGAGACAATCTTAACGACTCGGGGACCAATAAATTGTACACGACCCTGATTACACAAACAATTATTTATGTCCTTGCAATTAATTGTACAGCTGGGGACTACTGTCAGTCTTTTCAAATTAATTTCTTTGTTTTCAATCAAAGTCATACTACACCCGTACACTTCAAGGACAGTCATCATCATCAATCGGTTTAGGTGGCATGCCTCTGTTAATTAATTATAGCTTACGGTTACAGTTCTCATATCCTAAATTGCTTGCTGTTTTCATCACTATTTTCCCCCAATTTGCTAATTTTGTTATCGACTGAAATGAACTAGATGTACGCGCAAAATCTATGTGAGGTCTACTTTTGTTAAAATTATGAAGACATTAAAGTCTTACATGACTATGAATTTAAACGAACCTCAAACTATATTCTGTCCCATTTTATTAACAGTACGGGTAGCACAAAATTACATAAAATATTTGAATTCCTGTTAAAATGAACGTTAATTGATGTGGGGCAGAAAAACAAGACTTGACTTTATTATGACATTATGGCGACCTTTAAATGCGTTCAAAGTTTAAACGTAAAATGTTCTTCTTGCGTCGGAGTTTTAAAACCAGTTAACCTTTCTGTTTACAGGTCCGTCAGTGTGACTGCTGAAGGCTGATGATGTAGCTCAAGCAAGTTGGATTTACCTGAAGCGTTGGCATGCATGCATTCTGCTTACATCTACAGCGCAACCTAAATTTATTTGGTATAGTATATCAAATATGTAGATAACAACGAAAACATTCTTAAAGGTGCCTGGCTAATGAGTCACGGTAGTTCATTCCACGAAGCACTTTTTAAAAATAACACCTAAGTAGAAGACTGTAAAATATAGTACAAACTATATAAAATAATAGTCTCTGTATCTTTCAATGCAATACTGATTTCATTCGTAGCTTTTATTGTCTATTACCAATGTCCTTTACTGTCCCTGATTTCTAATTGTGCGCCAAAATAATAAATTGCAAATGCAACCTGATATATCACTTGGAAAGCAACCTATCCAACCAGCTGGCGACACTTCGGTCTTCCTTGTTGATTCATTCACGGAAACCGTATTTGCAGGGTAGATTTCTTCATGAAGGCGGTGTTTTAGTAGCTATAGGGTGACGTTATGAGGCTGGTCCTGGTCAAACCTACCAATGAGACAAGTCGACTTGATTCTACCGGGGCTGTTCGCAATGAAAGGGTGGTGGATCATTACAACGCAAAGGTTCCGCTACAGCAGGACGAAGCTGTAGAGGGGATGCGGCATCGGTACTCCGGAGCTGTCTTCCAGCACCAAACACCTAGCAGAGACAGAAGCGCTCAGAGCAGTACAGTTCATTCACAAAAAGCGACAAGTGGAACCGCTGCAGTCCGCAGCTTGCCGCCGCCGCCTCCTCCTCCACTCAGACAGCGCTCCTCAATCTTACACCACCAGGAGCCACCCAGCCCAAACCGCTTCGCCCAGAAAGACAGCACGCTTCAGCCGCAACACGGCTGCCAACTGCCGGCCACAAGCCACGGAAGCAAGCAGCGACCTTCAAGCCAGGGCTCTGGCTTTGATAATCAGCCTACGCGGCTGCTGCAGAGTACTGGGGCCGCTGGTTTTCATCTGCAGTCGGAGCAGCCCGTCTTTCAGCACTGCCACTGCAGTTTTTCTAAAGAACTGAACCCTCCTCGTCAGCACGAATCCCACATTTACCCGCAGCCCTCCCCTCCGCCGCCGTCGTCGCTGTTGTTTTTGCAGAACAGAAACAGGGGGGACAATTTGAAAAAGACTGTTAATTACCATCAGGAATACATCGGCTGCCACTGCAGAGAGGTAGGAGGGCTGCCACAGCAAAAGCAGTTGCAGAAAGACCAGCAACCCAGTGACCATTTAAAGCTAGGACAACAGAATCCCTCCTCTAGTTCAGCGTTACAGAACACACACCAGGCGTTGAACATAAATACATGTGAGCCAAGCGATGTAAATCAGCGATTGTTTTTATTTCAGCCTCAGGACCTGCAGCAACAGCAACCACCACAATTGCAGGTGCAGCACCAACGACTGGTTGGGAGCAGCTTTCTTAACTACTGCGCCAACGGATCTGGTGAGCTGAATAGGAACCAGCAGCCGCGATCGCTGCAGCAACAGCAAGAAAACGCGCACTGGCAACACCTCTGTGACCAAGACTACAGGAAGCCCGGTGAGATAAGTCAGTCCCATCAGCAACAGAGTAATCAAGACTCTGTGAACCCACCCAGTCGTTCGCGAGTGAGGAACCTATCTGTGGCTAGCAGCAACAAAAGTAGCCTTTACTCGTCCAGCAGCCGTCTGTGGCCGGAGAACCTACACCAAGAGAGAAAGCAGAACCAAACCGCGGAACAGCAGGTACATGTTTAATAAGCGTGTTATTGTTTCAGTTGAGCAGGTGCCAGTGATCGCGCTGACTGTGGCGGAGCCTCTTCATGTCGTTAGGCCAATTTTCTCCATCGCAGCTGATACGGAGATACAACGTTTAGCAATAACACCATTGACCTGACTGCTGCCTGATCCCCTTATCATTTCAAATAAACGGGCGCGCAGGGTGTGTAAAGGGTGTTGGTTGGGGTCTTGGGGTTGGGAGGGGGCGGGGGAGTTGATCAGGTAGTCTTTTTTACAGTCACTAGATGGTGTCTTCTCAGTGCTTGGTGTTAATGGCTATAACTGCTGATATGTATAGACTATGTGTTAATGGACTGCCGATGTGCTTCAGTTAAACAGATTAGAGGAAGAACACTGGAAATTCTGACTCGACGTAGTTGGCCTCTATGTCTGATGAATGTGTGGATGATATTTTACAGTTAGGTTATCTAAAGCGCCCCTCCAGTTCTGAAGCAATGCGCCTATAATAACTTACCAAGGTATTGTCCTTAGTTTTTTGAAAGAGCGGCATTATCAGTTACACAAGTGGTGTTTTGTAGGTTGTCATGCTTGGTCTCAAGCACGACAGTTCAGTTGCTTGGGGTTCGATTGCAGGGTATTTGACATTTTCTGTACTTCTTAGCAATGGCAAGCCATATTTGTTTATTAATTTGTTCGTTTAATTACTTGTTCGTTTAGAAATACCTCAAAACCTAATAACATCCAGTCCTGCAAATAACTGATGACTTTTTTGTAACATTTAATGTGCATTATTTAAGATCCGCCATAAATTTATTAATAATCGCATAATAAATCGCCCAATACTTTAACGCCTTAAACAGTTTAATGACCTCCACGGAGTCAAAATAATATATAATAAAGCATAATTAACGAATTGTTATTTTCCAGTTCATTATGCAAAAGTAACTTCCCAGCATTTCAAAGACAGCGACAACGCTAAGGGCTTAATCGTAACAAGCGTCAGTGCAGAAAGGTGTTTTTTTTTTTTTTTATTTTATTTATTTATTTATTTTTTTGTCTTATAAATCATCACTGTTATTGCATTTATGCCTTTACATACATTTTGACATAAGCCCTCACCCCCCCCCCCCAAAAAAAAAAAAAAAAAAAATTCATACACGTTTATGTCATCGTTTTCCTTTTAGTATTGCAATATCGCTGAGTGGTGGAATGGAATTTACTACGGCAGGCCTACGTTTACTTTGCGTTTTTGTAGTTGTGGTTATATTTTGAGTAGTGGTTATATTAACCGAACAGATAACTAATATGTCTACGTGAAGACGTAATGCTCAAAAAAGTACAATAATGGGTTTTCACACTGTTTTTCTTTCCTATCATGTACAGCCATAAAAGAAAAATGTCTTAAAGTTTAAAAGTTAAAACTGTAAGGAAAACATCTTAACGCTTTGTTGTAATTTACTTTTATGAAGTGTTATTTTTTTTCCGGAGAAGTGTATTTATTTTAATTTAATGAGGATGTTATAGCAAACAGGCACAAGCCTAGACAGTGGCAAGTTTTGTTTTGCTACAAGCATTTTAATGGTGTAATTTTATTAAATTACTTACTTATTTTCTTTTTTACAGTTTTAATATAATGACTGGCCACAAATCCGTTGCTAAGGATATCTGATGGAAAGAAACGCTGGCGATTGTTAAATGTTTGGCAGACTGTATGCAATATCAGTTCCCTAGGAAGAAAACCATTTATTTAAGGTGGAAATCATGTCAGGCCCTGGTAGCGATGTCATGTAGCAGGGCACAGCCTCCACTGTTGTGGTTCACATGTAATTACTCTCTTATCCTAGCCACTTATCAGCAGAAGTGTAAGCCGATGCCTCGCGCCAGGTGCTCCTCAGGTGACAGGCTTCCCCTGTGTATTTCACCAGGTACAATAGCTGCACTGTAGAGGAGCATCAGCTACTGAGTCAAACTGGTTTATCTAGACCCGCATTCCCACTCTTTTCCCATCACAGATGTGTAATCCCAGACATAGATGTGTTATAAACATTTTGAAAACCTTTTAAAGAAGACTAAACGCTGTCATTTGGATCTTCTTTAGTGACAATGATTTTACATCCATAGTAAGGAGAATGTTACTAAATGTGTAACCATCTAATTCCTTATAGTTTCTTAGTAGTGTGAGCTTTGAAATCTCAGATTCTAGTACAAAATTAATGCAATGAGTTGGAAATTTAAATTTCTGAAAACGGCATGTCTGTACCATTGTGTTTATATGTAATTTCACACTGAAATGCATTTATATTTATACAATGATATATATGGGTCATGCATGGAAATGCATAATTCCCGAATGCTGTCAGACTGAACTTCTCCACACTGCCATGCTAAGCATGGGATTGTTGTGAATAAGTATGGACCACTAATTGTTGCCACACTGCACTTCCAATCTACTGCATTTCTTACACTGCCACTGTCTCATATGCTGCTTATTTATTTACTTTTTAATATACCTTATAGGTACTCATTATTATATTCTTCTTAAACACTCTTTGTTGTTCCATGCTGCTTGCTGTTTATTACTATTCATTTTTTATTGCCACGAATACCTTATCGGATTTAATGCTTTTATTTCTGGTTTTATACTTAAATTTAAAATTGGATGCCTACTTATGTGTAACTGGAATGTTGTGATGTTTCAGTTATTCACTATTACTGAGACCTGAGAACTGTATTTCATTCTTTCCATGTCTTGTGGTCAGAATGACAATAAAGTTATTCTTATCTTTATCTTTATTCATTATACAGTGTAAATTGTGAGGAAAAACTGAACATTGTAATACTTATGAACTGATACCTCAGAGTACCACCAAAAAAGAAGAATCTTTTTAGCTAACATTCTCATTCTGCCTATAATGCCCTATCATTAGTGCGCACCCAGGGCCATGACTAGAATATAAACATTGACTTAAGGTCAGAATATCCAAACTATGCTTTTATGTATTATAAGTATTGATAATGGATTGTATTTGCACATTACAGCAGCACATTTTAAAAACATCTTATTAAACAAATAGTCTTCTGAAAAGCTCTGGTCATGTTTAAAGTACTTTAAATTCAAGCAAAGATAAATTATTCATTAAACGCCTGATGAGTGGATTACCGCTTGGGCCCACTGGGCTCAGGCACAGGGGCCCCTGGCATTAGGGGGGCCCCAAGTGATGTCCCCACCTTCTGAAGGCATTATTTAGATGCAAATGGAAAAGGGGGATGGTGGGGGGCCTCAAACCCAAGGGCCCATGATTTTTTTTTTTTTTTAATTTGCCCGTGACAGGCTCCATCCATATTACACTGTGTTCACAGGAGAATGGATTATATGTCCCTGCCCCTCTCACCAAATTTTAAACATGAAGGTTTCCTTCATTCAGAATTGTTTTGTAACTTATAACAATAACACAGAATTGCCAAACCCTACAGCTAGAAGCATCAAAATGCTTGAATAGAAAAAGAATATCCTTTTGAGCAGGACAGAACCCTCACCCCCACTAAGTTTCCTTCCAACTGTGGAAGTACTTCCTATACATCCAGGATGGATTAGAGTTAACACTCAGAGCTTTGTTTCCATAGAACAAGGACGCACACTTGGTCTACATGATAGAACACAGAAAAGCACTCCCTCAAACAGTGTTTGTTCTGTTTATGCTCACTGGTATGTTTTCCTTCCACATGAATTATTGAGAACAGTGTTTTGTGTTTGCAGCTGTTCCTGTTGTGCATGTATCATTTGTGGAGTGTAATTCTTTTTGGTATTTTTTTTATTCTTTTATTTAATTTAGTAAGAAGGGTTTTAGAGTTTAAAAATGCCTGAACACTGGAAATAATTAGTGAAAAACATCCACTTCTTTAAATAATTAGTGATGGTTTAAAACATTAAAGTCAGACCTTGACATAATTGTTCTTTAAATTTTAAGGTACCACATTTTTATAGTTCATTGATGGATGAGGACAAAAAAAACTGCATTTACCCTTCATGTACTCAGGATGTGCCACAGGAAGAAAAAGGATGATAAAGGCTATGGATGGTGTTCTGTTTTAAGTTTCCTGGATGTACAGTAAGGTGTTAAAGCTCCTATCCTATATTGCTGGGACTGACCTAAGTTTCATATCAACTAAACTGCTAAATATCAGCAGGAACCAGTACAGGCCAGACTGGAGCTTAATTTTGGCCTTCAGCCTTAGTTAAATAAAAAAGACCATTTAAACTAAATGGCATTTGTAGTTCCACTGTCCTGAGGTCCCGATTAAACAGCCAATTTTGTATTATTCAGCAGCCTTGAAAAACGTCTCTGCTGAGTTATTTGCTTATACTCTGTTTAACACATATAGAAATACTGTGGCATATGTGTGTCCCAGTTCTGCATTTGTTATCATAAATGTCCACCTTTGTAGTACTAATTAATTACTTCTTTTGTCTTTCACACTCAAGACTAAATTATTTTCATAATTATAAGGTTTGTTAAATGGTGCAGTATTCCCTGTGGCTCTATGACAGCACTACATTGGTTTTTTTAATGCTTTGTAAAAGATCTACACAGTTTTGCTGCCAGAAGTTTCTGTCCTGGTGATTCTGTGTTGTGTTGTTTTGTTGATGCTCAGGACCTCTCAAACCCCATTGTCTCATTTGTCAACTTCAAGCTGTCGAGTTTATGTAAAAAATTAACCATGCTGTTGGGCCTCCCCATAGCATGTGGGTAAGCAGTCATCTGTCTGGCCATTTGTAGCAGACCCTAGTAAACCCAGGCTGGGGGGCTGAGCTGACCCTTGTGGGCATGCTTGCTGTCTCCTGGATGCCTCTGGGGCAACAGCCCAAAAGGCGTGTCATGTCGCTTGACGAAGCCAGCAGTGTGAGAAGTAGTGGCTGGCTGGCAGCATGTGTGGAGGATGTGTGGCGCCCTGAGCCCCCCCCCACCCTCGAGTTGGCAGGAGTGCCATGTTGTGGGGGGTGGGAGGGCTGTGAGAATGGGTAAGCGTCGCTTCCAAACTGGAAGACAAATGGGGGGGGTTAGTAAAAAAAAAAGCCATTAGCTTCAGAACAAGAATAAATTGCAGTGCCTTTTATTCACAATCATTTCAAATTAGATTTCAGTGCCAATACACACCCTCCAGCTTTGTATACCAAGGTAAAGTTCAGTTTTAAAATTCTTAGGAATAGATTTGCCATCACATAACAACAGCAGTGGAGCAGTAATTTTGTGAGCACACACAACTTCTTATATTTTTATTTTATTTGTTTAGCTAATGCTGCATGTTCTCTATAATGGTGTGCATTATCAATGCAGTTAGTAGTATGTCTGTGAGTTTACATTTTTATATAAATTTTTAAATCTTAACTTTCAACCTGGAGCACAGTTGTGCATACATGTTCATAACAGTGAAAAGTGGTCTGATATGTACTGTAAATATGAGATTTTTATGTTTTATGTGGAAATAGTTTCCTCTCTTTTCCAAGATTTGGTATAGTGCCACACTCAGGGCATACCCAGATTCACCATCAAAATAATGTTATTGTTATCCCAAACAGTGAATTTAAATGAATTTAACATTTAGGGCTACCTGTTACAATAGTTGTTTCACAATTAGTATAACCACTCGTTTATGAAATACGTTGATGTGTTCAATTTTGACAATGAAAAACTTGCATGCATTAAATGGATTGTACCATTTAGCCAATCAAATCTTGATCAAATCTTGATCTTAATATCTTAGTGGTTTGATTTTTTTTTTTTTTTTTTTTTTTTTTTTTTTAAAGATGAATTTTGACAAAACAGAATAAAATTTGACCAAAACACAAAGGTATTTTTGCGTTAAAATGGAGATGCAGTATATGAATAA
>JABJVR010000029.1:390331-433728 GCA_025773905.1 Chitala chitala
AACCTGGAGCCCATCCCAGAGCACATAGGGCGCAGGGCAGGGGACACCCAGGGCGGGGCGCCAACCCACCACAGTACGTAAAATATGTATTTACTAAATAATGTATGTATTTATTATCAGAAAGACCCAATACAATGAGTTATAATTTTAATACAGTTGCTGTACATTTAAATAGAATTTTTTACAAATAGAGGTAGCCCTGGTTTATCTTTTAATTCTTGTGGTACAATGTCCTATGACTTTAGATTAAATATTTTGAATTTATGACCAATTTTGTCAATACCACATTTATTAATCAAAAATCCCTTATATACACCACATCCTTTGTATTATATATATATATATATATATATGTGTGTGTGTGTGTGTATAAAGATGATAAAGAGGACATTGCCTTGAGATTAACCACAGGCTGTTAAAGTTCACAGGGAAAGAAAAGAAAACCAAGATGAAGATATGAGTACCATTTCAGAAGATCAAACAGTCTGTCAGCAGACATGAGCCTTTACAGAAAACCCACCACCAGTGCAGTAAAATAAATAAATACTAGCAGGTGGGATGCGTCAGCAGCCAGGTGTGTGAGTAGTAGCAATAGCAGTTACATGACAATTGCAAGACGACTCATCGCTCTGCTACTGGCCACACGCCCTTTTCACAGGTTGAGATTGAAGACCTGTATGATTCTTTTCCCCTACATCCCTACAAGTCGGTTCTTGGTTCTTCTAGTGCCTTTATGCAAAAACGATATCTGCAGTGCTGTCCTTCTCTGGCCAAGGCAGTAGCAATAAAAGCTCCTACATGTAACTGAAGCTGTCCCTAAAACAAGTCTCCATTAGTCCTGAAAAGCACACGAGTTTATCTGTGAACACTGGCACATACTTTCACAATTAATTTATCAAAAAAAGGCTAGGAAAGTAAGGCTTCACAAATAGATGGTATGATTTAGTATTCCATTCACATTTTTGCATATTCTCAGGGATCTGTTGACTGTGTACTTTTGATGTTAGCAGTTACATTGTGTTTATTTCCTAACTGTAATGTTAAAACTGTTGGAACAAAATCAAACAGACCAGGTTAGGTTTGCTCCTGCTCATTATGCTGGGGGAAAAAATATGCAAAACTCACCGTTATGCAAGAACAAGTCTTCTTCATGACTTTCATAAGCATTCAGTTAGCATACACACATTGTGGCTTTTATGGCTGCCTTTTTCTTTGGTGTGGAGGCCTTTGTGTCTGGACAGGTTTTCACTGCACACATTTAAACTAACACTGGCCCTTAAACCACATGACTGAATTCAAAGATATGCCACAAATGCAAAGAGTGCTCAGCTCTATGGGATGACTCCAGAACTTGGGCAGTATTTGTTAATACAGAATTGCTTTTAAAGAATATAAAACAGAATGTCACAAAGCTGAAGTGCTGTATCCAAACATCTAATGCTTCTGGGGCATCTTTTGGACAGCAGTGTTATCTGTAAAGCATTGCTGTCATTATTACAACCCGCAGTTTATTAGTTAGCAATTAAAGTTTTTATTTTTTAAGATTTATATTCCTGCAGTGGCCACCGCATTTTACACTGAGAATGTAAACTGGTTTGAAATTATGAAGTAATACATTTTCTTTATTAGTTATTTTCATCTGTTATGACAGGTACCCAAAAAAAAAAAAAAAAAAACGTCACGCTGACAGTGTGCTGCATTATGAAACATGCAGTGTTCTGGTGGGGAGACGCACCTGTTTGCCTGCACACATGCCAGCAGCGAATACCGACGGCTTGCTCTATGAGGAAGACTGCTGCAGCTTCAGAACCATCCGTTCTTATGCTGCCCATAAATTAGCCAAATGTGGACTTGTGAATTATTGATCGACCGATATAATTTTTTCCAAAAGCCTGGTACAGATAATTGGTAGTCTTTGAAGCCTATTGCCAATAACTGGTGCTGATATTCTGAAGATTTAAAGTTTTGAGAAAGCAACAACATTTCTACACAAATCTGCCATTAACTGAATGTGTTTAATAAAATTTTAAACACCTGGGGAACATAAAGTGCTTGAAAAATAACTTTTATAAAATATAAATGTCTCAAGAAATTGCTTTCCAAAACATAGAAATTTGTAAAAAGCTGGTAAAATGAAATTTAAATTCACTACTTTTATTTCTTCAATACTCCCATTTGAGTGATAATATCTTGTGATGTCGACAGTACACCATTTCAGTGTGTTAGATGGCTCTGATTATTACCTTACAAGATTACTGTTAAGTACTATTTCTGGAATTTTCTACTACTGTAGAATGCAGTTAACGTGTAGCAATATTTAAATACTGAAAATGGGGTTAAACAATCGTTCAATGTGATCTGCATTTAAAGACATATGAGCTCAATGCATATGTAAACAGCATTCCATGTGAATCTGTGAAAACAGTGCTAATGATTACCATCATCATCATTTTCTTCTTCTTCTTCTTGTTTTGGCTGCGCCCATTTATCCGGTTTTGGGATTAGCACCTTGGTGTATTCCACCTTAGTGGCTGGGTTGATTACCATCATGATACTGACATTTAGAAATTATTTCAAACACTTATAATAACAAGCTATTACTAAAAATGTATAGTTGTAATATAACAAAAATACTTACTTTAAATGTACGTACAGCTACACATCTTTAAATGCTTTCAGGTGGGCCACAACAGAATTATTGTTAATTACAACAGTTGGTTCCGACTAACTAGTTTGATTGGAGGCATTCAATGAGTATTGATATAGAATACAACGGCACTGGACATTTAGTATCATTCAGCTTCACAGGTGTTATAACAATCATTAATTACACTCTTGGCCGCAAGCCTAATGCTACATTGTTAAGAATTTTGTACATAAATAAAAGTAGCAGGCTAGTTGTGGAACTGGTTGTGTTTATGGAGCCAAATCACTGATAAAAAAAAAAAATCATATTTTGTTGTCATTTATTACTGTCAAGTAATAAATGGCATTTGTAGAACTGTTGTATAAAAGCAATATCACACTCAAGATCGCACTGTTATACTGAATATCAGCACGGCTGTGATGCGGTCATAGACATCATAAACCTCTTGTGTGATATTGCTTAACTGAAAAACACTTTCTACAGCAGAACAGTAAAAATAAAACTTTAACGTAGGAGTCCTAGACTGTATGTCTTACTAGCTACAAATATGCCTTAAATGTGTAACACTATTTGAAATGACTTAGTACCTTTCGTACATCTATACTGTTAATGCTTTTGAATTTACACTTATCTTTCTGTCTTGCCACTTGAGATGGTCCGCAACCTTTCCTCAGTTGTCACTCAAATCCAGAGAAAACTGGTTTAACTGAAGGTAAACTCATTTGCATTTCACAATGCAGTGATCGGGAGTTTGTGTGAAACCCCAGAGAGGCTTTGTAGACAAGTGCATGCAACACACATGATGAGACTTTTATCGGTAAGATTGAAAAATTAAAAGGCCAATTACAATTATAAAAAATATGATGAATATTGACTCTAATAAACTATAATGTATCAATCCCTATGGTGAATATTTAATTTCAGATGGGAAATGTTAAATCCACCATGTCTGCTGTCAGACTTAGCTTTTCATAGCATTAAGGCTTAGTTTCTTATTAATTGCATGAATAACATATATAGTTTGCATTTGTTTCTGTCCTTTAAATGCTTTTAATGGTACAGTTGTGGCTCAGCAGGTAGCCGTGTCACCTTAGGCACACATCTGAGGTCCTGGATTGTCACCTTCCAGCCACACCCCATCTGTGTAGATTTGCCTGATGTACTTGTCATTGGACAGTGGTTCAGGTGTCACTCCTGTGATGTGTGTTGTATACCCTGTTATTGAGTTGCAGGCCCATCCGCTGTATACACCCTGCCTTTTGGCCCATTCTAGATTGGTACCCCAACCAGGACCATAATTCCTTTAAAGGCAGATGCATTTGAGTAAAAAAACCAAAAACATTGCACAGGGCCATTTATAAACAACCATCAATGTTTGCAGAGCAGTTAGCAGTAGTTTATAAATTATTTTTTATTTCAATGTGCATATAACTGACATTCAATTAACAACATCATCAACACTAGTAAGTATTATTATTGTTATTTATTTTGTAATTACTTTTTCAGTTTAGAACTTTGAACGAATATTGTTGTGTTTTTAATGAGTAACAGTAGTAACAGTCATCAAAGAAATCTGTCTGCAGCAGAGACAAATGTCTGATATAGGAGATGGTGGCTTTTCGATTAGATAGGATTCTCTGTACGTGCAGGGAGAAACCATGAGTCACAGATTCAATCACAACCCCCCAGGTTTTCTTGTGGACATTTCATTATGGGGAGGGGGTGAGAAATAGAAAGCTTGATGGGAGATCTGAGTAGGTGCAAATTCAACGTCAAAATGGATTTTCTAAATTGGATTTGTATAGACTGAAGATGGCTGTGGGGAAGGGAAGCCTTGAAGGGAGAGACGGGTCAGCACTAAACAGTCTACATATTTTCTGCTGTGTGCATGGTCACAATCCACTGACAGCTATGACCTTGTGTGAGCAGACATGACTTAAATTAAATTACAACACTGACAGTTGTCAGTTTCCTTACATACTTGTCAGTTGCCTTTGACGTTTTATATGTTATGTCCTCTTATTGTGGTAATGTGCAAGTTATACTGTTACATGCTGAGGTCAGAGGTCATGTCTGAGCAAGGGAATGTTTTTACAACTAAAAAAGAACTTTTCAAGGATTTTAATCAGTAATGCCTGCCTCAGTATGGTGTACTGATATTTAATTTGTTGTTCTTGACCAGGAGGGAAAGACAGTAAAAAAAACCCAGAGGTTAACTTTAAAGTAGGAGTTGGACAGCCCTGAGTCAACATACCCAGAGGTTTCAGTTCCAGAACAGCAGTTTTCCATTTGAAGGGATCAGAGTTAATCAATTCGGAGTAGGCTGAACCTCATTGAAGCACGTTCAAGCAGAACAACAAAAAAAGCCTTCGTCAGTAGATCACTGAATTAACAATTTGCCATGGAGACAGACACCAAGAGGTGTGAACTTTCCTACCTTATTCTGAATAGAAAGGTCTCCTGGGTTAACATAAATATATATATATATATATATATATATATATGTTGCAGAAAATAAAATCATGTTTTATTTATATGATTGTGTATTGAAAATAATTTTTCAGAAACATAATTTTATGTGCAACAAACATACATACTTTTATGTTAACCCAACATACTTTTGTTCAGTGTACATTTGTGGAATTGGATACGTTGATGTCTGTATATGTGGTCATTTAAAAAAAAAGCACTACAGCTGCAGAAAAGGACAGAGAGATGGTGTGCACTGAAAAAACTCTGATTTGTACATCGGTTGCACATAATATTTAAAAAAGCAAATCCATGACTGCAGAGGTCCACAGTAGCAAGGCAGAGCACATTGCGTAATATTCAAAATGTACAGCTCACTAGGTTGTTAAAATACAGAATATACTCTCAGACAAGAACCGATAATGTTCATGTAGATACTCGTAAGGAAGTGTAAGAATATTTAATTGGAGTTTAAAGACCACGTGATGTAGTCACTCTGCAAATTATTACTTTTTCCATCTGCCCTGCCTGAGCACAAGCGGGTCATGGCTCTTCGAGATCAGTACATGTATGAACGTTTTGACAGAGAAATGATGGATCCTCTACTGCAGTCCTGCCTATTAACCCTTCCAGTTTACTAAACCTCTGTTGAGCAGGTTTACTTCAGCGTGTAAGTTTCTGTAGTTACCGAGTTAACTTTCATTCTAATTTCACATTCTGGTACAGTAAATCCTGACGTTGGGGTTAACAGATCAGGGCAACAATTTTTTTTTTCTAGAATACCCACAGGTCTCTGCCTTTTTGTTGCCTGAATTCTGTTTGTGTGGCCTCTCTAGGTTGTTTAGTTGAATCCCAGGGTCTGCACATTTTGAATGATTATTGTACACACTGGCATTAAAAAAAAATAATAATAAAACAGTGTACCATTTATTTGGAATGCCATGCAGTTGTTCCAAAAGGTGACCAATTTTGTTTCCCTGTGAAGCCTGAGGTCGTGGTGTCAGAGCACTGTTTTATATTAACTCATAATATTGAGCGTGCAAGTAACATGTACACTATAATAAATAAAGTACACAAGTCACACTAATGACTTAATAAATAAAGTACACAAGTCACACTAATGACCCAGGGCAGCTGAAATGAACAGAAATAGCTCTATGGGCTAAAGAATACTTTAGCTCTCACCTTTCAGTTTAGACTTGGCACAACAGAAGACAAGAGGACAGTGTCAGCTTTGATGCCAGTATTTAAATGCAAAATTGAAACCTTTTTTAATTTTCATTGAAATGGGAAAATAATGCAACCAGTTTTTTGAAAAATAGTAATGATCTAAACGTATTACTAATTTATCATTATTTATGGCTCATATTTAAAAGGAAGATGGCTACGTTTTTTTGTTGACATTAAAATGAACGTGTTGTCAGTTGGATTATATAATGCATGAATTTTGTCTGTTAATATAATTTCTGCTTATATATAAATATCACTCAAATACTGTTCTCATAAGCAAATAAGCAATCGTTTCTGAAGTAGGGAATTACATTGGCCTTTAAGACTATCATACCGCATGTACCTCTAGTTAACAGGTTTTTAAAACACAATTTTGCTCATACATATATATTTTTACAGCACCGCAGCAATTTCCTAGTAATGTGAATCACCTTCACTTACATGGCAATAAATGTTTTCTGTTTCTGATTCTGATACTGATGTACCTTATAAAATTACTGTTAAAACAGCCATTACACATGCAGATCTAATGAGATTTTTTGCAGTAGTCAAACTCTGTTAGTAAGTACCTAATGGGAAACCAGAGAGAGTACTTATTAACTGATGTACTTATCATCCAGATGTTTAGTTTTTCACACTTAACATGGACAGTTCAATTTTATAGACACATGTACACTATATGTCCTGTGAAAGAAATTTCTGATTTTTGTTTGCCTACAACATTCTATCAATAGGTTCATCTAAGTAGTTAATTGCGTTATGATAAGAACTGTCACCATTACATGTTACAAACTGTCTCATGAGTCCTAATGCGTCCACGTCTGAACGATTAAGGACGAAGGCATTTTTTATCTACGCTAAAATCCGCTGACTCTAGACTGCGTTCAACCTATCCTGCCCCTCCAGATGGTGTTAACCATTGTTTTTGCTAGGGCTAGTTGCTGACAAAGAGAAGCTTGCCTTTCCCCATTTTTAATACTGGCAATGATTTTGCATTTTTAACTCTAAGTAATAGCCTTCTTCTTATGTATTTCCATTTTGCAAGCACATTTGCATGTGCGAGTACGTATTAACCGCTGAATTTAGAGGTGGCGATTAGGCACAGGAATACTTTAAAAGAGAAACTATGTAACAGCCGTGTACGTAACAGCTGGTGTATGTAAACGTAGAAAGCAAGACAATGTTAGAAAGCAGATGTGCGCACTGTCCCAGGTACTTACTAATCAAGTCCGACCATATTTATTAATACTGAACTAAGTTACCATGTTATGTGTTTATCCAAAATTAATGATGGACTTCAAGTTGACCAATATAAATATTTCTGGCTATAACTGACTTGGGCAATTTGAGGCTAAGTCTGGCTATGCAGTTTGTACACAACGTGTCTGTGGGCGCAAGTACAGCTAGCACAGTTATTGCTTTGTTCTTCATTTGTTTGTGCTCTCTGTTTTCTGAAACATTTTGTAAAATTTACTTTCTGAAACATACTTTCTAAAATATACTTTTTGAAACATGCTTTTGGCCTGCTGTCTCCTGGCTGTACAGGGCCAGCCCTGAAAACCCTCTGCTCTCTCTGCAGTGTGACAGACTGACTGGAGGAGCTTGGAACTCTCTGCAGTAGGAGCCTGTTTTAGTGCCTTCAGGGCTCTGCTCACTCGCTCTCTATTTCCTTCTCCCTCCCTTCCTCTCTCCCTGGTGCTTCTGCTCTCCCCCCCACTCCCTCCCTCCCTCTCCCTTTCTGTGTTAGTGCAGTCTGCTGCAGGCAGCAGCATGAGCACACACTGGGCACACAGGCTCCATTGAAAGGAACAAGAAAATCCATGTTTGTGACCAGCTCTGGCATTACTGGGGCCAAGGGAGAGATGCTGATTGACTCCAGCTTAACAAAGAGTGTCATCTTTCTGAGAGGAATTAGGAGGACGAGGGCTGGCAAAATTTAGACAGATGAAGGTGGACAAGAAGGCTTTTTGGGTTTTCTCCATCTGACAGTGAGTTGCTGCCGCATGCCTGTGAAAGTCTACTCTCTCGATTTCTCCCCTTCCCTCTTTCAATCTCTCTCGCTCTGTCCAACTCTCTCTCTCTCTCTCTCTCTCTCTCTTTCTCTCTCTCTCTCTCTCTTTCTCCCTCTCTTGCTCTCGCTGTCTCTAGACAACCTATCATCAGCAGCAAAAGGTTGACTGCTCCACAGGGACTGTAAGTTTTGCCATGCAGTTCTATTGCTCCTTATACAGTGGTCTGTGTCTTAAAGTAGGCAAGGACTTCAGAGACATGGAAGCCTTTATTTTCCTTTTTAAAGAGGGACAGATTCAGGGAGAATGAGAGAGCGAGAGAGAGAGAAAGAGAGAGACGGGGGGACGTGAAATAGAAAAGTGCTGCAATGCTTCATTTAAACTGTTCTGCACTGTGGCAGCTCAGCTGAATGCAGGGCTCCCTGCTCACAGACACAGCATGTAATTCACCATCAGATGCAAGGAGAGAGGTGGCAGGGCCCATCCCCTCTCTCTACTCCAGACATTCAGAGTGAGAAGCTACAGTCTGACATGAAGTCAAGCAAGGGAAGGACGTCAGCTCCACCAACTTTATGTTTTCTGCTTGCTATTGATTCTACTATCCAGTTATTGTTGAAGGAGGGAGGCTGTTGTAGTTGCATCCATTTATTTGCTAGTGCTGGCCAGCTCAGTTCTGGGATGTTGGTGCAGATGGAATAGCTGCTGATGCTGGCATAAGAAGCAGCATGCAAGTTAACAGCTTGGTGCTTCCTTGTTGCTATGCAAGCAGGTACTATGTGGAAAACTACTGCATGGAATGGATTATGCACTCTTGAGTAAATGCTTTTATGATCTGACAGGTTGCACCTATATGATAAAACCTGTTCTCCATTGTCCAACTGAGTAAAGGTACCTTTTGTGAATTATATTAAAGACTGCAACAAAAGATTAGTGACTAGTGCTCTCTTCTACTTTACATATGACAAACTAATCATGTGTTTTACCTTGCAGAAGTGTGTAAAGTCACACATGCAAAGGCTTCAAAATTTGGCAGCAGAATGTTTTAAGGGATTTCTTGTTTAGCATTTCCATGCGCACCCATGAGATTCAGCTTCCTACAATTCTCGAGAGAGCAGTGTCAAGCAACTTTTTCCAGTATAAATATTTTTATGACATATTCTAGTGACAGTATGAAACAGCCGAGTAGGAATCTGCTTTGGATTTGCAAAGCTCTTGTCTAATCTTTGGCTCTTGAAATAAAAGAAATGAAGGTCCCAGCTTAATCAAAGCCTCATGTTAAAGTGTCATTATTTAATTCTACCAAAAGACTGACTTAATCCTTCAGTGGTAGGAATTTTCTTGTTGGGAAAATAAGGTTCATTCTCTTGAGGAACAGCATTCCCAGCAAACACAAAACATTCAAATAACATTAGCTAAACATTTAGGGAACGTTAGGAACATTTAAGTAACAGTATTTGAACGTTTTGTGTTTGCTGGGTTGTGTTTGAGGTAGTCAGTTGGGGGGATGTAGATGATGGATAGTAGAATGTAATGTAAAACCAAAAACATATATAATATACACGGTAGAAGCTTAACTTGCAAAACTAATGTACTGAATGTTTTTAAAGGTTAGCGGAATAAACTGGAAAATCTAAAGAATAACTATAACACAGCTTTGGAAATGTATTTAAGTAATACCCAGATAAAAACCAAAATGGATACCCTGTTAAATTTTTCCCCCTGTTGGGAAGACAGAACATGGATTCAGCTAATGATCCCACAGACAGGTGCGCATTCTGGAAGAACAGATCGTATAGCATTTCACATGTACAAATACGAGAATACAGCCCGTCCCAGTTCTATTCCCTCTCCAAATGTCCTTTTTTGTCACAAGCACCACCTGACTTTGATGCTAGTTTATGTTGTAGGGATGTTTTGATAATGCCTCACATACTTTCCTATGCTTACTTTTGACTACAACAACCTGTTAAAAGGATTGCAGTCTTTATTCATCAATTGTTCAGAGGATCAGAAAAACAAAAAGTAACAATGCAGTGTGATGTTGTCAAAAATTAGTGTAACATTTGTAATATGAAATCAAAGGAGTAGCATGCCTGGCAAACACATTCACCACTGCCCGTAAGTGGAGGTCCATTGTCATGTCACAACATTAAGGAACTAAATTCAGAGCATAAACTAACAATTAATATCTGATTTCAGAGTTGTAATTTTATTCTAACATTTTACTTCATATTTGTGGCGAATTCCTTCATCAACAAATAATAAGTGGTCTTTCACGTTATTTTTTTGTAATATTTTGTACTGTTATGACTGCTCTTATGCTATGCTTTTTTAATTTCTGCAATAATCAGTTACTTTTGTTTATTGTAATATTGTTGTTTGTTAACAACAGTCTTTTTTGTCTTTCTGTTGTCTAATTGTACAATACAGCCTAACAGAAATACACGTGTGTCTGTGTGAAGCATGCACTGGTTTTGGGTGATTGTCTGATCCTCAGTGGTTGTGAGGTGCTTTGCAGTATAAGGAAACTGCCAAATATTCATGTGGCTTTAGTGGGAAGATATATTGTAAATGTTCTGTGGTAAGTTGAATAATGCAAAGCATTTAGTTCCTGTGGAAGCTGAATTTTAGCTTGTGGAGTCTTTACTTATAAAATTAATGACATGCTTACATTTAAGTAAAACATTTGGTAAAGTCCTATGTGGTCATATAACGTTATGCTAGTCATATATCAGGTGAAATGAACACATTCTATATTTTCATGTAAAGAAGCACAACTTCAGTATACCGTATAATTCTTTGCCTGTTGTACTTACACCTGGCAGTTAAATTTTGATGGCAATATTTAGAAACCCTATTTGTTCTTAAAACTTGCATTGCAAGTGTCAGAAGTGCATGTCTAGTCTTGACAGCCATACACTCATGAGAGTTTATCGTATAGGATTAATAAATAACTTTATATATTTGAGTTAGAGTTTATAAATCTCTCTGCACATTTCTTTTTAATCTTATCTATTCTATACACTAGCCTATCCAATACTGTCATATGTATGTACAGGTCTATGTACTTTAGCCATTTATGACGAAGATAACATAGTTCTGGTGTAACACGAGGAAATGAATGGTGCTTTCACACTTCTGTAGTTTCGGCTTTTACTGTTGTCAGCGTGGTTCACATGCAACTAAAACCATGATTTAATGGCTTAGAGAAGAACACACAGTGGCAGTATACTTTTCCATACATTGACATTGCATACTTCATGTCTTTATGCTGAGTTTGGCAATATGAGTAGGGGCCTTCTCTGTTCAGCAATGAAAGGGACCCATTACCTTTTTGTTAAGCAAAATAAGTTGTTATTGTGTAAACTCGATTAATTGACATGCATTGCGATGCTCTTGTTACATAAGGATTCCTTTGTTTTACAGTCACTGTGGTTGTAAACATGCCAGTGTGCCACTTTCTTTTCATACATGGGCAGTGGTGCATACTTCCTGTCCATTCATGCTGAGCTTGGCAATAACACTATGGCAATGAAAAGGAGTCATTGTCTTTGTGTTCATTTATTAGTCGTCTTTTTTTAAAATTCACTTATATAAGTGAGGTTGTAAGTGTTATGGCCCAGAATGACCAGCCGATCCGTTGAAATGTCCACATCTTGCAGCTCAGAGTCACTCCTATTGCCGGATGAACAGCGCAAGCTTTATTGCTATGAGGTAGGGCAAGTTAGTACTGATTGTCTTGTGTTAGGCAGAAAATGCAAGGTGCTTGGCTAAATGTTGTAGGGTTCAATAGATCTACAGGAAAGTCTTTTGTTGACACTACTTTAAAACGTGTCTGATGGCAGCGTTTTCTATAGCAAGCTCAAGTTCTGAAAACATTATGTTCAAAATTTGAAATGCAGGGTTTTCTTGATCATTTCTACTTGGGAATGTGTTACTGTTTTTTGCGAATTTGTATGCTGGATCTGATGTGTTAGTTTAAGGAGCTGAGTAGAGGATTTTTGCCCTTATGCAGTGTGTTTTTAGAAATGATTCCTGCAAATGATCAAGGTAATGGTTTCTTCTCAGCTAACTCTTGAAGCAGTTTATTTTATCTTTGATAATGACTCAGCTGGAGACAAAATGTTTTCCTTGCCTGAGGTGATGGGCGGCCTGATGGACACTGTGACTGAATTGGCTTGTGAGTTTCCAACAGTATTCTTTCATTGTGTTATGACCCATGTTGAAGTGCATAAGTTTGGGTATATTAGTCTGTCAGATTCGTTTCTTGCAGCCGACTTGAAGTGGTGCAACACTGATGATTGGGTCTGTAGCCAGATGTCTGATAAGGACGTTAGGCATAGCAGTATTCCTAAGGTGTCCGAACAGAATGTGGAGTTAACATTTTGCATTTCAGTCGATCGCAGCTTTATGTGCAGAATGGGTGTCTGCTGCTGTTGAAAAATTTGAGATGGTAAATTATTCTGTCACAAATTGTGTTGAGAGTGACATGATCATGTGTAAGTGGACTTCCTTCACTGCTCCACAGGAGTGGCATTGAGTACATCAGATTATGGTTCCTTGTACTTACAGAGGACAGATTTAGCAGGTAACCCATTATCATTCCTGTTTCAGTCACCTAGCATAAGAAAACCTTGCCATAGCATCCTATATGTTTTATGCCACCTTATAGGAAGACAGTACTGCCATTCATGCCTTGTTAGTTTTGTATTGGGAAAATTGAAACAGTTTATACACCTGGCCCTTTTGCATCCCATCACGATTATACAGGAACCCTTCTAGTATCTAACTTTAGATTGTGTTGGGGGTTTGCCAAAGACCATTTCAGGCAATGCTTAGTTACTAACCTTGTTGTGTGTGCCATTGCTCAATTTTCTGAGGCTCTCTCCTGGGATCTGTTTTTAAAAGTAAACTTTCAGCCATTTCCTTATGGGAATTGAAGACCAAACCCTATTCCTACAGTGCTTATCACTCAGAACGTCAATGGGCATTAGAAATGCTTCCATCAAACATTCTAAATAATGTTTTATATTTCTTGATTTGTGTTTAAGGTCAGTTGGGACAGAAATGCTCCATTTTTGCTTCTTGCTGCCTGCAGTACTGTGCAGGATTTGCTTGGGTTCACCCTTGCCAAACTGGCCCTTCAGTACGCATTTTATGGTCCGCTGAAGCTTCTACAGTTGTCTCAATTTCTCCATTCAAACTCGGTATATGATTTAGGCTGTGTCAGTACATATGGAAAGCATTTGCATAGGAGATAACAGATCAGAACCTGACCAAACTATGAGCCAAATGAGGAAATTCTTTGACCAGGAAGCTGTTGTCTTTTAATGTGGGAGACTACGTACTTCTGTTGCTATCTATTTCTAATTTATCTGTTTATGCAAAATGGTCAGGCTGGTTTTTAATGCAACAGAAATTTAGTCACATCAGCTATGTACTTCAATCCCCTAACCTAGAAACAAATGTCATGAGTATGGCACAATGGCATGTTAAACTCTATAATCCATTTGAATAACCCAGTTACTTCAATCCTGTCTTTGTGTGTAGCCATTGAACCCATCTTTTCCAATCTGACTTCTGAATACTTTTCTGATTTGGGTGCCCTCACACTTAAGAATGTAAGCCTGTCCACTCCTCTGTTTGCAAATTTCAGAATCCCTCAACACTCTTTTGACTAATCTCCTGCCTCCTTCTTTATAGAGTGACATTTTGACCTTTTTTGATAAATACCCTACTTTCTTTTTTGAAACTCCATTTATGTCAACTCTTCTACAGGATGATATACATGTAGGAAATTCCTCCCTCATCTGCCATTACATCTGTTGTGTAAAGTCTCATAAATCGACCTTAATGAAAAATGAGGCATAGTGTTTGTTTAAAAATGGAGTTGCAGCAGCTAGCAATATTGTTCGGTGTTCCTTCATCATTTAACATTTTGTTTTTAGGTTATTGTCAAATATGACACCACTAAGACATGTTCTTTCTCGCTCCCAAAATGGAATATTGTGTGGACTATGTTAGGCAGGTCACATTTTCAGCAAGCTAAACTTGCTAAAAAGGTACTGGCAGATGTGTCTTACAGCTTCAGCTTCTGACATATCTGCCTTGCCCGATTACTTTCTGAAATGCACCAGAAGGCTGCTTGGTTTTTAGAATGCTCTTGTCACATTTCAATAGGTCATGAACAAAGTCTTAATAGGACATGTAAGATGGAAGCATACTTTGATTATATTTTTGTATACGGCAGTCCTCAGCCTGGGAATGACCCTTGTCTACCCTTGATGTGGTTTTCTCAAGGTTATAAAATACACCACTGGCTCTCAAGCTAGCAAAACGTAAGTTTGGACAAAGCAGCTTTACGTTCTCTGCTAAAGCAGTTAGTCTGCAGTAAATCTCATACCTGCAGTGAGTCAAGCTCAAACATTTTGTTTTCTTAGTATACCTGGTTACTAAACTTTTGTAAAAATGTTTCATTGGTTAGTTTACCCCTGACTGATCTCTTACATGAAAAGGCTGCATTTGTCTGGTCTCCTAAGTGCCAGCAAGACTGCCTTGCCATGGAATTGCTACTTTGTAGCTCTCCCACGCTTGCTGCTCCAGACTTTGATGAGCCTTTTAAATTAGAAGCTCGATTCCAGAAATGCTGGTGCAGTGCTCCTCCAAAAGAATGCAAGGGTATTGATCACCTGGTCTGTTTTTCATAGCACTATAAAAGGAGGCTCTTGCTTTATTTTCTCCTTTGCAGCATTTCAGAGGTGTAGCTTGGTTTGAGTTTAGAACAAATTACTGTGTTTGTTGACTGTCAACCCTGGATATTCTCACAGCAAATGCGTAACACTAACCAACGATTTGTGTTAGTCTCTGACAGTACAAAGATACAACCTCCAGTCTGTGCCTGAAAATTATCTCAGAATGTTATAACTACTACCCTGTCTAGATATTAAATCAGTTATTGTGCAGTTGCTGTTGTGCTCACCAAATGCCCTGATAGATGTGGGTGTATGGATTCTAGATATTTTTTTTAGGCATTTAAATGGAGGGGGCTTACATCTCAGAGTGGTCACATACATTTTGTTTGCTTGTTTTCCACATTTTACATTTTGTGAATGTCCTATCAAAGCTTCCTTCCTGTCAAATCACTGCCTCCTTCCCCCAGTTGGTCAATGACTCACCACATCTATTCCGGTCTCCTCTGAACTTAAATCCAAGACCCTTGCACCAAGGACGAAAGGGTTTATATAGCTGGCTAACCATGTTTTCTGCATTTAGCATATAACCTTTTCACTTCATGTTGTTACTTCTTATTGTAGGTAAGCGATTCGGCTCTTCTATACAGTGTTATGTAGAATTTGGCCTTGCATTCATACATAAAAGAAGAGCATGAAATGATTGCCATTTGTTTTCATGTCATTTACCCCTGGCTCTGCTTAGGTAGTTTGGTAATTGTCTTTGCCTTTGTTTTTATGCTTTCTGTCTAGCAGAAAAGATGGCTTTGGCAGTATTTAGCTGTTTTGTATGTTGTTTTGGCAGCATTCAATTCCAAAGATAAGTCCATCACTTAGTCACCTTTGTAAAACACATCACTTTGTAAATAAATATAACAAACTGAGTTCTGCTATCCTTTTCTTGCCCTCAGCTTCCCTGTTGTGGTACTTCCCGACCCTAGATTCGATCCTAACAATAAGAATGCAGACGCACTGTTTATTTCATATAGTGGCAACATTGCCCAATTTCTGTCCATTCATGCTGATCTTGGCAATAAGACTATGGGACTTGTGTATGGCAAAGAAATGGGGCCATTACCATTTTGTTATTTTTAAATAAGTTGCTGTTGTGCAAACTTGACATGCATTCAAATGCTTTTATGTAAGGGTTCCACGTTCCACAGTCACATAGATCAGTATGGTTGTTTTTCTTTTTGGCCGACAGTTGGTTTACATGAGCAACCAGACTTAAAGAGAAACACAATGGGATGCTAACTTATAGCTTTGCTTCTGTTGACAGGTAAATGCGGAGCCTAAGAAGCTAAGCCATGGTGGATCCAAGCACTCCCTCTCTGAGAGCAGTTACCCATTCTCTGAGATAGCCATGAACAGCTGCAAGTACAATGGGGGTGTTGTGAGACCCCTGGGCAGCCTGGGGGCATCGCGGCGAAACCTTGCAGAGCTTGACTCAGAGACACAGCCCCTCCAGACCCTTCACAGCTCTGGCCTGGAGGTGGTGGTCTCCAAGGGTAACGGCGAGGATCCCAGCAAAGTTTCCAATGAAAGCCTGGCCAGGGAGGGAGGCAGTGCACCTCAGAAAAAGAACAGGGACATTGGCTACAAGTTGGGTCATCGGAGAGCACTCTTTGAGAAGCGTAAGCGCCTAAGCGATTACGCCTTGATTTTTGGGATGTTCGGGATTGTTGTCATGGTGACCGAAACAGAGCTCTCCTGGGGGGTTTACACTAAGGTAAGTAATGGTGTTTCTGACTGATTAGCATCAAAGTTGTGATAATAAACACAGACATACTGTACATTTGTGTTGATACATACTGTATATATTTTACAACCCCCATTTCAAAAAAGTTGGGACATTTTGTAAAATGTAAATAAAAACAAAATGCAATAATGTACAAATCCTCCTTGACATACATTCAATAAAATATAGCAGAGAGACAACATATTTAAAGCTGAAACTGGTCAACTATATTGCATTTTGTAAATAAATGATCATTATGAATTTGATGGCTGCAATGCGTTTCAAAAAAGTTGGGACATCAGCATGTTCACCACTGTGTTATATCACCTCTTCTTTTAGCAACACTTAATAAGCCTTTAGGAACAGAAAACACCAACTGTTGAAGTTTTGAAAGTGTAGTTTTGCCATTCTTGTTTGATGTATGTCTTAAGTTGCTCAACAGTCCTGTTGTATGTTGTGCTTCATAATATGCCACACATTTTCATTGGGGGCAGTTCTGGACTGCAGGGAGGCCACTTAAGTACCCACACTCTTGCTACAAAGCCACGCTGTTATAATATGCAGAATGCAGCTTAGCCTTATCCTGCCGGAATAAACAAGGAAATTCCTGCAAGAGACGTCTGGATGGCAGCATATTTTGTTCCAACATCGGTGTGTACCTATCGGCATTAATGTTGCCCTCACATATGTGAAGTTACCAATGTCATGGCCACTTCACATCCCCCTACCGTCACAGATGCTGGCTTTTGAACTTCTCATTGATAAAAATCAGGGTGGTCCTTTTCCTTTTCGCCCTGAGGACAGAATGGCCAATATTTCCAAAACAGACCTGAAATGTGGACTCGTCAGACCACAACACACTTTTCCATTTCACATCAGTTCATCTCAGATGAGGTCAGGCCCAGAAAAGTTGTTGGCATTTCTGAATGTTGTTTATGTATGGCTTGTGTTTTGCTCTGTAGAGATTTGTCTTACATTTAGAGATGTAACGGTGAATAGTGTTTATGGACGAAGGTTTACTGAAGTATTCCTGAGCCCATGTTGTTATATCTTTTATTGTCTGATATTGGTTTTGAATGCAGTGTCAATAGAATGATTGAAGATCATGTGCATTCAGTATTGGCTTTCATCCTTGGCCTTTACACACATGGATATTAGCAGATTCTTCGAATCTTTGGATAATGTTGTGGACCATAGATGTTGATAGAACTAAATGTCTCACAATTGCATGTTGAGCAACATTATTCATAAACTGACTGACAATTTTTCCACTCAGTTGTGCACGTAGTGGCAAACTTCTCCCCATCCTTGGTTTTGCAGGATTGAGTCTTTCAAAAATGCCTTTTTCTTGACTGTCACCTCTTAACTATCACCAATTAACCTGGTTACCTGTGAAATGTTTTTTTTTTTTTTTTTTTTTTTAACTTTTTCCATGGTTTTCATGTGTCCCAACTTTGGTGAAATACATTGCAGCCACCAAATTCACAATAATAATTTATTTACAAAGATGCAGTACAGTTGATCAGTTTCAACTTTAAGTACATTGTTTTGGTGCTGTATTCTACTGAATATATGTGAAGAATTATTTGTAAATCATTGCATTTGGTTTTTATTTACATTTTACAAAATGTCCCAACTTTTTTGTAATAGGAGTTGTGTGTGTGTGTGTGTGTGTGTGTGTGTGTATATATATATATATATATATTCTTTTATAAAAATTACTATTAAATACGTTTATCTGTTTAGTATTGACCATTTTTAAAAAGAGACACAATTGAATACAATTGTCTTTGTTTTCATAATCAATATTACATAAGCTGTATGAGAAAATGGTACTACTTAAAAATGAACACAAAACAAGCTTCTTGGATTTCAGAAAATTGAGTTCTGTATTTTTTTTTCTGATTGAAAATAACTGGATGCTGTCATTGATTGCAAAGATTATTGTACATTTTTTCTAATTTCATCTGACGTTTTTCAAAATAGCAATACCATATAATGCACAATTAACTACTGATAAAACTGTTTCGGAATGGCTTTGTTTTCATGAGAGCCATAAATCTAAATTTTTAATGAATTACTTGATTACCAGTGATTCCCGAAGAACTTAATCAATGTGCATTGTTCCATTGTGTGGGAATGGGTTTGGAATTAGAACAGTTTGGAAAGAAACAAGGTGTCTGAAGTAAATCAGAATAAAGCTTTTGTTTCAGTATATCTCCTTGGCCAATTTGCAAACACTGTTTCACAAGAGAAGGAATTTGAACATATTGGCTTGTCAAATTTCAGAATTTATTTGCTGTATTTGAAAAGACAATAGAAATTATTGGTGAGCTTGAACCATTCACCAAGAGTATGACCTAAACATGCTAGATCTGTTTATTTTCTTTGGTTCTTTTGCTGTTACTTTTTTGTATAGTTTGTAGTTTTTAAGGACTGATATTTTCAAGCTGATCTGAAAAATGTAATAATGATCACTTTTGTAAACTAAGTAGTAGAAAAGAACAATGCAGCCTACACAGCTGAGGCATAAAATGCAAACTTATTTTAAAACATCTAACAATAAATACTTAATAATTGCAGAATAAATAAAACCATCTTAAGACTATGTGCACATAAATTTTGAGTGCCACAGTTAGCGTGACTGATAGAAGCTGTAACATTAACAGACGAGGTTAATAGACATGATCAGAATATGAGTGATGAGGGCGGTGGGTGGTTTCAGACTCAGCACTCGATTGCCATGCAGTCAGAAAAAGGGCTTAGTGTGCAGCTCTGCATGAGAACGTTTTTCACACCGCTGGGTTAAAAGCACAGGCATCTGAAACGGTCTGGCTCTCCGCAGACAGAGCTTTGTAGAGGCAATTACAGCCTCGTCTGGGACATGACAGAGCCATTTGCTGCACGTGCCCAGTCTTCCTGGTTCAGCTGCAGCCTTTCACTCCGAGCAAACATGTACACGTGTACGTGTGATCTGCACGATGACACCCATGTTGGCTATGCACCTGCCGCTGCCGTGCAGTTTAACATGCACTTGTTATGTGGGTTGAAATTTGTTTTATTTAAATGATGTCAGGTGATGATGGCTTTAGGTTGGCCAAGGTATCCAGGGTGGTTTCATCAAATGAGTTTCCCTGGGACAAGTTAAGTATTTTGGGATTGCCCTTTGCCTGTTGCTGTTATGGGTGTCTGCTTTCCAGGTGCCTTAGAGACTTCATTTGCTCTCTAGACTTCTGGTATCTGCGGAGAGGCTGCAGGCCATGGAGCATGAGAAACAGCTCAGGTTGACCATGACAGGATGAACGTGCAGTACATGTAAACGTCTCTGTCTTAATTTAAACCGTCAAAGATCCACTTCCTGATTGTTGTGTTATTTAGTGTCCTGTAAGTCTTGCCCTATACAGAGAAGCTATTCTTTTTAGGTTTTGGTACAAATTAACTTGGTGGCTTCCTATACATAATTATAACAATAGATTTTAGTTCATATTTATAAGCTAACAGGAAATGGGAGCAGTCAGTTATCATAACATGTGCACAAAGCACATAATGTAAAAAGCAATAATCATGTGACATTTGTCCCCTAATTGTTTAGGTTATTTAGATGCTTTGTATTGTATACAGCTGTTAGCAATGATGCTTAACAGAAGCTGCCCTTGATGAACAGGGCAAGGGCAAGGGCAGAGGGCCCAAATTATGAGCAATCCTATTGAAGAGAAGGTACGGAGCACCAGGGACTGCAGCAGGAGACACGACTGTCTGTGCAGGCCGGTGGCTTCCTTGCCATCTGCAGCACCCCATTCCTAATGTTGCAGTGATCCATGGCCTGTGTGCGTGTTGCTGCGGCGCTGCAGAACCGCCACCCCCAGCTCACCCATTCATCTTCAGCGCACAGTGTGGCCCTCAGTAATGGATATGAGGAGAGCTGCGACAG
This sequence comes from Chitala chitala, assembly GCA_025773905.1. Taxonomy (NCBI): domain Eukaryota; kingdom Metazoa; phylum Chordata; class Actinopteri; order Osteoglossiformes; family Notopteridae; genus Chitala; species Chitala chitala. The sequence continues at coordinate 411,084 of JABJVR010000029.1, forward strand.
GCCCTTGGGGCACGTTTTCACAAGATAAATGGCATTTTCTAAAGCATTATAATGCAATGTCTTTACGGGATTTTCTCTCCGAAGCGCAAAGGCGTTTCAGCTCTAATCCGTGTTTCCGAAGCTTGCCGGCAACACAAATGTCCCTAAACTCCACTTTGATTTGAGACAACAGGACACGATTGGGGTGAAACACATTTACTTTAATTTTATGTAAGTGTTTTATGTATATGTAGCTATTTTGGCGCTGGTAGGCCTTCTGTCACAGTCATAGAGTTCTGATCGGTAGATGGTTGTCCGGAGCATGCGGATGGGCCAGCAGGAGGCAGTTTTGTTAAGCAGCGCCTGTGCTCTATATTTGTCGTTAGTATGGGGCTTGGTCTGAAGTGGCCATTAATTCCCCCCTCCTTGCGGGTCAGTTTGGCTGTCTGAGATGAATGGCCGTGTCGTGAGTGCGGGGAACATGCAGAGTGACAGTGACAGGAAGCTTTCAAACAGCTGCCATGCTGTCATACGCAGCTCCGCTCGGCACGCCAGCGCTGTGGCCGGTCGCCTTCACAGCTGCGTCGCGGCCCCTGTTATTAATCTCAATTACACACGTTTGCACCATCACACCACTCCTGAAAGGCTGTAATCAAACTTTGCTTTTGGCAATTTTAATTTTTTTCCCCCCAAATGAATGGATTTATTTCACGTAACGGTTTTTAAGATGTTCACCACAGACGCTGCAGCTCTGCCCGTGTTATGTCTACACTGGCGCCTTGTGTTTGCTGTGTGTTAATTTCTCTGTTTTCTCTCTGTCTCTCTCTCTCCCCCATTTTGCAGGAATCTTCATATTCATTTGCACTGAAATGCCTTATCAGCCTTTCCACTGTTATATTGCTTGGTCTCATTATCATGTACCATGCCCGGGAAATCCAGGTGAGCATAATCGTAGCTTACACTGTGTTTGCACATGACAGAACAAACCAACAGAGCAACTGAGACTGATTCACCTGAGGACTTGCCATCAATAATTTACTGATTCCGTTCAGTTGAGAAAGATAAACAACGAGGTACAAAATTGCATTCTTTTTTGGAAGTACTGCAGTGTCACGAGTTAGGGAAGATTGTTTGCTACCACAGGGTTTTGTGTGACATTGACTTGGGTACATTATCAATTACTTCCAAATGTGGTGAAAGAAAATGACTGATTTATGACCACGTTACACAGAGAGTTAGTAACTAATTAGCTTTGTTAATGTAATGATGATGTTTCATGCATTAGTCACATGAAGATGAAGCTAAAATGGTGTTCTGATTTTTTATTTAGAGTGTCACAGTACAGAACTTACATATGTATATATGAAACATATTATATGCTCATATTATTACACACACAAAACTCTATATACATTATTGAGTTGCCATTATAGGTATAACAAAGAACTTTTTATTCTGTACAATATCATCAAAAAATTTCAATGTAATACTAAAGTATTTAATGTATTATTCCAAGATGAACACGTTCATATCTGAATAACACATGCAGTACACTTCATTTTCATCTGTTTATACTATTAAAGACAAGTAGCAGAATGAAGTCTGACTCCTTGATACGCCTTGATACTTGAACTTAATCTCCTTACTTCATTTCCTCTTAATGAACTGACAATGTTTCTGTGTCTTTACTCTAACCTCTCCCTTGGCGGCAGCTCTTCATGGTGGACAATGGGGCAGATGACTGGAGGATAGCCATGACATATGAGAGGATCTTCTTCATTGTCTTGGAGCTGCTGGTGTGTGCTATCCACCCCATCCCAGGCCAGTACGTGTTCACCTGGACCGCCCGGCTGGCCTTCACCTACACGCCGTCAGTGGCGAATGCCGATGTGGACATTATCCTCTCCATTCCCATGTTCCTGCGGCTCTACCTGATTGGCCGCGTCATGCTCCTGCACAGTAAGCTCTTCACCGACGCCTCGTCCCGCAGCATTGGCGCCCTCAATAAGATCAACTTCAACACGCGCTTCGTCATGAAGACGCTCATGACCATCTGCCCGGGCACTGTCCTGCTTGTCTTCAGCATCTCCTCCTGGATCATTGCTGCTTGGACAGTGCGTGTCTGCGAGAGGTACGTCCCGTGTCTCCGCTTTCGCTCACCGTGCTTGAAAACCATCCCGTCGCCCACTCAAGTCATTGAAGTGAGCACTGGCTACTCCTTATTCTGCTGCTGTCAAAAACAGCTTTTCACTAGGACTTGGATTTTTTTTTTCTTCTAAACAGTCCGCACATATAATTTAAGTACGTAATAAATTCGTTGCTGTCATGGCTGGTTTGGGTGTCGCATTGCCAAAGATCCTCTCTTTTTAAATTAAGAGTCTTCATAGATCTTTTTTCTCCTACTAAAAGTTAGTTGATTAGAAAACCAGTTCTTGGATACCAGTTCTTGGGTTTCCTTTTAAAATACTTTATGCATTGCTTTATAGCCATGGTTTGTTGGTGCTTATTTATATATTTAATGCCCTGCTTTACTGTTGATTGCTTTCTTTTTTCCAGTCCTTTGTGCTTTTGTTTGAAACCTGAGACCTTATGACTAAGAAAAGCATTTTCTTCATAGATTTTAGTTAAATAGCCAACATTTTCACTTTGATGGCATTAGTTATATTTTCACTGTGAAATTAAGTGTGCTAGAAGGGCATAGGAAAAGAAAAGGGAAAGTCCAGCTCTTCAGTCACCCTGACATCAGCTCTTCAGTCTGCTTGACATCAGACCTTCAGTCTGCCTGACATCAGCTCTTCAGTCTGCCTAGCATCAGACCTTCAGTCTGCCTAACATCAGACCTTCAGCCTGCCTAACATCAGATTTTCAGTCTACATGGCATCAGCCCTTCAGTCTGCCCAGCATCGGTCCTCCACTCTTCTCATCATCAACCCTACACTTTCCTTGATATTCACCCTTCAGCTTGCCTGACATCAGCCCTTCAATCTGGCCTACATCAGCCCTTCACTCTCCTTGACATCAACCCTTCATTCTGCCTGACATCAGCCCTTCAGCCTGCCTGATATTAGCCATCTAATCTGGCCTACATCAACTCTTCACTCTCCTTGACATCAGCCCTTCAGTCTACATGGCATCAGCCCTTCAGTCTGCCCAGCATCAGCCCTTCAATTTGCTCTACAGTTGCCCTTTCATCTCCCCAACATCTGCCCTGCAGTCTTCATCAGTTCAAAGCCTCAGGTCTCCTCTGTCCTCACAGCCTCACCCAGTGATAGCATCCTCACCTCTGGCTAACTACCAGATTTTACCACCTCTCATGTGTCAATCAGGACAGTACAAGGGTGCAGAATCTGTGCTTTAAGAAAAATAAAGGAAACTCACACTGAGGCCTAGCACCAATGACTCCTTCAAATCCAAGGCAGATTGCTGATCCATGAAAAACAATATTGTTAAATAATATGATTCTTGTTTTAACTGAAGTAATATGATTTTGCTGTGCTACCTTTATAATAACAATAAATGATAATAATAAATGATTCCCCAAAGATTTGGTCAGGAATTTTGTTAAAAATGATGCATATAACACTCCTTTACTTGCCACTAAAGTAACATAGAATTAAGTAAACTGAAGTTTGAGAAGTCTGAGTTTGAACTTTGGCTGATATTTGGTTTGGCAGAGTCATTGTGCTGTTAGCTGACCTTCAGTTATTAATAAGTATCAAGGGTGATTTAGAGCATGGCTCGAAGTGTCATGGTCTAGGCTGTTGACATAAAAGAATTTTGCTACATCCAGGATTGACCTTTGCAAATAAGGGGCTAAAGCAGTAGCCGCAGGATCTTCTCGTAGACCAGGCCGGTCCAGTCCCATCCAGTGCAGTGCAGTTCAGTCAGCTCGCATGCTAGGACGTTGTTTACCCCTCGGTCCATCTGGTGAATTACCTGTATGTGTCTGTAACTCACTGTTGTACTTTCTATTTCCCCACTATGCTGCACCGTAGGGATACCATGTGAGTTCTTGTTCTCTAGCTGTGGAAAAGCCATCATTGCACCGAGCTGGCGCCACTGCTGCTCCACGAAGTGGGGGGAAGGAAGGGCGGGGTGGTGGAAGGGAGATGCCCAGACAGGCAAAACAAAACATTTTTGTCCCACTTTCCCGTTCTAGACAAAACATGTCAAGAAAGGACAAAGCAGACCGTATCTTCCAAAGTAGCTCAAATACTCAGTTATGCTGAGTTGAAAAGGGGGGAAATTCAATTTATGCTTTGCGTTAGATGTAACATGAGAAATACTCAAGCTCCCAGGTGCATTTCAACCAGAAACATATTTTTGTGATGTTTTGTAGTGGATGGGGGCAGGGGGAGTCTGTGCTAAAATGGAGCAACTCCTTCACATCACCTTCATACACATGAGCCTGGAGGGCAGGTCTGTGCTCTAGTATTATTTCTCATGCAACAATTTCACATTGCTACCATCCTCAGACTCTCAAAATAGTGCTGAAGTTTTCATAAATTAAAAAAAAAATGCTCACAGATTGTGCAATGAAGAAGAAAAACAGTTAGTCATTGTGGAAAAATATACAAAAACACACATAAATAATGATAACAGGAATGTAAATATAATGTTAACATGATTAGATATGACAAGATATTCTAATTATTGTTGCCGTTTCTCTTACCCAGTTTATGAGGGGAAAATGTATGACAAGCAAATAATTATAAGAGAAGTTGGACAGTGTAGCTTTATGCTTTCTTGCATAGATTCTCCTCTCAGTGGGCAGTAAAGGAACTGTGCAGTGTTTTTCTTTATGGAGGTGTCCACTGACTGCACTCATGTTCTGTATACACACACACATATACTGCACCATGTCTAGGTAGCAACACCCCAGTCTTGAGTATGCAGCGTGTAATTAATTCAACAAGTACCTGACACACTGTGCAGTGGACCATGTTTGCTTAGCATGTGGGAAAATTAAAGGCACACCAGGGGTGTTGGCAGAGACCTAATAGACAGCTTCAGTGGGTACTCAGAGTGGCTGAGGTGGAGCTGTACCTCAACAATTCTCCAGCCCCCTTTTCATTCCTGTCTTACTCCTAGTTTCAGTCCAATACTCTTCAGGCTGTCCCCATCTAACAGAGATGGTGTCATGCTGTTTGCTTGCCAGTCTTACCTTTTTTGGCTTACCTTGCCAGCTGTGAGTGTGCCGGAATAGGTTTGACATTAGATATAGCCCCATGTCACAGAACCTCGGAACTGTTAAGCGCTTATAGAACTTGACAGAATAACATGACGCTGTTTAGGCCATCTCAAGAAAGGTCTTTACCTGACACACAGAAACAAGGTGCCACAGATGGATTGAGGGCTTGCTTCTAAGACATTAATAAGACTGAAATGTAAATGTCCATCACTGATCAAACATTAAAACTGTGCCCTGTTGATCTGCTGCTTTTCAAAAGTTTTTGACAGTTTTCTACTAAGTTGCTCTTTAAAATGCAAATAGTTTTATTTATAAAAAATAAATTATATTCATTTTGGTTTATTAATGTCAATGTCTCGCATTTGTTATTTTTCAGTCAGGGTGGCTGTTGCGTGTGTTACACAGGCAGCTCAGCAAATGGAGGTTCTGAATCCCCCAAAACTGCTCTTGGAGTGATTATTAGTATCCAGCTGATGGCCTTGCCTCATAGCTGTAGACATTTAATCTTCCCTTTAAACTCTAGGCTGACAGGCAAGGTAAAAACTCAAGATAAGTCTCTCAATAGGATAGAACTGTGATGATGCTTCAGTAAATATTATTTACTGAATGTGTGCGTGTGTGTGAGCGTGTGTGTGTGTGTGTGCGCGTGTGTGTGTGTGTGTGTGTGTGTACTTAGAGAGGCACAGGAGATAAGCAAATATATGGCAAACCCAGAATTTTATATTCTGTTTTTAAGATAGTTATAATATTTTATAAAAATGACACATCCACACTGAGCCAAGGCTGTTTGTATTACTGCTCATTTATGCAACTGACACAAGCAGCCATGCATAGACATGCAGATTACCAGATACTTAAGTACAAATGGATAATGAAAGCACTACATATAAAAGGTATACAACTACATCTATACGTCTAGTCATACCACACTCTAATTCTTTGGATTGTGACATAAAAAAGATAATCAATATAAAATGCAAAAGAAAAACTTTCCAGACTATTTTCAACAATTATATTTTATGGATATTTTATAGAGTACTGAATAATTTTATAATACAAATTGTAGAAATACTATTGTCAAATTCTATCCATGGTAGAAACTGGAAAAATAAAATGAAGAATGTTTCTGAAAATATAGAAAGAGAAATTTTTGGAATTTTTTTTTATACTGAAACTAGGATACAAATGCTTATATTGCTTATATTTTACGCTGTGTTAGATCAGGTGTAATTTCAGTGTTCTGGAAAAAATAGTTTCAAAGGAGCAAACATTCCATACCTGAAAAAGAATACATTAAGCATAATGTAATATTTTTCTATGAAATAAGATTGTTAATAAACATAGTAAAAATGAATACTCTTAGTAGTATATTTCATGATGCAATTGTACAAATTATCTGCAATATGACACAGGTGTCATAGAAAAGCCCATAATGTCAATATAAATTTGTAACATGTATGAAAGGCAGCAGCATGAGCAATAGTAAAGGAAGAGGGGAACACTTGTTCAATTGCAGTGACGGCCGTGCACAATAAAAGCCAGCATGGAGCGAGTTTTCTTAACAGCGCCCAACGAAGAGACCCTGTGAAACTAGGCTCATTCCTCTAAATCGGCCTGTGAGGTACCGCAGCTCCTTCGTCATTCTGCTGCGATGATGAGTACCACCGCTATGTTGCCGGCACCACCCTGCACGCGAGCAGTAAGTTTGGTGTCCCCCGGGAGCCCACCGGGCCCCTGGCGCTGGTTGTTTGTGCTGAGCCACGCGTACTCGCTGAGTAGATGCAGAGTCTCATGCGTGGTGCCTTTGTCATTTGAGCCATACCAGAACATGCTGTGAAAGTCGTTTTTCCAGGACCATGAGTAGCATAACAAAGCGAGCCGAAAAGTGCCGAACCCTGAATATTTCAGCTGGGCTTCACATTCACAACTTTCAGGGCTACAAAGTGACCCTCATGATGGCACATTCCGTTCCTGGTTAGAAACTGTGGTGTTATGCATTCTCCATTAGCTCTGTTACAGTACACTGTTTTGTGTGGTGACAGTTATACTGTTCCTGTTTTGTAGTCACAGGTTTTGGATAATTGTTGTAGCAAAGTAACGCATGCATTTTTATTAAAATTTGTCTAATGAGATATAGGGCTTTCAGTATGGCAGTCTTTGCTGCCTGTGGCATTTTACATTTGAAACCTGTACCATCCTGCTATGTAATTTGCACAAAATTATTTGATTTTGACCTAAAATAAGCCTAGGAAATAGGGTTGTTAGGCTGCTTTAAATTTATTCCCATTTTAGCTGCAGATTGTGCATTTTCTTGAAATTAGGATTTTAATTGCTGTTTTCATCTGATGGTGTTTAGGTGCTATACTATGACATTAGTATGCACTGTAAGAATAATCCTGTTATTTAGGTTGACACATTTTTAAACTGTTCAAAATCTGTAGAGGGAGTGTACTAGCCTTGGATTCGGTTTTTTTCTTTAGTGTAAAAATAAGCGCAGCATGGTTTGGACTTGGTTTGGCTGTATTCCTACTTGGTACAGCAGGAGAAAAGGTGTGGTTGTGGCACACTGTATAGGAAATAGCCATTAGTTATCGGATGTATGTATGGAAAAAGTCCATGCGATGTTCTCAATGTTCTCAAAATTGAGGTTAGTAAAATTGCAATAACAATGACAAAAAAAACCTTAAAATGTTGCTTTTCATTGCTGTTTGACAAGACCTCCATGAGCAAATGTATCCAACAGATGTTTGTTTTTTACCCACCAGGATGACATACCCACTGGTCTGGAAATAACCTATGAAGTTTGCTTAACTACTGTATTATGTCACACCCAGTCTTCCAGTACCAGTGAGTGTATTTGCATGCTGCATCTCAGCCATTAATAATGCTGTATGTAGCATTATTATCATTTTTAGAAGACATCAATTTAGCTTACTAGCCTGATGCGGCTCTCAAAAAATGTAAAAGTCAAATCTGATTACAAGGCCAAAGCTTACTCTCTCAAAATTGTGAATTATATATTTTGCCATTAGGGCTGTGAAAATGTTATGTTTTATTTCTTAAGCATTAATGAATTTCATTTGGCAGTAGACTGCTTGTCCTTGTAACCGGTAGAGAGCACTTTCAGCTGTTACATTACATTTCCACCATTGCCTTTACTTGTGCACAACAGATTGGAGAGATTGAACAAGTTGGTAGAGACGTTCTGATGGGTTGTGAGAAGTGCTGAGATGTCTTCTTGTGGTCACAGAACAGTTCCTGTGTGATGTCTTGAATCAGACCATTTGTCAGTATACAGATGATGGTATTGTTTAGGTTATCAGTATTGGCATGTTGAGTGTTTCTGGACAGTGATTGCAGTTAACCCAACCATACTGTGCATTATTTCAGGGCGATATCTTTTAATATATTGTTTTATTACAATAAACAATAACAAGTGATCTCGCCGTGCAAGTGCGTTAGAACGAGGAGTATAACCCCCATCACACACTCGGGAGGCTTGCTAATTGGGTCACCTGGGCTTTGTTTTCTGATCACTCTGTCTTCTACAAATAAAGCCGTGGACAGAGAGTTCACTACAACAGTACTCAGGCAGCCTTTTCAAATTGATGTAGATGCAGACAAAACTGGGCCCCATTTTTTTAAGCCATTGGACTGGGATAAAGCGTAAAATTTGGAACGGCTTTTGCCAGGCAAGTCCCATAGTCTTGCTGTAACATTACGGTGGTGCCAGCTCTGTTCCATTCCATGCCGGTGCACAGTATATTGAGAGCCTCCAATGTTGCTGATCCACAATCACTTTGCACACCATCATCAACCTATTTCCAGCTGTGGACTTTGTGCACATGACAACAGTGTGGAGATTTAACGTTAACATTAAACGGGTTTCTGCCTCTTGAAGCTAAACTTGAATCTCAATTATTTATAGAACTTTTAATGTTGGATTGTGATAAGGTCTTTTTAAATGTAGCTAATACAATGACAGGTTACACTGAGTCCCCAAAATATCAACAATGTTCATAATACAAGTTTGTTTTTCTGGTCTGTTTTTTTTTTTTCTCTGGTTCTTTTTGAAATACCATATATAACACTCAGATCTAACACAGGTAAAACTTGCGTACATAAAGCTAAAGAAATTACATGATGGCAGTTTGCTAGTTATTTACAATAAGACATGTCTGGAAAAGATTACCACTTTATGAAAATGTATTCTTCCTTCTTTGCATTAATTATGAGCCGCAAGTCTTCTTGCATTTGCTCATTTGAGATGATTCAACAAATTAAACAGTAATATATAAAGAGTGTATTGAGTGGGTCATGTGATCCATCAGATAATCTGTATACAGCAGACAGTTGTGTTAAACACCAAGGAGATATTCTTGTCCTTGCCAGCTTTTACCATTTTTGGTGCTGAAAGTGCATATTTCATGTGAGAGGGTGACTGAGTCGATGGTGTGCACATTGAAAAGGAAACAGCGATGTGTTATTGAAGCCTTTATGTAAATACAGATTGATACCCCAAATGTTAAGCCCATCCTTCTGAATGAATTTGCAAGCCACTCAAGAGCTCAGTTGCTGACACAAGTGCCAGGTTTGATCCACCTCAATGCCCCTTTAAAATTTATGGCACAGTATGCATTCATAAGTTCTCCAGTTTAAGCAAAGGCTTCTAAACATAGCCTTTGAAGATATGTGAGCTTCAAATCTGTTTTGGATGTGAAAAGGCTTCCTTTGTGACCTGTGCAGTGTGGCAGTGAGGAGCTGGGTCATCAGCCTACCTCACACATGACTTTCCAAACACATCAGTTTTCACAGGGCTCGATGGAACATACTTCTGAGAACCTGGCAACTACACCAACCCTCCTGCTGTGACAGAACCAGTCTGATGTCCATCCAGAAAATGCCTTTCAAAAATAGCATCAAAGCACCAATCGAAGGAATTTTTTAAAATAAATAAAGGGATTCAAAATACAGCCTGTAATAATTAATGCCTTCATGAAATGATAGCACAGATTTGATTAGTCATACAGATGTATTGCAGTTCCTTTTTGGACATACAGTATATTGGAATAATCAACACCTGTTGGGATGTCATTGATTTCCTGTTTCTTCTCTGTGTGTGTGTGTGTGTGTGTGTGTGTGTGTGTGTGTGTGTGTGTGCGCGCGCGTGCGTGTATGTGTATGTGTAGGGGTGGGTGTGTGTTTTTTTATTTTGTCACACCAATTCATGCAGACCTTAAACATCATTATCAGTATCAATTATATATGATGAAATGAGTACACTGGTATACGTCCTGGTGTTTAGTATTAATTGGTGGTTCTGTTACTCTTTGCTCTCAATATACTGTACTGTTTATCAGCATGCAGGTTGTGAAATTCTTAAAATCTTTAAAGCATGATTTCTTTATTGCTTTTTGCATGAGATTGAATCATGTAAATTATCGAAATTAAAAAAAGGCAAATTTTAAAATCTGCACATTAATTGAGAGTATATTAAACAGTATGGTCCCTGAGGCCATGCTGGGGTTTTGCAGGTGCTATGAGAACCATGGTTTAGAGTGGTAGCCTTTAAAAGGGGAATCACCAAGTGTTACGCACCAAAAGCCTATCGCAGAAATCACAGGTTTGTAGTACAGTTGACTGTTAAGCACTTTGTGATATAGACTTGCTGAAAGCTATAGGCAGAACGTGGATTGTCATCATCTCGATAAATGAAAAGGAGAGACGTTGCACTCTAACGGTGTCCCTATGCCCGCTTGCCCGCATAAAACACAGATGAAGCTGAACATGCAAATCTGCAGTGATTTGCACCACTTAAGCATTGGTCCCACATTTATAAAAACAAGATACAGAGATTAAGATTTATCTGTTATCTTTTTACTGAATGTCTGTGGACCTTTTCACTCTAAACCGAACGCTTGGACTGTTCATTCTTAGTAACGTGTAACACCTGAAAGCCTGCAAAACTGTTTGTAGTTGTTGCTCTCCTACTGACAGCACAAAGCAAAGGTTTAGGCAGAATTAACCGACAAATGACCTGACAATGGTGTGCAATTACTTTATTGCCAATGTTCCAAATAGTGCTGGCATGCTGATGAATCCTCAATGTTCTGTTGTGCTGTTTTCCACACATCCTGTCAAAATTCTTTCTAAGCATATAATTTTCTAAATCGTTTGCTCTTCACGGTTTTGAACAGAAGGCCATCTTCGTTCACCGCTGCCAAGAGGTCATATGAAGAGAGGCCACTCTAGATAGGCAGCTGGACATCCTACTGCTATGCTATCATGTTTCAACTTACGTTTTTGTGTTAAAAAATGTCCTTCCTTGCTGCTGTTCGTGTTTTATATTAATCACATTTAATTAACATTGCGAGGTTGTTTTTTTCTCTATGCTAGGTACTGATTAATCTAGAAACGAGCTCCTTGATATCCTGCTAATTTTATAGCTGTTTAGCAAAATTTAACTAAAAGTAATAAATTCTCTTGAAATGATGTAGTCAGCAAATATGTCTTTTGGTAGAGAAACAGGAAATGGTAATGTGACAGGTATGAAGTAAATTAGACCTCTCTTTATTTGTAGATGGTAGGCTTTGACGGTTTTTCTTCTCTACTGACTGACAGGTAATGGGTTAAAAATCATATCCAGGCACATCAGCAGCTAATTATGCATAAATTGTGACTGTTTTGCTAAGTAAGATGTACAGAGACGCACCTAAAAATTAATGCTTTATCAGAACTGGAGAATAAAAAAGGAGATATTTCCGCCCTTAGCAGCTTTAACTTCCTTTTGATGCTGAAATTGCATATTTCAGCCCCTTGCACTAATTTAGCACTTAATTTTATGACTGCTGCAGACTTGGGATTTTGGCATACGCCACCTATGAGTGCATTATGGTTGTGTGAAAAAGCTGAGGTTCTACATAGTGTATCAAGTCTTTAAATGCAGCTACTTAAAAATGCTGAAAATCACAGTGAACTAACTGCTTTCATTAGTAGTCATTTTTCTGTGGAGTTTCAACAATGTGAGCAAGAAAAAAACCCTTTAATGTCATTCTTTAATGTGAGTTTTATGGCACCCCCTTGCTTGTCATTTAATGCCATGTTTATGTATTTTTTTCCCCACTATGCCCAACCACATCACAGTAGCATGGTTGTTTCTGTTCCACTGTGCTGTTCTCACCCATTCTGACCACCATGCTTAATGCACAGCAGGCATGACACACATTATTTCCTCTGTTCTCAGACCTTTTAGCTCAATGGCATGAAGTTAAATAGCTTTAACAAAAGTTGCATTTTTTTCTGTACATATGATGAATATTGAATATGACAGCTGTAGTAGGAACAGCTGTATTCATGATAACTGATTGTTTTAATGTTTTTTGTTGTTCTGCTGAGACACTGTACATGCTGGTTTTTAGGTTTATGTTCCAACCGATCTTTTAATTAGTAAGTGTTGACTGATCTTTTCTTTGGATGAATCACAGTTCTAACTAAAATTATTATTTTAATTTTAAGTAAAGGAAAGACTGGTTAACTGTTAAACTGTTAAAGCCATTTTAATGTATTTAAAAATTTGTGTAATTTTAGCAAAGCAAAATTACTGTGTTATTTTATTTAGATTTATTTATTTTTGTCACTTGTTACAATCGTTATATTAAATGGTCAATCATTTAGCATAATTTATATCACATATGACTGATTTCCTAGTTATATATCATGCTTGCCATTGATTAAAAATCAATTTGTCATTCGTTTTAGGGTAAAAATAACAAAGTAACTCTGGACTGTCCCTTTTGTCTTTATAGGTATTCTGTGACAAAAACAAATTTGGTTTAACCAATTTTTATTACCAGCTCTTAGCATACATGTTTAAATCATGGGATTAATTCAATAAACAGCCAGTCAGTGGTGATTAATTAAAAGGCGGCACATAAATCCACATATATGAGGCATGCCGGGCCAGAAGAGGGAAGCTCCGGTGTAAGGTATACCACAAGACATTAAACCACAGGATCAATAGGCCTTTGCAGTTAAATTTAAGTACAGTAAATTTGTGCGCACTTGGCAAATGTGCTGAATTATGTCATCCTTTAGAGAGAGAGAGAAGCCAGAAATTTGTTGTGGGTTTTGTGCAACCACAAGCAAAGACATGAACTGGCAAAAACAGCTACCCTAGGGGACACATCCAAAGCTAAATGATTTATTGTTTCACTGTGTTGTGTGAAACTTTGTAAATGTTGGCAGTTTACCATAGGTAGTTGCTTGTTTTATCTGAACTAAGAAACAAAACATTTCCAGTGTTATGTATGTAAACACTCCAAATTAACACAGGGTTAAAGTATCAGAATTAGACTTGCTTTGTTTTTAAATAAAATGCATTTATTTTAGCACTGTATTCTAATGGCGCTGCCACGTTTTACATTTCCCTCTTTCTTTTAGGTTGGATTTCTTCTTATAATATAGAAGTCAAAGTATATCTTAATACAGGCATGGCTCACCCATGTGTCCTCACGTGGAATGCTGTTGTACAGGTGTAAGACTCCGGTCCTACCCTGTAGTGTTTGTCCAACAGTGACCCCTGGCAAGGCACAGGTACACAGGTCACGGCTCACCCTGTGATTTGACATTCAATTGCTACTTCCCTGACAGGGCTCTTTCTTCTTTCTCTTTTTTGCTACTATAGGTATCATGACAAACAGGAAGTGACCAGCAACTTCCTAGGAGCTATGTGGCTAATTTCTATTACCTTCCTCTCAATTGGATACGGAGACATGGTGCCTCACACGTACTGTGGAAAGGGTGTGTGTCTGCTCACTGGAATTATGGTACGTGTTCTACAGCTGTGCAGCCCCCTGTGAGCAGCTCAGAGAAATGCTGACCACTGTTACTGCAGGGACTCTTTAAAATGCCAGTGCTGGTCCTAGGACACTGAGAAATCATGAAGGAGTGTGTGTGTGTGTGTGTGTGTGTGTGTTTAAGCAAACTATTCTGTGTGTATTGTGCCACAAACTAATGCTTCATGTAATGCAAATCTAATGGGGGCATTCTGCCTAGATTTTGTAATCTGTGTGTTACTGCAGAAAATAATAAAATGAAAAGTATGGTTCACAGGCACTGGTCATTACTATTGGTGTAATAAATAATCTTCCAGTCATTTCACAATAATCAGGAGCTGGTAAATATTAAAATGTTCTATGTTCTAAAAAATGCAGTTTCAACCTGTTTCTGCAAAAAATGAAAGAATTCAAAAAATCTACTTTCCAGTAAATTATAAAACACCTTGCAAAAGAAATCACACTGTAATAATTACAATTTTTTTTCGTTAAGTAAGCAATGCAATGAATGTAGGAATATCGTTAGCAAAAGTTAAAGGATGAAGTTGTGAGACAATAAGAAAAGGCGAATTTTTACATAAAAAAAAAATGTTCTGTATCTAACATTAGTTCTGCATGTTTTCGACCATACAAGGAAATATATTTTATTACAACTCATGCAAAACCAGTTGCTTATGGACAGTTAGCACAAAACAAGCTATGTTTTAGAATGCATTTCTATGCAAGCAGAAAGTTATAAAGGTATTTTTACTGCTTGACAGTACATATTGTGAAATTGATCCAGTAAAATTACATTTACTAAAGACTTGCTGGAAAAGGGTGTTTATAATCATGGGGTGGTGTGAGAATACCAAACCTAAAAGCTAAATAACATGGCGTTGCTTAGCAGACATTTTCCTGATAAATGTACGAGACCAAACAAACCATAATTCCACTCTTTCTATAATTTCATGAAACAGGTATGTTAAATTGCTAACTGACGCGTTCCAGGTTTTCATATTTTTAATGATTTGATATTTATTAATTTTTTAATCATCTCCTTAATTGTATATTAGGCCTTGGTGTCAACGTACTAGAACGTTCAGAACTTTTCTGAATGCACACTGTAAGTTGTGCTCCTGTATATTATTATAAAGTGGTCTTTCCACATGTTTTTAAAAGTAGTGATGTACTACACGTGAACATCAGCACACATAGTGTAACTTATATATAGAGTGTACACCTTAATGTCACCAAAAGGCTGTAATTATTTTTCTGTGCCAATCTTGGTAAATGTTTTTAAGTGTAAAATGATCTCTGCACTTTGTGGTAGAGTATCATCTTCTGTTAAATAAGATAAGACTGGATTAATAATTAAGGAGGCGTGTCCAGATGGCATGTAGAATACAACTCCAAAGGCACCTGGAATGTGAGGAGGACTGTAGATCAGCTGGACACTTATAAGGCTATAATTGTATTGTACAGGACACTGGAGTTTTTTATTGAAGCAACATATAGAATATAAAGTCAAGATAGCGTTAGTGAAAAAAACAGTATCAGGAAAAGGAAGATGGGGGTTTAAGGGGTAGTCCACAAAATATGCTTTCAGTCATTCAATTTGTCAAACTTTTAGTCATCAGATTATTAATATAAAGAAGAATATGAGTCATGTGAAAGGGTGGAATGTCACGTATTTTGAGAGAGAACCAATTATTTACCAATTATTTACTTCTACCCAAAATCTGTTAGACACTAGACATCTGAAAAACGTGTTCTAAGGTTTCCTCCGCCACCATAGAAGAAGTACATAATCCTACTTCTAATTTGAATCTCCTAGTGAGAAATTCTGAAACAGGGTAAATCTTGTGGAGTTAAAGTGAGTTTCTTTCATCTTTTGTGGAATAGGCCAAGTGATGAATTTGGTATATGCTTTAACCATACTAGAGTTACCACAACAACAATTCTGTCTGTTTTATAGTCATGATACACAATAGATTTAAAAATGACACTAATAAATTTTTTGTTAATTTATTGTCATTCAAGTTAAGTTCTTGGATCATTAAATTTGGCAGTGTTACTTTCAACTGATTGAGTTTAAAGATTGGAGTTTATTCACAAAGTTTTTATTTTTTTTATTTTTTAAATTGGCATTCACAGAACATTACTTTATACCCTCTGAGTAACGTGTATCCAATATTTCGAGTTTTCTTCTGCATTTCTTTGGAAAGAGTTGGAGTGATGTGGAAAAGTAGATGTTTTGTTACAAGATAACATCGTACTTGAAGAACTGTGAAGAACTGGTACACAGAAACGGTAGATTGTTTTAAAGAAGCTGTCAGCTAAATAAGTTGATGATTATGATGATAATGATAATGAGAACCACAAAAATCAGTAAAAACATGAGAGGAACCAGTCTGAAAGCTGGGTACCTGAAGCTCATCTGTTCCACGGCAGGTGACATGTTGGCCCGCGCCTCTGATGCTGACAGCAACACCTGCTGCGCAAAACTAAATACACCATTCTAACCTTGTGCGGAGGTTTCAGATAACAATGGACAAGTAACAGAAACTGCAAGTTATTAGTATGGGGTCGTTTGAGGACTCCTGAATCCAAGGCCACCTTGTTTCTTACTCAGGGGGCTGGCTGCACTGCCCTGGTGGTTGCCGTGGTTGCCAGGAAATTGGAGTTGACCAAGGCTGAGAAACACGTTCACAACTTCATGATGGACACACAACTCTGCAAACGAGTAAGCTTTGGCGACAAATGCTTATTTACATCCATCATTGACAAAATTTCTGTCAGGTTTTCTTACTCATCTAGTGACTGCAGTCATGCAATAAAATTCTGAAAAAAAAAATGTTGATAGTAACTGTGAAATAAATAGTTGTGGTCTAGGTGTAAATTGTGTCACACATTGCTGCAAATATGACACCAGTATAAAATGTACTGGATTATACAGTGTGCATAAAAAACACTGGAATTTTGTTTTCTGAACGAACGAAATCAAAAAATTTTATTTTCTATAAACAAAGGGGTTTGTATGTCTGGTCATTCACTAACATGAATGTTTGGTTCCTAACCACAATGCAGGTGAAAAACACGGCTGCTAATGTACTCAGGGAAACATGGTTAATCTACAAACACACGAAGCTGGTGAAGAAGATCGATCATGCCAAGGTGCGCAAACACCAGCGCAAGTTTCTGCAGGCAATCCACCAGTAAGTACAAAAGGTTAGGGCTCAGAACTTACCTCTAGGCAATTCACCTGCATCTGAGGCCATTTTTGTTTACTTAGAACTATCAGTCAAAAGTTTGGACATGCTTTGTCTGATTAAAGGTGTTGGAATTTTTTTTTTAAACCATTGTATTTTTTAGATTCTTTAAAATATAGCCACCTCTTGCTTTGCAAAGTCTTAGTATTTTTTTCAACAAGCTTCATTTAATATTTTCCTGGGCTGCTTTTCCAACACTCCTCAAGTTCTCGTGTGCGCTGAGCTGTTTTTGCCTGTTTTTATTTCACTCTCTGCTTCAAGTTATAAAGGCATTTAGGTATCCAAACTTTTGAATGATAGTGTGTATGTGTATTATTTTTCATAGTGTACAATACTAATATTGTTATTATTGACACAGTTTTTAGTATGCCATTTTAAAAAATATTGTTGCTGTTTCAGTATCAAAAACAATTTAACACAAAATTAATTTGTGGTGTCCTGTTACATGTAAAATAAGTGTTGAGAGTCTTGTTTTTTAAACTGCTTCCATTAAGTCCACCCATTACCCTTGAAAATCTACTTTTTTGTTTCATCTGCGTATTAACTATCTTGAGAGCTAAAATTCATTTTACTTCTTGACATTTGTTTCAGTCTGTTCAGTATACAGTTTGGCTTTAATTTTTGTTTGCATTGTGAATAACAAATTTGTTTCATCTACAAATATGTTGTGTTAGAGAACTTGGCAAGCAAATAGGACTGAAACTGTAGTACAGTTGTAATGCTGATATTTTCCTATTTTCCTAAGTTGAAATGTCAGAAAGGACACAAGAATTGTATTAGTGCTGTATGAAGGAGACAATATTTACACAGTACTGGTAGTTGCAAAACTTCTCCTTCTTTGAACTGTTGCTGACATCTGGTTGATCCTGAGCAATAATCCACAGAATTAAAATTCTTTTTTTAAGAATAGCTCAATAATGTCTTCCACCCAGATCGCACAGTATGAAAATGCCCATTTCCTTTGCCCAAATTCAGACCTCCTCTGCAGTACAAACTGTAACAGTTGACTTGTTTTTTTTTTTATAAGCTGTTGGTTCTTAAACTTGTACTGTGTTCTGTCTTTGTTTTGCTTAATCACTGCAGAGCTCAGAAGTAAGTCGCGTCTTCTCTGTTACCTCTCTCCTACAGTTCTCTTTCTCTCTCTCTCTCTCCCTCCCTCTCTCTCTCTCTCTCTTTCTCTCTCTGTCTCTTCTCCCTTTCTCGCTCGCTCTCTCTCTCTCTTTGTCAATGTGACCCGGATATGGTTAATTTGCATGAGGTTTGAAGCTGGATGCTGACTGAGAGTGTTCTTCTCCTTCTTCTAATGGAATGTGAGTGCTGTAGCACCACAGCCCACATGGTGCTAGTTTGGGTGTCTGGACGACGTAAAAGTGACAGCATCCCTTAAGCTTCAAATGTGTCAGCTTGTCTCCAGAATCCATTCATCAACAAGCTTCTCCAGATCTCCATATTAAATTGCACAGATCCCGCACCAACCCTCTACCATCACCTTGCCAAAAAAAAAGAAAGAAAAAAGTGCATGAGCATTAATTTAACATTCACAGTCACAGAGTTTGGCTTGCAGAGATCCTTTAGTCACCCATACAAAATGAGCATGCACTCAATAATCTAGTCGAAGGCTAAGTTCTGTTGATTTATAACATACCTCTCTTCTTATTGAACCTTCCCTATGGTGAAGGACCCTGACAGCTATTCTTACATTCTGTCCAATGGAATAAAATGTTCTGCTGAACATATCAATTTAACTTTAGTGCATTGGGACTGAAGTTTAATGGAGCTCTATAAAAATCCTTAGCCTAAATCCATATATCCATAAATTTAAGTAAATGCAAGCCTGCACCTTTCAGGCATTGCCACAGTGTGATGTTCGGATTCAGGCACAGTTCTGGACACCCTGAGCAGTTTTCGATCATTCAGCGTGCGTACGTGCCGGGCCTTTTTTCCGTGCATGATGCTATGGAGGTCTGGCTCAAGCGAGATGTTGCCCAGTTCTGGCCCTCCCAAACCCGGAGAGGAGTTTTGGGAGCTCATTGTGAAAAGCAGTGGGGATGGAGCAGTGACAGGGACGTATGCAGCATGCTCCGAGGAACGGTCTGCCATGGGACAGTCCGCCAAAGGACGGACCGCCTGTGGGACGGGCTGCCCGCGGGTCCGTTCCCAATGTGCTGCTATTTGGAGAGTACTGTTAACATTTGGGTTCACTGTTCAGTAAAAGAGGTTTTTAGGGTGTCAGCGAGGTAGCTGTGGCGCTATATTGCGACTGTCCTGCTGCATGTAATTGCATACGTCTTGGATGCAGCGAGGTCTGTTACACTCCGGTGAATGTCGGCTCACCTTGTCCTGACCATGCGGAGCTGGTCTCAATTACCTGCATGCCTGTCCCTGCCTGACGATGTTTGCAGTTAACTATACACTTTGCCTTGTATTTTTGTGTGTCTTTAATTATTACCTCACTAATTAAACAGAAAATGCAATACACTGCCTCTGACTCTATGTGGTTTGTGCCTTGGGTAAATGGTCCTAAATAAACTACCATAGTGTAGTGCAACCCCTTTGGTTTGGAGGAAACCAGGCTTAGTACTGCACCGTTTTTTCCCCCCCTTTCCTAACGGTGACCAAGTGAGTCGAGATCCTGATTTTGACACAGCTAAACATCAGCGAACCCGTCCTTCCCTATCCTCAGTGTATTCTCTCTGTGAATGTATGTACGTGTGAGTGTGCACTTTGATCTTGTCCAAATGCTGCTTAACGTCCATAATGCTTCTCTTTAAATGAAATACCCCGTTTATGCATGACAGACATAAGCGGCAGACGTGCCGTGGCGTAGTCCAGATTGCTGTGACTTTAAAGGACTTTAGCGTTGTCTTCACTGTTGCACACTAAAAGCAAAGTGCCATTACTGATTCTCCACACCATTGCTGGTGTTCCCGGGATACATGAGAATTGTGACCCACTCTGTGGGAATGCTCTCCCGTTTTGATTTTCTCTGTCCGATCCATGTGCCTCAGGGCTGGAAAGACGTTTTGCTCAGCACTGCGATTCTATTGTTAAAGTGGCGGCTGCTGTGAAAAAAATGCTGATACTTCAAACCTTAAGAGCACCAGAAGGCTTTCAAGATCACAGCTATAGTGGCTGTGATAAGTTGAGGGTGAGAACGTTATAGTGCATGGAAATGTACTCTAAGCACAGGAACCTGGGGGCCCTCTGACCTTGGTGCTAATGTCATATTTAACATGTTTTTTCAACATTCAGCAGGATGTGGGCTACAACGCTTTTTTTCCTGACTTTCTCAGTTTAGTGTGCTTGAAATGTAATTTTTAAAATGACTTTGCTGTGGTGCTCATACATTTTACTTTTGGAAGCTGATTTTTTTTGTAGAAGTGGTAACGGGGACAGTTTTTTTTACCCCCAGGTGAAAGGTGAAATGTTTAAATAGCAGCTAATTAACTGTATGATTAGCGTTATGACTGCCACAGGTAATGCATTAATTTAGGTTAATTGAAAGCATGCTGTGACAATGTCTTGTTTAGTCCTTATGATAGTGTTGTCACCATGAGGTAATGGAAGGAGATGCTAAGCACCTGCTGCTTGACTAGGCACGGTCAGTGATCAGAGTAAGGTCTCTTTCTCCGGGACAACCTTCAGTCTGTAGTGAGGCTTGTAAATTTTTGGGCTTATAGATGGAAAGTAAACCAGTATGGCCGTTTTTCAGTTATTCTTCATATTCTTGCATGTGTCTGGTTTAGTGTTCTATTCTGAACTAATGGAAATGTGACTGATTCTGTGTTAATCATTACCTAGGAAACCCCTGTTCTAGGAACAGTTCTGTGCTGGTCAGTTGTTTGTTATTTCGGTTAACTGCTGAAGGCAAGCCTTGTAAAATGCTGCAGATGTGCATTAGTTATTACGGATGAAGGTTTTTGTTTTTCCAAAAGCTTTGTCCCAAGTGAAATGTAACCTTTCTGATACATTGTGTCATTGAAAGTTGTTTCAGCTTTGAATTGTACATTTTTCATTTAATGACAGGGAACAACTATAGGAATTAAACTCCAGGAAAACCTAAATCAGCTTTTATTATTCAGCCAGCATAAATGTAACGATCCCTAAGATAATTTGACATTTCAGTGGTTTGTTTTATGAAAATTAGATTTATTTTTATGTGTCACTTCTGTGATCCAGGGTCAAGTTGGCTGACCTGTTGCCACAGTTCAGCTGTATAAATCCATGAAATTGAACCTCATGTAACTGTGAAGCTGCTAATGTGTCATGCAGTAAATTTAAAAACAATGCTGAGTCGGGCCAGGAAATTTCAAATTATGACATATATAAAAGGGAAATCAGGAGACATTAAATATATCTTCTGTTTTTCCTTTGTTCCTTTGTTTACCAGTGTGGAAATTTAAAATGGTACAACTGTAGACTCAAGCAGCTGCATAAGTAGGACAACATTTTTTACTTTACGGCTGTATAAAAATGTTAAAAATTTTCAAAAAAATAATACAGTGGTTCTCATTCCAAATCATTTAAGTGAATATGCTCACTAGCAAACGTATAATTTATCACTGGTACATTTTTGTCTTCAGAAGACCATATTTCCTATGATATCTTTCAGAATAAGAAACAAAGTACCTCTTAAAAGCAATAACCATGTGACACACATCAACAGAGATATAATTAAATCATGGTAATTATTCATCACTAATTAATCTTTTTTATTAAAAATACCTTCCCTGATATAATTTTTGTGAAATCAGGTCTCAATAACAATGTTATACTCAGTTGTATTTATTAAACTTCATAATTGGTCCATTTCTGTTTCTGGTCTTTGATCCGCTTTGTTTGAAGAGAAGTCCCATCAGTTGTGTAGAGCAGTAATATTTCGTTTGTGGAGGTCTTCTGTTTGGATTTCATTGGTGAGACAAGCCTCCCTGGTCCCATCCCACACCTGCCCACCTGCCAATTTCGCCATGCCCGCCCAGTCTGCCCAGTTTGCCCAGTGTGCCCTCACCCGTGCCTCCATCGCCGCAGCTCCTTTTCCTTCATCCTGAATGCGTGGCGTAGTGTGGCGTGGTGTGGAGCAGCACGCCACGAGCGGCCCTGTGTGCATGCGGGAGCAGATAGAGAGCGCTGCGGTGCCTGAATGCTCCAATGGGTTGTACTTGCCATCAGTTTACTTTCCGCCCTCCTGGAGCCAGTTGTGTTTGCATGTGTCGTCTGGCATCTGCACTGAGAGCATCTGCATGTGGACGCTCTGTGTTTGCTTGTGTAGCGAGACTTCACCTCACTGCATTTATTGCTCTCCTTTCCCCCCCCGCATCGGCCCCACCGGCGGGGGGGGGGGGGGGGGGGGGGGGGGGGGGGGGGGGGGGGGGGGGGGGGGGGGGGGGGGG
>JABJVR010000029.1:433828-478961 GCA_025773905.1 Chitala chitala
CGCTAGTGGACTTGGCTAAGGTACGTATGGAACGTTCCGTTTTATCTGATT
The DNA here is from genome assembly GCA_025773905.1 of Chitala chitala. Lineage (NCBI taxonomy): Eukaryota > Metazoa > Chordata > Actinopteri > Osteoglossiformes > Notopteridae > Chitala > Chitala chitala. Next base: position 433,880 of record JABJVR010000029.1, read on the forward strand.
CATCGGACACACTCTCCTCCGTGCAGGACTGCTGATGTAAAGGGACCTTTCAGTTCTGCAGTGGTACACAGGAAAATGTGAATGAATCTCATAGTGTGACACCTTCAATTATTTTTCCCATATTTAATTTGACACATAATAAATATATTAATGCAGAATGACATTGTGTCCCCTGTTAGTATGATCAAAATTGAATAGAATGATCCCACCCATGTTTGTGTAAGTGCATTTTTATTTTTATACTCAGTTCAGTTCAGTTGACTTCATTGTAGATAACGTATTAGTATACCATAGGCACATAATGTGTTTATAGCTCAAGCAGTAAAGGAAGGTCTTGCTTACAATTGCTTTTTTTACTCCAGTTCTCCGTTATGACTATTATAAATTTAATTGGTGACAACGCACTGCTTAGTATATGTGTGTGTACAGATCTCTTGTGTTTTTCTCAGTTGCAGCCAATCACAGTTTGCCACATAGAAGTACCAGTTGTTTCATTTCAGTATACTATTAATTCCAGGATATGGAGCCTCCAGAAAATCAACAGAAAATGACCCATTGAGTGTTTAATTTTTACCATTAATTTATCATTTCAGATAGTTCTATTCTAAGTGGAAGGGTTTTAAAAACAATATGCTATCTGGAAGAGTTTTAAAACAATGGACTGCTTTGAGTTTTTAATGTTCAAATTAACTACTCAGTTACAATACCATTTTCAGTTCAAAGTAATCTGTTCCCCACTAAAGCACAAAGAATTGTATATGCAGTGCCTGATGGGAAAAATGTTCCCTGTGTGTTCAGTTTGATAACAGTAATGTTCAGTGACACTCTGTGTCCACATGATCAATGTGCAGAACCTTTGAGGAATTAAAATGAATTCTTATGACAAGTTTTTGTAAAGATAATTTTTTTTTTTTTATCAGAAAGGTTGCAAACAGATTTTGGTATTATGTTAAAAATAAATGTTAGCGGACATACACATAAATTCAATTGGTACTAATTTTATGTGTCAGTGGTTTTGTGAGCACAGAAACTGAATTATGTGACATATTTTTTTGTTTTTATTGTTTGAAATAAAAAAGTTACGAACAAAATTATATTTATATTAATAATAAAGATTTCTATAGGCGTATATGAATGAAAACAGTTTTGTGTTTAGTCAATTCTTGTCATAGACTGGCAACCCCATTTTTGATATACATTAAAAAATAGGTTAATTTTACAAAAATTTATTTTACATTTCCATTTTTGAGAAGCTAACACAACAATAAAATGAGACCTGTCTATATTTCAATTAGTACAAACTGATAAAAGTGCTGTCCTCCAAGATTTTCAGCTGTCCATTTCAAAGTAAATCTCTCCTTCACTATCTTCTGACTCAAAGAGTAAAAAAATTGTCATACAGGTCATTCTACAGAGCCCCTATTGAAATGTGACAGCTAAAAAATGAAACTGAGAGGTGGCTGAAGTACCAATTAAAAAGAAGAGGAATGTGGTTTGTGTGTGTGTGTGTGTGTATTTGTGTGTGTGCATCTGTTTGTGTGTGTCTGTGTGTGTGTGTGTGTGTGTGTCTGTGTGTGTATGTGTGTGTGCGTGCGTATATGTGTTTCTGTATGGATGCGTGTGTGTGTGCATGTATACTTTTTTGTATGTGTGCATTTTTTTGTGTACACGCATGTGTGTGCGTGCATTTGTGTGTGTGTGTGTGTGTGTGTGTGTGTGTGAGTGAATTTTATCTTTTTCCTCTTTTGCAAACTGGACACAGAGTGTGAGCGCCCGGCAAAGTACTGCACGTGCTGTCTCCCCTGCAGACGCAGAACGTGATGTACGACCTGGTGTCGGAGCTGCAGGAGCGCAGCGAGGAGCTGGACAAGCGCATCGGCACGCTGGAGGACAAGCTGGACTCCATCACGGGCAGCCTGCAGGCGCTGCCCGGCCTGCTCTCTCAAGCCATAACGCAGCAGCAGCGCGATTTCCTGGATGGCTTCGCGCACCGCTTCCGGCCCGCGTCACTGGGCTCGGAGCGCTCGTGGACGCCCACCCGGCGGCGGCGCTCGCCTTCCACCGCGCCCCACACATCCTCCGACAGCGGCTAGCCCCGCCACAGCTCTGCCATCCACAACGTGCGCCGCTGAGGTCCCAGTGCAGACTAACCGAAGTCACGAGAAAAATGACAACTAAAACAGACTGCTAAGTAATCAATTAAAAATGGTAGAGATATGGTTTATGTTTAGCCATTGTATGGCTGTTCAAGTTAGCTTTTTTGTAAAGCCCTTGTATAGTTACTGACTGAGTTCAGGGTGCTGGGGTGAAGCTGGCTATCACCGGAGAGTCCTTAAACAAGACAGAATTAAAACTGCCCAAGCAGGCCTCTGCTCAGCAGTCCTAGTGTTTTATATGGGTCTGCTGCCATGGAAACAGACCGAGGAGAATTATGGCCCCAAGCCAGGAATGGAGAAACAGTGGACTTTCGCTTTCACATGACAGACGTCAAAAGTTTCCTTCTAGTTATGGCTGAGAGGACCTTTGGAAGCTCCAACGTCTGTTCTACACTTTGAATGCAATAAATATGATTGCTTGAGAAACAGGCAATGCTAGTGGCATTTCTCCCAGCTGTATGCTGGGTAAAAAAGTGCATATACATTAAAAATGAATAAACAATGGTGACTGAACAGGGACCCGTGCCCCAATAAATGGAACATAACATAGGTGGCTGGGTGGAAGCACAACAATTAAAAATTTTCCTCCTCATCTTTGGGAGAAAATTGAAGTAAATATAAATGTCAGTATGTATTACTATGAATTCCTCAAGGGCATTTGTGCTCAAATACCAAGATTAAGTGATAAACCCAGCAGTGCTAACTCACCAAAATTTTAACTTTGTTTTGATAAAGGAAAGATTTGGTACAAGAGGGCAATACTGATGTGTCCTGAGTACCACATAAATACAGTAAGTATAAGTGGTACACAGTGCATATAGGTGATGAGACAGTGTAAAATACAGAGGCATAGATATACATTGTACACAATGACTATGACAATACTGTCATTTTCAGCATAAGGTATTTATATCTGACCCATTAATAAATGCATCAATGAGGATAAAACTGCCATAGTCCCAGCACCAGAACATTTTAAATTGTTTTTGTTCATTGGGACAGGTCAAGACGAAAAATTCTGCATTCCTTCCTCAAAACATTCCTCACATAGTTAAAAAATATATATAATAATAATAATATTATTAATAAATCATTGATGCCAAAATTACCATGCAATAAGCAGTTGTCATTTGCACAGGTGAAGATATTAAATTCCTTTAGAAATGGTGAAATGTCTTGTAAAAAAGTACCAAATGCAAGTCCTCTGTGTCAGCTCCTTAGCACGTCAGAGCTTCCAAAGGTCTTCAGGCATTTCAGTGCGACCTCCTCTGGCCTTCCATCACGTCTCCTAGAAGACCTCAGGCCTCCTCTGCTTTAGAACTGAGAGATGAAACCCCGCCCCCTTGCATGTTTCAATGCAAATGGTGATGGAGCCAAACCTTGAGGTGGCTTAATGTTATGGTTTTTTCCCCTTCTTTTTTACAGGATTTTTTTTTTATTATAATGAAATAAATTTTATAGGTAGTAGGTCAGATGTATGATGTTACACCAGAGTGGCAGAGAAGAGATTAAAACATGCATTCCTAGGTCAGTGGCTCAACTTGACAGGGATATACCGTACATATAAAACTACAGAACACAATGACATCGAAACGTGAGGAGATGAACAAAAAAAGGGGCATCCTTTACAGCTGATGTCAGGAAGAGTTAACTTCCTAACATGGTGCCCATGTCAATGTTTAAGAGTTTAAAACGCCAGTGTTCCTGAATGTGATTTTTTATTTTTAAAATGGTCCTCCAAAAGGAAGATTGTGTCATTTTGTGTACCTGGTTTTGACAAAGGAGTAGTAAAACACTTAAGAGAATTGGCAACCTTGTAAATCACATGGGTGACTATCGGAGATGGTCATTCTCCGACTGCGATCGGTTTTAAGACGTGCTCTGGTGGTTCTGGTGACAGTGATTTAGTCGTATCGCGAGGGTTCCAGAATGTTCCGTAGATTTCAGCTAGATCAAGCAGCATGTATGCAGTGAGTGTCACCTTTGTGCACAGGCCCAGTCTTCTGGAGCAAACACCGATGTTTAAACCTCGGCTGCTGTGTGTTATTGCTTTTGGTATGACTGCTGGAGGAAGGTAATTGGCACTGTTTCGAAACACCATGGCCCATGCTGTCTTTGACAGAATTAAAGAAAACACAGCTCACAAACTAGGATCACCAAAGTCTTTTTGGTTGTGCTCGAGTATAGCATTTTGCATTTGTAATGTGGGCAAAAAAAAAAGATGGCTTATCCTGTAAAGTTGTATGTTTGAATAGAGTTTTAGCCCATTAATCACTGCCATCTTTTAAAAGCCATTATTGCTGCAGCTCATGAGTTATACTCCAACACAGTCAATATCATCACTAAATCGTGTTTTATTGGCTTGTCTAAAAAGGCTTGTGAGGTGACTGATGAAAGGTTTTTTTTTAATGAGATATAGGCAGGATGAGTTAAATGGTATTTGATTTAGGATCTCAAACGCAGCACTTAGGGAAATTAAAAAGTATACATGACAGTGAAGTCTTTAGGATACTGTTCCAGTGGACATCCCAGGAATTTACTGTTGCTGATCGCCAGTTAAATTAAACAAGATCATTCAAGGCTTATTTCAAGTTTCCAACAGTGTAGGGAGAATTATTTCTACTTTTGCTTTTTTTAGCTTGAAAGCTTGTTGTTCTGCAGTTTCTGTTCTCTAACCTTACAGAACTGCCCAAAAATGTAGAACACCATAAAGCCTCTGCTGAGATCTCTAGTTTTTGAACTAATATGTTTCTATACACAGGACAAAAAGTAATCTTTCAGACCAGTGTTGGTGAAACACAGCATCACGATGCTGAGTGCGTTAACATCACGTCGTCAGTGTATGGCGGCAAGGCACATACGGCGCAAATTTTATTTTACGGTGATGTTTATAAAATTATTTAACATATAAAGGTGTAAACATTAGAATACTAAAACTTTATGTTGACATTTCCTTAATTTTAATATATGTAACCCTGCTTCCATCTGAATCAGGGCAATTTATTTTCTGTAATTATTCAACTGCAACATATCCATATAATTTCATTTTGTGCATGCTTATTGTTGAATCATTTAGCTGAAACTGATCCAAAAGTAAACCTCATCATTATATATACATGTTTATATTTTTATATTATAGCATAACTGTGTTGTGCAAAAGTACTGTATAGAGATGCACATTATTATCAGAAGTTTTATGGTAGTCCGGACCTCTCTTGATCCGGAAAGGTCTGTGAATCACTTATGGCCTCGCTGTCCAGTTTGAAGGCTAGACAATCTATCACTGCAAGGGCAACTGGAGTTATAATGCGTTATAACCCACACTGTTACTTTCGTTTGATGGCAACAGTTTATACTGACATTTAAATGCACTTTTCAATTCACCCACGGTCAGTGAGTTTATAAAGTTATATTTAATACCTTTATTTTTTTATATTTTTAATAGACTTAATATGATGTTATAAAACAGTTTAGCTAATAGATTTTTGGCATCAGCTTTTCCCAGGAGCAGTTATTTATACTGCGTCATCAATCTCAACCGTCTGCCACATTATGCAAACCACGCTTTTGTGTTAAAATGAAAAACTACCCAGTTTTGTACCCTTCCACCATCTAAAACATTTTATCTGTTTTCCATTCCAGGTATATCTGTATGTGTTTTGCGTACACATAAAATTGTTTCTACACATATTTATACACATGAAATCTACATTTGTAAGTCTATACGTTATGATAAAGATGGTCTGGTGAAGGTTTATCAATTAAAATTGAGGGTTAACTGACAATTATACACTTAATCATCACAAGAAAAGAAAAAAATCATATCTTAGCCAGGAGGGGAACCTTTCATTGTGAGCGAGCCTTTAGCCGTCTGTGACATGCACATGGTGTTTTGGAACAGTCTCCGGGCTGGATTAGCATTGCTGGAAGGGGAAGGGCGTTAAATTCCTGTGATTATGCCCTCAGTGAGGGTGTCGCAGGAATCCGTGGCTTGAATCCGTCGCTGACACTTGCGAGCTGGGCGCACTCATTTCCAGCCCTTGTTCCTTTTTCCCAGCAATCCCGTCCTTCGCTCCTTTTCCCAGCAGTTTCCAGCTGCATCCCAGAATTCACAGCAATCTCTTCATGCTCTTCTGCAATAGCCAAAAAGTCACAGCTGTGTGTGGAAAGGAAAAACCAACATAATTATACTATTATTAGTAAAACGTGAACGAATCAAACCATTCGAAATGCAACAACGAAGACGCAAGTAAGTATCTATTAGACTATATTATTTCTCAGTAGAGGCATCAGATAATTTATAATTTTTTAAACGAGAAAAATAAAATGAGTGATAAACACTTAAAGATGTATAACCACTGTTTTGTACACACTGCCACATTATGCATAACTAGTAGCACTGGAATAAATCAAGTGTAATGACTGAAGACTTGTGACAGTTTATCTTCTTTTCATGTTGCTGCACATGGTGACAAACGGGTTTCATAGGGACAGAGAGCTGCTAACGGGGAACGAGGAGAGAAGCGCGTTCTGCAGTGTGTCCTGCTGTCGGCTCTCACCACGTGTTTCAGGCTGAACCAGCTGCTGGTGACGGCCTGTCCTTGAGGGTCCTTGCTGAGAAACGGTGATCTAAATGACGTCTTGAGCAAAGCCCTAACGTCTCTGTACCGTGGAGACGGACTGGGAGGTGGAGCGTGCGCTCGCTGAGCTCTGTGCGGCTGCGGCCGGCATCTCGTTACCGCCGGAGCAGAAACCTGCTCAGCTGCGAGGGGGGTTGCCTCGCCACTTTGTCGACAGGGCACCTGACAGCTGTGGCAAGAGGCTCCCGGCTCATGGTGTGAGTGGGAAAATGAGTTGTGTGTCACGGCGGTGGAGCAGATGGCCGGCCTTCGGCGCTTCGAGGCTAAGCGGCGCGGCCATTCCTCAGCCTCTGGGTCTGGGTGTGAGTGAGGGGCCAGATGGGAGCCTGGGCAACAGTGGTGGGAGTGCCAGGTCACGGATTTTGTAATTCCACGCACCCCTGGGCTGAGTAAGACCCACGTACCTTTGACAGGTGACTTTGCTACTGGCTTCTTGGGTGGCAGAGATAGCAAGAAGTGGAGAAGGAAGGGAAGGTCACATTCAGTGCCTTCAGACATAACATGATGGAGTTGGTCCTGAAGGGTGAGTGCTGGAGGAGACCAGCTGCACAGATGGAGCATTCTTCTCGCCACAGCCCCCCGATAGAGTCTTCTTAGGGTTTTCAAGAAAATGCTGCAACGACCCTTATACCAAGAACGGGTTACAAAAGAGTGAGTAAGTGAATAAGCAACAGATGGATGGTATGGGTGCCTGTCAGAGATGGCCGTTGTCCTGCTGTGACCTTTAGGCGCTGAGGACAGACTGTCCCTGTCATGGCTGTTGGTGGACAGGACAGTGGACACCTTTGGTGCAGAGCCTGTCCTCTTGCTTCACGACTCCAGGTTCATGCCTGACCTGTCCTGTGTAGAAGCACTTCAAGGTGCCAGCAAATGGCCAGGAGGACTCAGGGTCAAGGTCAGAGGTGAAGGTTGCTGAAAAATGTGTGCCTACTCATTGTTATCTTTTGACATGCTTAATTCAAAACTGGACTGTCGTAAGAAAAACTTCTTGTGCTTCTGAAGTGAAAATAATGCACCAAATCTTATGTTTATATCCATCTGTTTTTATCAGAGGTTTCATTAAGTGTATGTTAGTTGCAGTCCACAATTTTTTCAATCAATACAAAAATGTATTCAATTTATTTTTATATAGTGCCTTTTGCCCTAAAGCCTTTAACAGTAATTGAAATAGAATTACAGTATTTAAGACACATTACATGGAGATGATTCAAAAACTCCCCAGTATAGATAAAAAACCTCCAGGGGTCCAATCCAAGGTCACCTAGCTGGCCATTATACATGACAGAATTAATATAAGAGCTATCTAGCTCTGGGTATCAGTATGCAGTCTGTCCCTTATTTACAGTACTTATAATAATAGCAATGTGTATGTAGACAGGAACTATGTTTATGTATTATGCTTTGCTAATTACATTTTACCAAGACACAACATGAAAAAAGGTCAGTAAAGTACCATTCCTAAACCTAATATTAGCTTAAATATAAAGACACATTGCCTTCACAAATATATATCACCTAATATAATGAAACCAAATATATGTATATACTATATATGCATCCAAAACGCCCAAGCAAGATTTAGAGATATTTTGTAGTTTATTCTCCTTACAGAGAGCCCCTTCATCTTTCTCCTTTCTGAATAGACAGTGGCTGGAGAACGAAGAGAAACATCTCTCGGTTTGTCTAGTTTTCTGCTTTCATCAGCTTAAAAGTGATTCACAAGACACAGCTTGTGTGAGGCTACTCCGCCGCCTGAAACAAACGCACAGAGCTCTGTAAACCTTTCCTTCCTTCTCCTGCAGCACTACGTCACTCACCACAAAGTGCTTTTTTTCCCCAGTCAAATTTCTCAAAATACCTCCACCATCACAAACCCTACAACACTCCAGAACAGGACATACGCAAAGACAAAACCTTTTAAAGACTTAGTGTGATCAATAATTTAAAGAAATGCTTTCTCATATTTTCCTTACTGTAGCCACCTACCTGCTCATAAAAAATCCTGATATTAGACAAAACTTTTTATAGGTACTTTTTTTAGCAAAGCAATAAGATTCTGTGTAAATGGCACATTAGACACATTTGTAATTAAATTATGCACATTTGTGGCCACTGGTTTCATGATTTTTAAATTTGCTTTTTGTGTTTATAACATTTACAAGCAGGCTTATGGTGAAAATTGATTGATTAGTACATAAATTGAGTTATTTTTGCACCAAAAGTGCTGTGCAAAAATATTAAGTAGCAGACGCAAAACATTATCGCCTTTCTTTGTACTGCCAAATTTCTTTTTGCTTCTGACTTGGTGGGTGTTGGTAGTGTGGACCACTGATGCTCAGCTACCAGCCAGGAGTCAGAGGACAAGACCTGCCTACTGTTTGAAACAGAAATTGATAAAGGATTTTAAGTCAGGATGTATTTTTTTAGACAGCACAACTGCATTGTCTTCAATGTTTTATTTCTGTTTCATATTGTCATTATGATTCTGGCACAAAATTACCTCTTCAGTAATTTCCTGTGGCATAACAATCAAGGTTGAGGTCAGACACTAAAGACGGCACCTCTGTATCTTCTCTTCTTCCACAGACTCCACTGGCCACATCCCAAGGTTTAGTAGAAACTCATTCGCTGGAAAAAAAAATTCTATTTGCCTCTTGTGTGAAGGTGTCACATTCAGTTCTGTCTGGAGCAATATTAAACCCAGAAATAGTTCAGAGTTGTTCATTGCAACAATATAAAGTTACAGGATTGTCTCAGAGGAAACAGTGTTCGTAGCAGCACTAGAGTAGTTCTTACAAAATGATCCACACTGCAGGATCATTTCTAAAAACTGAGTGCCGTCTAATTTTATTAATTTTCATAACAAAGTTCCATCAACCGAGGCATGCAACCCAATCTCGGCTTTTAAAGGAATTCTGTCATTGCAAGTCTTTCAAAGTGCTTGCACAAAGATAAGTAAACCTTACTGCTTTCAGCATTAGCCAAATTTTTACTGCGGATAACCGTGCAGTTTGAAGAAGAGAACAGATGCATCTCTGGGACTTCTTGTTAGTGTAATCCGTCCAGTAAAGGCCAAAGTAGCCTTCAGCGTGCAGGTTTTACATTAGGGCTGATCCAGGATCATATTACCTGTGTATCTGCAACACTCTGATCATTGCATGTAGTCAGAATTCACTGTTTAGAATCAATGAGCTATACTTCAGTGCCAGTTGTCATGTTGTGTAAGTTAGTGTAAGGATGCCATCTTTTGGAACGCAGGCATGGTACAGACTCAGGGTGGCAGAGCCCATAGCAATGGCAGACTGAACCAGGTAAAAGAGAAGGCTTTGCGGCTGACAGAGCTGTCAGAGCATGACAGAGCATCGCAAGGACAGAGCATGGGCCTCTTGCCGTTTGCCTGTACCTGTCTGTTTGAAACCTAAGCTGCCTTTGAAGCCTCACATTTATAGACAAGAAAGGGAATCCACTCTGAAATGCCCTCCAGTACAACCTTTTAAAATGAAACAGGCCATTTATGGAACACCCCCAGTAATGCCCAAAAGCAAGTCTCCTCACAAATGCGGCAGCCACCGATATGACTATTAGTGTATCAGTACTGTTAACCTTACAAATAACTCAAGATTTTTGTAATGTTTTAAAACACTGTTATGGATCACCTGCTCAGAAATGCTGGGAAGTATAAAGCATTAAAATCAAATATGTTAACATTCTTCCTCCAATCATCAATCACATAATTGTGTCTCTGTGAAGCAAAGTTAGAACTGCCTACCACAGCGTAGACACAAAGTGCTAATGTGTTAAGCACATCTCGTCAGAGAAACAAATACAGTGATAGATAACATATCATAAAATGCAGGGGAGAGAGGAATTTTTCTACTGTGTTTCATCTATTTAAGACTTAAGAGGCATGTCCTAGCATTGGACATTTATTTTGGTAAATTTCCATCTTTGACTCTCTTTTGCCGAGGACCCCAATAATGTGACAGCTTATCAGCTCTCAGCAGATGGGTTTTCTCTCAAGTGCATCCTGAGGCATGGAGAGTAACTAGAGTACAGGTCTTATATGATCCCCCAAGCAGCATGACTTCAATTAGACTGATGGAACAGGCTGTTGTTGGTAGCTGAGTACATGTACAGCATTCACATGAAAAAGAGAGGGGGAGCTTCATAAGTTATTAAAGGGCAATAAAACTAGCAGCAACGCAAGCGGGACAGGTGAATCTGCACTTTTACAAGGAGCTCCGCCGATGGGACGGCTTGGTTCCCATGACGATTGCAACAAGGAAGGTAACATTTCCATCCAGGTGAGCTTGAGAGAGTTGTTAGGGGTGGAATGTGAAAACGTAGCTGTTTGAGTTGACGGGAGAGGAGGTGTAGTGCAGCAGCTATCTGGCACCCTTCATGTACAAAGTTTGAACTGGATGAATGACAGGGTGTGGATTTTACTTGATCCAAAACGCCATTCTGCCTCCAGAAGGATTATAAACCAGAAGGATTATAAACCATATACAAATATGCATAATCACAGAAACACGGGGAGCACAGCACATTGTCGAGATGCTTGTAAAAAGCACGATATAGAAAAATGGGTTATTATAGGCAGGAGTTTATGTTTGTGTTCTTGATTTGACCGTGTGCTATAGGAGCTGCTTTAACCTGAATCTGAGTCTGCTGTGGGTGATATCAAATACTATTAATATATACTCTAAAGAGCAGTTGTCACGCAAGGTTTGAATTTGATTAGTTGCATAAAATACAAATTTTGATTAGTTGCATAAATACAAACATGTGCAAGCTGTGAGTATAGTCATATATACATATATTTGAACAGCTATGAATTTCTGACCTTGGTCTATGGAAAAGTAAAATAATACTGTGCACCCTTATAACCTTTCAGCCATTATGCTACTCTGCATTTATTGGGAATTTTCACAGAGTTCCCATCTTGCAGGTGCTATTAACAGAGAGAGCAGTATATCCACGAGAAAAAGAAAACATTAGATCAATACTTCAGAAAAAATGTCTGGGCGTGAGACTGCATCAGTTATGGTGATTAGCAAGTGTACGTTGACATTTTGTCCTATGACAAGAACATGTCCTGTTTTGAGCCAGTCTAATTCTGTTACACTGCTGCCACAGAGGCTGGTACAGTGTCATACACACCAGCTGTGAATCTCATCTGCAACTTGCGAGCTGACCTTAAAAGGCCATGTTTTGCCTCAAGAATAGTGTACATGAATTGCTTTGGACATTGTTTAGCTAATGTTAATAAAACAAAAACGCAACACAAACAGTACAAAAACAATGTTTCACAGAAATTAAAAAAAAAAACGTGCATTGCTCTGTTACCTTTCTTGCTGGCCTATATGTTTTTATATTGGCTTGTTACATGGCTAGGAAACAATGTACTGCAAGGTTCAAAGCCAGAAACCAACATTAACCAACCTCAAAGTGGTTAGTATTGCATGTTGGTGTTTTGTCTTCAAACACAGATGATTAAATGCAACAAAATGCAAAACGTGTATTTCACGAACAGATACCCAAGCTGACAGAGTGGTAAATAATTGTCTTTCATGCATAGGCCTGTGAAAAGGCAAGGAATTTTTTGTGCTGAAAACAAATCAGCTCTTTTGATTAAAGAGAAGAGCATCAGTAAGTTGTCTGGTCAAAATGGTAACAAACAAACCCTTGACACAGCGCCTCACAGTCTTGGGAGCAAACTTTGACTTCCATGTGACAAAACTCTGTACCTGAGGAGTTCTGAGGTCATTACATCACAGTTTTCATTTTTGGCACTTCAAAGACATAGAGTCAGCCAAGTTAGTTATTTAATCCTCTGCTTATCTGGGTTTAAAAACAGTCACAGTACAGAGACCCTTTAACTTTTTGCACTGCAACATCATTTAGAGATCTTTCAGAATAAATTACTACATCTTCCTATATACTGCATGATTTATTTTTCTGACCTACAGGATCGTGCCCTTTAGGAAAGACCCTTCTTAAAAATTGCACTTACTGTAGGGAGGAGGAGAGTGTGTTATCTGTCCTCAGATTTCCACTGCCATGGCTGATGAATGCACTAGCTGTCTTCCACTCTCTCCATCAATCATTCTTAGACACTGGGACGCCTGACGGAAATGGAATGAAACGTTAAAAATTAGCTCACTGTCAATCTGATACCGTAGCACTCTAGAACTGGTTCGCTTATCAGAAGCAACTTTTTCCCTGCCTGAAGCATTCAAAGCAGAGCCTCTTTCTTTCTATAAATATTTGCAAAGTTCCATTGCATAAGAACCGTGTAATTCATCATATGCTAGCTGTACAGAGCTATCTTCTGCTTATATAACAAAATAAGGTATTGGGCCTAGCATATACTTTCGTCAGGCCTATTATTTTGATTAAGACCAGGCCAATTTACAAAATTACTGTATTAAACCACATTTAAAATCATTTTAGCTTCTTCAACATTTTTGGCCTAAGTGAACTCTATAAACAGAATTGAGAATTTTGTTAACAGTGAATACAATATATATTTTATGCACACAGAATAATTTATACTGCAATCAAAGATGATTACATAATATATATCATATGTGATAAATTCAGACTATGACATCTGGTATTGTTACTAAGTGTGTATTTAGAATGTTCCCAGTATGAGAAACTACAATTTCAGCATTAGCAGAAACAAAACTGTATTAATATAATTATGGAAATAATTAGCTCAATCAAGGGCGTCAGCTGAGTCAGGATTTATCCTACTGAGTTCAGTAAGATCAACTGTCAAGCAGATGAAACAAAACAAACTGCTTTTCCATTAGGTTTCCCTTCTTGTGCATGTTACTAAGGAGCCATTGTGGAGACACTGCTGGTGCTGAGGGCAGTTCAGCTTTGAGGACTACAGGCAATGATGTAACTGCACGAGAGGAGTGAGCATCAGCTGCTTTTACTCCCTGCACTGCACAAATCATGTAGCTCCACTGTTGTCTACAGGCAAGAGGAGAACCTGTGCAAGAGGAGAACCTTAAAAAAAGTTCTAACATATCCTCAGATGTGTCTACAAACACGATGGCAGAATCACAGAAAATTGTTTGTACCAAGTAACATTACTGTCTAAACAATACTGTCTAATTTAATTAATTCAGACTGAAATTTGGTGCTTTGAGGTATCAAGGAGAAGGAATAACTCAGGGTGCTTAATACAAGTGCATATAAAGAAGATAACCATTACTATTAAAATTTGTCCAGTGGCAATGCAGAAAGCAGTCATAAAAGGATGTTCAATTATTTTGTTTCAGCACTAAGCACTGAAAACACATGTTCTGAAAACAGTTCCTATAAACTAACACACATTTCATCTTTTAGTACCCACAAATAAATATGAAATGTACAAATCTATTTATTAGAATATATTTATTACAAATACACTTTATCGCAGTGAATTTTTAAATAGGCATCTAGGATTTTGCTGCCACTTTGTCTCTTTATTACTGGTGTCCCAAAGAGATTACGTTTATGGTCATGCAACTAATTTAAAGGTAATTTAAAGGTTTCAAAAGCCCGTTTGTGGTTATCAGCATTTCTGGAGCTGTCAATTTCTTACCAGGTAAGGAGTGTGTTCAGCACCATTACTGAGCACAGAGTTATCCTTTCACTGACCACAGTAACACCCTTGCAGAGGACCCTGTTGACTGCAGCAGGACCTGCATCAGGTCTGCTCCCACAGAGAAGCAGGCAGTGAGTGAAATGCGACACTGACACCAAGTTGTGTGCTTTTCTCTCTCTTTTCTTTCTTTATTTTTGGTTTCGGCAATCTGGCATCACTGACATCACTCATGAGCACGTACATGGATAACGCAGTGGATGCCCTTTCTGCTGCACTAAAAAACACAGCCATGCTTGGTTTGACACTTTTGGGCAGTCCTTAAGTACAGACCTGCAAAGAATCAGTCAATTAATCTCCTTTCCATTTCTAACATCAGCCAAATAACAAGGATTCAGTTCACCTGCCTGGTTTTCAGAGTCTGGGAATTCTGACCCTGCTCCTTATCATATTTGGCCAAGTCGAATAAATAAATAATAATAATACCAATTCAGACATAAATACGTAAATCTTTCATATTCAAATCTCAGTGTGGAGATCTGCTGGGGGATTCTTGTAGGATTTTTGAAACCACTTTGAACACGTATACGGTATATGTGTAAAATGGGTCTGTACACTGGAAAAGTGTGTTATAACAAATGTGGGTGCCATCCTATTTCTTATTAAAAGTGAAAAACTCAGGAGAAAAATCAAGTTTAATTTTCTCTTTTTCAACATATATTTGATGTCTCCAAATTAAATTTTCTGTGCATTTTATGAATTAGACCGTGAGGCCACCAGGATTAACTACAGTATGGGTTCACTGACCAAAACATACTCAAAAAACATGGTTAATAAAACGAAGCCTGAAAGACTGTAAAGGGAACAATTTCACATTAATTTTTTGTATTGCTATATACATGTAGGGCAATCTATTGGATTAGAAAAGAAAATTATTTTCTAATTGTAACCAACCAATTTAAAACATACATGCCCAACAATGCAAGACATTTTTCCAGGAAACTGAATGGATCCAATGTACATGAAGTACAAAGACTACTAATGTTATATGGTGTATCTATTAGCTGCAATTCTGAGCCATACTAAATGTAATATATGCTGTAAAATGGTGTGCTAATCTGTCAGAACTCCTAGTGCACCTGTTTAACATTTACACAACGTGCTTCTGTAGAGAAATTCCATCTCCTTCTTCAAGTCTTCATTACATTTTGTTACAGCCATAGGTTTGTGTGCATGGAAAGATTCCTTTTAGACCCGTCGAGCATTTAATATGTATTTTTATGTAACTACAAATATCGTTATTGACAATTCTGGGGGATAATTTAATGTATTTTTATGTAGATTTCCACAACTTTCACTTGAAAAGAAAAAGAAACTCAACATATTGATTCTGTAATGTGATATTTGTTACTGGGCAAAAATCAGGAGTATTTTCTCAGGGCCTGGCATTTTCACATTCATTTACAACTGTCTTCTGGGTACTTAAAATGCAGCATTTAGTATTTGTACAGCGTCACCTTTACATGCAATAGTGTGTATTAGTTACCTGTACAGCAAGTTTCATTCTCTAATGTCAGCAACATTTAACATCCAGATATAAAGACATGATTTCAGAGGAACATGTATACACAATACTCAACACACAGGCTTGCACAATCAACAATGTTGAACAAGAACAATGACATAGTAGTTGTGCATTTGTCCGATGTGAATGGAGTACAGGCATTACAATTACATTACAAAGGAATTACCTCCTCCTAGTAGTAGTAGTAGTAGTAATATTAATAATTATAATAATTATTATTATAAAAACAATAGTGCTCTAGCATGTGCCCTCAGTGTTACCCTAATAATGATAACACAAACAATAGGATTCCCACAGATGAACTTCTTGGCCCACTAATTAGAAGGAAGAATGGTCTGTGCATTTAGATAAGACATTGACACAAATTAGTGCTGCACCCTAGTGGCCACATTTATAAAACTTACACATCCTGTCCATAGGGACTTTAAAGATAATTATTTTTTCTGGGAAGCAATTAAATTGTCACACTGTACTTCAAGGTCCACAGTTTTTTTTTTTTATTTTTAGAACAGAAAAAAAGATTAGTGTTAAGTTCCATGATTCCATATTATATTGCAGGTTTTTGCTTGAGGACTTGAAGAGATCAGGTGTTTCTACAGTTTGATATAATCTTGGTTATTGCTATGAAACAAAACACACACATATAAGTGACTTGGAAATTTTAAGAAGCCAGCTGGACCTGACATTATCTGTCCAGCAGCATATTAGTCTTACAAAGCCCTGGAACATATGCAAGATGTAAAACTGTAAAACAAATTTTCTGTGTAAGTTAATGTCTAAATAAAGATCAGGGTGGAAATAGCTGGTTTATGATAATAATATGAGGCAGTTGCACTTTTCTGATTTACCTGATTACAGTCTACAGTAGTACTGTACATTACAGTGGTACTGTACAGTTGTACTGTAGATGACAGTAGTACTGTACATTACAGTTCTGAAAATTTCCTTCCTGGCCTGTTATGATCATTACTGTAGTTCAACATATACAGAGAGTCAACAACAAAATGACATGTGTTTTTGTGTGTGATGCAAATACAAGTTATGGTACATGAAAAACCACTTTCTGTAAGCTTGAATATTGAGTGAGTGTCAACAGACCAAAGCAGGCAGATGCATATTTATTTTAAAGTGAGTTACTGAGGAAGTGGAACATCCAATAATGTACAGTGTTTCACAGGAAATTTATTTAAGGCCACTATGACAGCATCACAAGAGAATGACCCAACATTGCCTCATAATCTTTATGATCACTGTTGGTGACCCTTTTCCACAAACATTAGGAGAGAATTTGGGTAGAATGCCAAAACTCTGCTGATTTTATATAAACCTTCTGGGTGATTATTGAGTGTATTTAGCAGCAAAACATGATGCTGTTCCTCTTGGTTATATTTGAACAAGAGCTGAGGGCAGCAATGCTTTGGAGGCCATCGCAGTCATTGCTTGGGATCTGTGGTTTCATCATACATCTACTGACATGGAGAATGGGAGCTCTGACATCAAAGGCTGTCTTTGTACACCCTGTCATATGTTGGCTGAGCTGCATCCGAAAAGCTCATTATCTCCTGCATCAACATCAAGTGTCTGCAGACCATTTTTTAACATAGATCCTACAAAAACAAACTGGAGCTGTTGTCAAAGGTCATTAATGTGTCATTTTATCTACAGTACTGGTGTGAAAGTAGGGTGTAACTAGGCAATGAAAATGAGGTGCATTTTTAGCACTACTGAAAATTTTAAGACTTTATCATCTTTGAACTAGCCTCAGCATTATGTGTTGTGTGGTGTATTTAAACCGGCAATGCTAACAACCAGTTCTGCCCTGTATATATGTGTGTGTGTGTGTGTGTGTGTGTGTGTAGTTGTGTTTCACCTTTCAACGGACTGACAATCTATTTTGTTCTGTAACAGGCCACAGGCTCCATGTGGCACTGAATTAAATGAATCATCTGAAAAATAAAAGATTATATAGTATATGTGATCACTAATACCTGATATACTGCAAGCAATGAAAACACATTATGTGTCAGGTCCAGCATCCTGGCACCTCCATTTATAAGATCAACCTGCAGGCTTCACCATCCTCATTCATGTCCAAGTGTTGTATACCTCTGACAAGAGATAGATTGGGAATATGTCCCTTACAAGGTCTCAATGATGAATATTTATTATCTTATTGTACAGCATTATCTGATCTGACCTTATGTCAGATTGTTTAAAAGAAACAAATATTTCACCACTAGGTAATGAAAAAGGTCATGTTTTTAGAACTTTGCATGTCTTGTAAGTTTTTGTTTCAGTTATAAGGTCAGGGTTAGGGTTAGGGTAAACTGAGAGTAAATTGCATATAGACATTTATGACAAGTTGTCTGGCTGTATCTACAAAACATTTACCAGTCCAGATGTATCAGACTGATTCCTGTAAATAATTTCAAGATCTCAAAATTATTTGGAAGTCATGTACAATTATCTAAATAACCCAATTTGAAAAAAAATCTACAGATATGTTTAAACACATTTAACTGCCATAAAAGGGTGCTAAAGTAAAAATTCCAGTGGTATAGACAAAACCAATGTATAAAGTTGTCATGCCAGAATTAATGGTACCTTCTATAAATTCTCGTGCTCTCATTAAATAAATTGCTAGACCTAAAAATAGTAAAATTAAAAATGGTGAAATTATTTTCTGTGTTCCCAGTCCTCTTAAGCCCTACTTTCCAGCAAATAATATTTATTTATTTTCTAAGAAAATAGCTTTATTTCTAGTTACTTTGTTAGCTAAAGCTTAAAACTAATGTGTTTGCCTGAGGTGGCAAAAATGTAATGTACAGTATATATATAATTCTGAACACAAATGTCTTTTCGTCATCATATATTTTATTACCATAATCTAATACACGCATTGATGTAACACTCTGCACTGTACAACATTATGCCTGAATTACAGTTTGCCAACAAAACTACTTTAAAATACCTTTAAAATCACTCAACTGGTCCACAACTTTTCATTCTTCACACTCAGCATTCATATTATAAGCCACACACCTGATATGTTTAGCATAGGTCCTTTTTTTTCTCAAACCTATGCTCAGAAAATTTTAATGGACAGCACAATGAGAAATTCTTTTCCTACAGCTACAGCTCAAGGATCTGCTGGAGTATTTCCAAGAAATTCTTCCTTGCACCACCCAGCAGTCTTTGAATGCACATTAATGTGATCTAAAACATGTACCAAGTACCTGATAGTATAGCTGCATGTTTCACCTCCTTGGACGCAACTAACCAAAGTTGTCTAACTGGACTGGATAGTCAAAATTATATGTCAACATATGTGTTATCTATTAAGCCAAAGCCTGAACTAAAAAAATAGCCGCCTGAAACCTGTTTAGCTTGTTTTAAAAGACATGATGAAACCTTAGTAGAAGAGATCTCAATTTATAACTGAATGTATCAGTTTAAATGTACTGTTTATTCCTCTTACCTGCCTCTGTTTGCTGATACTATTTCCATTACTTATAGAGATGTTAACTGTGTTCCTTCTGGTTCCCAAGGTCCACACATATGTCCTTAAACTTGAAAAAACACACAAAAGAAGGCTTTACCTTTGTCTGGTACAAAGTGTAGTTTAAAAACAAGCTGTCAGTGCACTTGGAGAGAAAAATATTCACAGCTATGGTCTTTTGATCTCTGGGTCATTTTGGCCAGTGTGTGAAAGCTGACAGTTGACTTAAGACACTCTTTCGTTCTCAGTTAAAGGAAATTCTGAAGCATGTACTAGGCTCCTGTGTTCCAAAAGGCGTTTAGGAAAAAATATACTCATGAAACCTCATTAAAGAACTTTTTCCAATATACTATATCTCCACTAAGCTACATCTGGGCTTTAGAAAATCTTGAATGTGCAGCTGTTGGAGGGCACAGTCATTCTGACAGAGGCCCATCCACTGGTCATTTTTCTTTATCCAAGTTTAGTTATTTTATTCTGTTAAATGATTGTTACTTAGAGTGAGCTCAACTACTTCCATTTTTCATGTCTTTTGATGAAGGTTCCCCCCAGAGGAAACAGAAAGTTATTTTCCTAACAATATCACTTCAATTTCTAAGGGCGGAACAGCCCAATAGTTTTGATATGAAGAGGGGACTATTGTCATCTCACAGTTAAATGCAGTGCTTAATTGTATCCATGAAACTGACTGGGCATTCCCAACCCCTTCTCTGAAGATTTCTCAGTAAAATTTTGATTATACTCAGCAATCAATACCTTCTCCATCATGATAATGGAGATCCCATTGTTACTGACTGCAGGGCTCATGTCACTTTTGCACCTCTAAGTGGACCATTAATATCCTACTCCAATAGGGACCAGTTAGCATAAGCTACATGGCTACAACTAATGATTTCAAAAAGCACCATGAGCTCCACTTGTGTGTTGGCTCAGATCAAAGTGTAGTGCTGTGTTTTTACATAAGGTTGCACTCTGCCTGATTTTTACCTTTTTGCTTCATTTTTAAAGGTTTTTTTTATAGAAGGAAGTCAAGGAGGAACTGAGGTGTAGCAGCTGGTAGCCTGACCACCACTGCCACAGGCAAACCCTCAATATCTTTTTTACACTTTTAGGGTTTTAATTTATTTTACTGTTTTACTGTTTTGTTTTTAGTTAACTTTAAAATTTTAGCCTCAGCTCTCCCAGACCCAAGATAAGTGAAGGTGCTGGGAGTGTGAAAGACAGTGGATGGCTTGGCTGAACAGGGACCTTCTTGCTCTGAGGCTCTGACAACAACAAGGATGGCAGCAATGGACACCGGTTGGATCCTGGGGCACGCACAGACCCAGGTGAGTGTTACCTCGGTAGCAGCTCCGATGGCCAGCCTGTTTGGTAGGATTGGGGCCAGGGGCAGAAAGCAGGGAAGCCAAATCTAGGCACCATTTTAGCGGCATGCCTTGTTAGAGCTGCGGACTCCTAGTGTACACCCTTGGATGAAGCTTTGCCCGAGGGACACCACAAACCAATGGAAAGTTACTTCAACACCTAGAGCAAAGGTGGACTATATAGTGCTATTTACATTAATAGTCTCAATGAATACCAGTTCATTCTAAAATGTTAGCATGCCCAGAAGGGGCTGCAAGTTTTTACAAAACTTTGGAGAGGTCCTCCAGGGAAAGAAGATGATCTGGGATGAGCTGGGGTGTGGAATCGGCGCCACCAGTTTCTCATGAAGTTTAAACAGGACTGTAAGTGGGGGGGTTGTGCACCCCCCACCTTATTTTAGTATTGGGTCAAACAGGGGTACCTGTTTTATGGTGGCCAGGATCCCATCTGCAGGGTGTGGGAGGGCTACGGCCACAAGGCTAAAGACTGCCAGAACCGTCTTGAGCTGGGCCACCTAGATTGGGACTGCAAGGATCCCTGCTGTTGCTGTAATTGCAGCAGGGAAGAACACCTGATGTGTTCCTGCCCCAGCAGTATACGGTCTTACATGGATGCATTGCATCTTGAGTCACCCAATGGACCAGTTTTTGGGGCAGGGGGGACCTCAGAAGCCAAGAAGCAGTTCCCGAAGCCTGTGATGGAGGCCCTCTGCAAGTACTTGTCTCTGGTGGGTGATGTCCCGGCACCTACCAGGAAGCCTTCCCCAGATTTGAGCCAGGCCCTGACAGTGGTGATTAAGAGAAAGAGGAAGGATAAGAACCCTAACAACAGAAAGGCCCAGAGCGAGGCTGCTCAGCTGCCAGGTACCCCCAAAACTGCAGTGCCCATTGAGGAGGCCCTGTGTGATCTCTTATTCCCAAAGGAGGAACAAATTAATTGGCCAAATTCAGGGGTTTCTACAGTCCTTTCTAGGGATTATGTGGGGCCTCATTGGTACCCCAACAGTGACGGCTACTTGTCTGAGTTGGGGGCGATGTTGGGCATCAGCTGGGAGGGAGATCCTGGATAACGAGAATGAGAAGGGCACTGCCCTTTTTTTTCAGAGGATTATTCTTTTTTTATAAATTTTTAGTGTTTTTACTCCTTTAACCCTTTTTAGTCTTTTAACCCTTGTGCTCCAATGGTAGATTTTAAGGTTTTAATTGTTAATGTCAGGGGGTTAAGAAATCTTGTCAAAAGGACTGCAGTCTTTTAGGACTTGGCATCCTCCCCCTTCTCTGTTTGCTCTTCTTGCAGTCTTGGAAGAGGGGTTAGTCTCACTGGAGCATGGGCAGTGTCCACTTGAAAGGCATTGGCATACTGTTTGGGGACTGTGCCTTCACTGCAGTGCATGGAAGGGCATTGGGGGTGGACACCACCTGGAGAGGACAGCGCATTTGTGTGATGTGTCTCTACTCTCTGGTGGAGGCCTCATCATACATCACCATTTTTAAGGAACTGTCCCAATTTTGTGACACTAGCAGATACTTAATTTTAGCAGGTGACTTCCACATTTTTTTGGAAGGCAGGGGGGATGTCAGCACTAAACACTGATAAAAATCTTATCCACAGCTTCAACCTTACTGATGACTAATTTTGCAACCCCACAGATCCGGGACTAGCCTAGTACAACAGTCATGGGGCCAGAAGCCAGCGGGACTACATCTTGACTTCGCACTGTCACGTTTCCAGAACGTAAGGCACGGAGGGAAGGGGTGAGTCCAGAGTAAACTATAACCATGAACAAGGACTACGAACAAGAAGGGCAACCGCTGACTTGGCCAACTAGAAGCCTCTGACCATGCTTTGCATTGATGTTAAAACCATTGCAAAATCCCTGATAGAGTGCCTGAAGAAAAAAACCATGTCACTTTTGGTTCAAAGCAACTACACCTGTGGGGTCCCAGGCAGATCCATGACCTATAATCTACACCTGATCCAGGATGCAATCACCTGGATTGAGGACAGAAATGTCTTTCTGGCACTGGTGAGTCTAGATGAGGAAAAGGTGTTTGACCTGGTAGACCATCACTTCATATCTAGGGTTTTACACAGGCTAGGTTTTAGGCCCAGATTTTTATAATGGGTAGGTATGCTGTACACAAGGTCAGAAGCCAACTTTCTATCAACAGTTTCCTCAGCAAGGTGGTGCCCCAGGCTAGTGGAGTGGGGTGCCCTTTCTCTCTGCTCCTTTATTTGTTGTATATAGAGCCGCTGGTAGCTGCCATCAGGGCCCATTCCACAGTAGATGGCTAGCTCCTGCTAGGAAGTCATGGTCAGATGGTGAAACTGGCCCAGTACACAGACGGTACCACATTGTTTGTGTTCTCGGACTGGTCGCTTGGCCATGCCTTGGACTTGGTTCAGGCTTTCTGATTAGCCTCCAGAGCTGTGCTGAACCTTGGTAAGTCAGTGGTCAAGTACTTTGGCAGCTAAAAGGCCAGAAGGGACAAAACCTGAGGTCTCACCCTTAAGGTCAGTCCCTTAAGGGTACTGGGGTCTACTTCTTAGCAGATGCATGATGGCACTGGGGGTGTGGAAGGCCAGGTCCCTGTCCTTCCTTGTTAAGGTGCTAATATCATACCCCTCATTAGTCACCGCCAACTGCAGCTTTTTACCATGAAGGCATACAAGCACAAAGCAAACTAAACCACTCAACAAAGTATTATTGACTATGCTGAGTACAGAATGCTGATTTCCTTGTTTGTTAATATTAGCTTTTCCTACCAACCCACTGCCCAGACTCTGGCTTTGTCTCTATGCTTGCTGATTTGACTTTGGTTGACAAAACTCTGCTAAGAGGATCCTGCCTCAGTGTGCTTTCTTCAAAACATGACAGAATTTTTTGTCACAATATGGATCCTATAGAGTATGAGGAATACCTGCATCAACAAGCCTGTAACGATTCCCCAGAACACAGGCGCAGAGGCAAGGGTAGAGTCTATTGTGCGAAGGGTACTTTTAATACAATGAACAAGAGCAAGGTATGCAAGGGCATGAACTAGGTACAAACAAGGATAACAGGGCCAGAGTCAACACACAACAGAGCTACAATGAACCATTACATTAACAACAGGCAACCAGACTAAGACAAGAGGGAGGTATATATAGGGAACAATGCACACAGGGATCAACAAGGTAAGTACACAGGGCTGGCAACACATAATGAGGGCTAATTACATAAGTGAAACATGGCAGGAAAGGTGACATTTGGTGGACACACGAGGTATGGCAGGCAGGACGTGACAAAGCCACACAAATCGCAGAACTCACCACAGCACTACAAGCACCCTGACAAGCACTCGCAGCAGCCACTCTGGATTCTCAGACAACGACCGCCTCTCCCAAACCATTACTGTTTTCAGCTACCAGTGGCTGACAAAACACAATCCAGCTATTGATTAGGCAAAAAAGAACTTATCACTTGGAGTCCATGGTGCTGCTCTGATTGCTTTGAATCTGTCATGTTGTCCTGTCAATTCACTTCCAATGAAAGTCCTCTCCAAGAAAAGGCCCATCCTGTGCCTGAGGAACACAAAAGTTCTGCAGACGTGTTCAGCCACACTGCCACCTACTCACTTCCTTCATATTGCAAGCACAAGTGTCATTGACCTCTTAGAGCAGGGGTGTCCAGTCATAGTTCTGGAGGGCACAGTGAGTGCAAATTTTTGTTTCAGCCAATTTCTGCTGTTAATTGAAGCTTAATGTCAATTAACCATTATAGATTTGTTTTTGTATAGTTGTTACATATAATTGTATCAATCCAAAAATTCTAAACAAGCTTTACTCATTATTTAAAAAGAATTTTAAAAGCATAACGGCTTGGTGATGTCGCATTTTTTAAATAATTATGATATATTTTGATTTTTAATACATTTATTATTATAATGATCACTTAAGTTCTTAAGTCACTTCTCCTGATTAAATATTTTAATAAATATATATTAAAATTCTTTGTCATTAGCACCTGTTTCTGCTGTTCATTTATTATTACAATTTGAATGCAATTAATTATTCCTGGTTTGAATAAAACACCATGCTAAATTATCCAGACAATTTACACTCTGATTCAGCGGTTAGAGCGACATTGTAATATGTGATTTTTAAATTTGTTAGAGAACTGAAAGCAAAAGAGACTCACTTTCTTTGTAACTGTTATTTTCACTGAAATGATTAAAACAACTAAGTGCAGACATATGTGATTGGTTAGGAAGAATACAGAGAAGCAAGGATGTAATTGACATTTAATTGAGACAGTTGTCAAATAAAAAAAATTAACTGGTTGGAAGAAAAACCTGCACTCACAGCGGCCCTCCAGGACCGTGATTGGACACCCTTGTCTTAGAGGGGGCCTCCCTGCCAAAAGGTAAAGTCTTTTCTCTGAGACAGAAGAACGTGCAATGGAGGTGTGCATCAGGGAGGTTTTAGTGCAAGAAATCATTTAGCCTTCAACTTCCCCAGCTGTTTCTAGTTTCTTTATTGTTCGGAAAAAAGATGGGTGTCTGCAACCATGAATTCATTTTTGTGCACTAAACTTTATAACTCATAGAATTGCATACCCTCTGACTTTTATTCCAGCTGTGCTAGAATAACTTCACTTGGTGTATATTTTACCAAACTGCATCTCTACACTATGTACAACCATATATGGATCCACTCAGGCGAAGAATGGAAAACCGCTTTTATCACCACTAGAGGGCACTATGAATACCTTGTAATGCCTTTTGGTTAACAAAACAGTCTGGCCATCTTACAGCTGTTCAATGCTTTTTCTGATATGCTCAACCAGTTTGTTATTGCCTACATTAATGACATTCTGATGTATTCCCCTTACTTTGATTCCTGTGTGGATCACATGAACCAGGTCATCCATCAACTCAAAGAACATTAGCTGTACATAAAATTGGAAAAATGCAGATTTCAGCAAACCAGCATCTGCTTCCTTGGGTATGTCATTTTCTCCAAGGGGGTACAAATGGACTCAGTCAAGGTAAGTGCCATTGCCTCTTGGCAAACCCCCCAAGACCATTAAGCAGCTCGAGAGGTTCCTAGGCTTAGCAAACTTTTACCAGTGCTTCATATGTAACTTCAGAATGATGGCAGCACTGCTTACCTCTCTGTTAGAGGGTTCACCAAAAACGTTGCGATTCATGCCAGAAGCAGAAGCCGTGTTTCAGCAATTTAAAAGCTGGTTTGCCACAGCCCCGATCCTAAAGCAACTAAATCTTGAATTGCCTTTTATGGTGGAGATCAATGCCTCAGAGACAGGAGTCGGGGCCATTCTCTCACAGAGACAAGAACAACAATCCAAGATGTACCCCTGGGCATTCTTCTCCCAAAAGCTGTCACCTGTAGAATGCAGTTATGATGTTGGTGATGAAGAACTGCTGGCAATCAACTTGGCATTCAAGGAGTGGAGTCACTGGCAACAAGGAGCCCATCACCCCTTTGTGGTGTATACCGACTACCACAATTTCAAGTACGTCAAGGCTGTGAAATGCAACAACTCCAGGCAAGCCAGATGGCCACTATTCTTCTGTTTCAATTTCCATGTCACATATCTTTTAGGAAAAAAGAAACACCAAGGCTGATGCATTGTCCCACCAACATGAACTCACGTCCGATAAAGATGGCGTATCCACCATCCTTCCTTTCTCATGCCTGCTTGCTCCAATCCAGTGGGACCTTGTCATAAGCCAAGAGCAGGACACCCAGGTGTGACACACATCCAGTGTTTAACTGTGGTAACATAAGGGACTATGTTCTTGCATGTCCCATCCGTGCACAGTAAAAAACACCCCATCGTGCTGTGGTTAGTGAACTACAGCCTCTTCCCGTTCCCCATCAACCCTGGTCCCATTTGGCTGTAGACTTCCCCTCAGATCTGCCATCCTCTGAAAGTAACACTGCCTTATTTGTTGACCATTTCTCCAAGATTTATCACCTAGTACTTCTTCCAGGCTAGCCTACTGTCTCTGAGACTGCCCACCAATTCTTTCAACATGTGTTCCAGTACTACAAAATCCCCAAGGACATAGTTTGTAATTGGGGACCGCAGTTTGTTTCTGATCCTTCTGTAAGAAATTGAAAATAGTGGTTAGCTAGCTCCCCTATGACTGTGTCACCTATGTTTCTTTGGCTGAATACACCCAAAATGTGATAAATGTGATTCTGCGTTTGCTGATTTGGCTTTGGTTGACGATACTCAATAAAACGACTCTGCTAAGAGAATCCGGCTGTCACGCCCTGCCCACTATGATCCTTGTGTCTACCAAGTGTCACCCTTCCTCCCATTATTTCCTATGTATTAGGTCTTCGTTATGTGTTCCCAGCCCTGCGTCATTGTCTTGTTATAGTTATTAGTTATCCCCAAGTGTGTTCTATTGGTCCTGTTCCTATATATACTCCCCTATGGTCTTAGTGTGTTGGCCAGTTGTTGTAAGTGTAGTTCCATTTTGTTTGTGCTTAAGTATTTATGAGAACCTCTATTGCTCGTCTATGCCCTTTGATCAAAGTGCTTGTACCTGTACCCCTGTTTCTGTTATTAAACCTTCGCACATTAGACTCTTACCTCATCTCCTCGCCTCCACTCCCTGGAAGCGTTACACCAGCCTCACTGTGCTTTCTCTTGAATGTTACAGCCAGCCCTTCAAGTACACATTTTTTCTACACTCCACTACCTCTTCCACGTTTACCCCATACCCCGCAACATGTGACACGGCCTTACTAGATATGTATTCAATGTCATCTGGGGGGCAGGTACAAGTACGTGAGTAGAGAAGTGTTGTATCTGGGCAAAGACAAAGGGGGATTAGAAGAGTCTGTACACATCTGACGGCTCCCCTCGAGCACCCCATCAGTACTTATTGCAGTTGTGTTTGTCCTGGCCCATGCATCATTTAGTCAGCGGTAGTCCAACTCCTGAACAAAAGCTGAGATACTGCCGGACCACTACAACCATGCGGTGAGGTGGAGTAAGTTTCTTCTGGCAGGCCTTTAACCAGAGGCCCTCTCCAAGTATGTCATCTTGTACAAGGCCTTGCTACAACAGAGAGGCGCATGTGCTGGCTTAAGCCTGGAGGAGGAAGTGTGGACCAGGGTTCAGCTGAAGGGCCTGGATCACCAGCTGCAGGACCTGAACTGGCAATGTGTTCATTGCAAGTTGCCAGTCAGGAATATCCTATATAAACATAAGCTCACCAAGCACTAAGGCTGCCCCAGACCCGACTGTTCAGATGGTGAGAACATGTTTTTTGGGACTGAAGATACATGCAAGGTGTGTGGAGACATGTAACTCATCTGTGTAGGATGCTAGATCAGCAGTTTGTGCTGACCCAGGCAAAGGCGAAGAAGGGGTGGCTTTAGGGCGCTCAGACTCCCTCCCTGTCCCAGACGTGCTACTGATCAACACTACAAAACGCTAACTTTGGTATACAGGGACAGACTTGAGCACTTGGGGTACATGTCAGAAGGGTTGTGCTAATCTAACTTTTAGGATAGAGCAAGACGTCACTCGGTGGGTATACCATATGGTGAAAGAGAGGTAGAAGGGCCTCTTTGAGCTGTAAGTCCCACCAGTTTCTGAAAAAGACACTTTCATCTGCAAAGGTAAGTGGAGCACTTCTGTTTGAGCATGCATCGGACAGGTGTCGGATGTTTTCATGGGGCACATTCTTAACTGCTACACAGGTTTTTGATCACTCTCCATTTTAAAACCAGATTTTAGCTATATGGAGCATTGAAAGGCAACTTTTAATTATTAATTATTATCTGGAACAGCCACTTGGTCTTTTAACAAGTTAATGGCCTGTTGTGCTGGATTTTAAAATGTCTCCAAAATCTGTATATTGTGTTTGATTTTTGTCTCTGGTCACTCAGTGGGTAGAACATTAGGCTGGGATGTAAAAGTCTCCTGGTCTGAATCCCAGCCAAGCCTCCAGGTGTTCCTTGAGCAATGTGGCTGCCCAATGACCCCCCAGGGGAATGGGTTAAAAGCAATGAACCAGTATCACTGTAAAATGTATGTATGTGAAATGTTGTAAATTGCTTTGGATAAAAGTGTCTGCTAACTGAATAAATGAAAACATGTCTATTTAAAACTATATAATGTCTATGTTTAAATTATTATTGCATGTAAATAAACTTTGTGTGTTTGAACTATCGGTGGGTAATGAGCGATAAATGCCCAGTTGTGAATTCCCTTTGGAGTGATCTTTCTGAATAGTACAAAAATGAAAAATAACATTTAAAATTCTGCAACAAAACTGAATATCGCGATGCCTCAATGCTTTCAGTGCTGGTCCTTAGTCTTTCTCCTTTGTATTTACTCTGAAGACTAGTTTAAATGCTTTCAAAAAATTACACTACACATTTACAAAGTAGTAAAGAACAAAGGTGTACTGCAGTTTTAAGTTAGGAGATCTCCAGTGGTGCAGACCACCAAGTTTGAACCTTTTGAATCTGTAAAAACAAAAAATGTTCTTTTAAGATAACTATAATGCAAACACTTTCAAAATCTTGCTTCCAGTCTTACACTCCATTTCTGTAAATCTTATGGTAAATGCCTCGTACAAGATAGTTTTAACGACTCCTTGGCAATATGTCTTGATATTGAACAATTAAAACACATACCTCTCACATATATACATATATAAATATATAAATAAATAGGAGAAAACTGATGGAATTACTTCTTTTCAGCACATGATACTCACGATGTTCAGACCATTTTGGATACAGTACACTGTATATGGGACTGTTGCATAGTAGACACTGAAACTTTAGCCTTTGTCCAGAGATTTTTGCTTAAAGTTTAATGCATCATGGAACATGACCTTGCACTCTCAGCTAATGTAACTATTATGGTGTTGACCTCCATTTGTTAACCTCTAAGGCAATTTCATAATAATGCGTCTGAGAGTGAAATGGGAAATTTGTCACCTCTGCATCCTGAAGGTCACCTTCCATCATGTTACAGTTCCCTCTCAAAGAGTGTGAAGTGACTTCTGCTGATTTAAGTGCACATTAATTAAGAGGCATTT
This sequence comes from Chitala chitala, assembly GCA_025773905.1. Lineage (NCBI taxonomy): Eukaryota > Metazoa > Chordata > Actinopteri > Osteoglossiformes > Notopteridae > Chitala > Chitala chitala. The sequence continues at coordinate 463,808 of JABJVR010000029.1, forward strand.
TTGCACAAGCCCCAATGCAGTCACAAGACCAAAGTGCTGCTTTAATAGATTCTGGACCCTGCAATTGCCATGAACTCTTGGCATATGAGGACACTCCCAGACTACCTCTGTGGACTGCCCTGTAACATGGTCTTCTAACTGATTCAAACATTTTAGTAGTTTGTACCATTAAATTTTTTGAAGACTGATAAATCTTGCACTGGATCAAGATTAGACACATTTTAAGGTGGGGAAAAAAGGCTATTGCAGTGTACGATAAAAAAAAAAATAATAATAATTAATAATAAAAAAGACAGCATTATACTTTTTGTGGAAACACAGTTGTGAAGATGCTTGGTTTCCTGAAAAAGTGGTGAATCCAGGGGGTGTCTGATTGTGCAAAGTAACCCCCAGTCTGAAACTAGGACACCGCCTACCTCCCCTTTTAATTTAGGCTATTTCTTTTCTTGTAATGTTGATAAAATCAGAAATGATTGATATCGCTGGATCTAACTTGGCCTAGAAACCGCACTGGAAAAGTTCTGGTTCAGCCCACCCTCCTCCTCTAGCTAGAATGTGCTGTCAACATAGAAGAGAAGCTGTGATCAGCTGTTGTTAAAGTGGGCCCAATTAAGTTAAGCATTGATTGGAATTGGAGATAGTGGTCTGATGAAAGTAATTTCATTTGTACTTATTATGGTATCAGTTACTGCCATAGGATGGCACCATTTTATGACTGTGCTCTTTACTGGTTTTTAGAGTAAAATGTTTTGCAATGGAGACTGTGGTTTCTATTTTCATCTCTATTATCAGTTTCATATCATATATTTTTCATTCTCTACACACAGATTTTGTCTTCTTTCAGTGCACCGCTTTATGCAGTCACAGCATGATCCTCTCTTCACTTTCTCTAAGAAAGGGAACGGCCTGTACAGTCACACCTTTAACGGGAGTCATCATCTTTGAATGTTAATATATCAGTGTTTCCCATACAGTCATCATCACCATAACCATCTTCTATATTATGTGCACCACACTTCATCAGACTGTGCTCATCTCCATACACTTTTAAGTGGTAGAAACATAACCTGCTTCCTCTACCTATTCTCTTCATGTTTCATCCATGCAGGGGCACTGTAGAGGGGTGGAAACCTATGATAATTCCAAGGGCCCTTGACTGACAGGGACCTCAAAAATTAGAACACAGCATAGCATATTAACATAACATCTAACATAATATCTTTCTTGAGGCCCAAAATATGTAACAGTGGCCCTGCATCCAAGCCATATGTGTTGGCCTTATTTCCTTCTATGGATAAATGGCTATTACATCCACTTTCAAACTAATAATGTTTGTAGAACCACAAAGTTACCATTACTGAAGAGAACCCTGTCCCTACTAACTTTGTTACTAGGATATCTTATATACAATTTCTAACACTATATGTATCGCCATCTAGTGGTACAAAATGTGAAAACTGTACCTACTACAACACTAAAACTGGATCGGGTGTTCCTTTATTAATTAATATTTTTACTGTTGTGTATGCATCAGTTGTTTCCAAAAAAAAAAAAATTCACATTTTAAAATTTAAGTATTTCATACTTTGATCTTGTTGATAATGCAAGACGTATCAGTGTCTATCATGTGTATTGAAGACAAATGGGGTTTTGATGGTAATTTCTGGTTGCACGGTTAACCAGGCATTTTAAGTTACATGATTTTGTAAAAATTTAAATTAACTAACAGCTTGACATACCACTATGATAATTTTTGTTAAACTGGAAATGGCTTTCTGTCAATGAATCAGTGCTTTGAGATTTTAACATGTCTGTAAATTGTTGAGACATCTGTGTTTGTTCTTTACAGATAAAACTGCTTCTGCTGTGTGGTAGAGGGCAGTAATGGACAGTTATGATGATATGCAGTATGAAGTCATGGCAACACTAATGCTTTCATTAATATCTGTTTTGGGTTCCCTGGTATCTGAGCATCAAGTCATAAAATCGACTGGATTTTATTTGTCCAGTGTACAGCAGTGTGACAAAATACGTACAATACACATCTTAAAAAGTATTTTTCAATATATCTGTTTTCCCTGTGAGCAAGCATCAGATCTTGAACAACTCTAACAGATTAAGATAGTTAAATTTTACATTGTGACTTTTTACTTAAAAAAAAAACTTGCAATATTTAATGAGGAAAACATTAATACAACATTGAAGTTTCCCAGGTGGTGTGGTGGTTAGCACTGTTGCCTTACACCTCCAGGCCTAGAGTTTGATTCTCGCCTTGGGTCTATGTGCCCCTGCCCCCGTGCCCAATGTGTTCTGGGATGGGCTCCAGGGTTCCCCATGACCCTCACCAGGAATAAGCAGTATAGAAGAAGATGAAGTTTTCCATTAAATACCAAGATGAAGGACAAGTCTTCTACAAGAAAGTGCTTTGGACAGATGAGTCAGAGATGAAATTGTCTGACCACAATTCCAGATATCATGTGGTATAAAAATGTAGCATTTTGACAAACGAAAATATAACCTGTGAAGCCAATAGTGAAGCACGGTGGTGTGAGTGATTTGGTATGGAGCTGCTTTGCTGCCTCAGGACCAACTTTCAATAATGAGTTCAACATTATACAAGAGAGTGCTTGTGGAGAATATGAAGCCATCTGTCAAGATTTTAAAGGTGAACCATAAGTGGCTCTTTCAACATGATAATGACCCCAAACATACAAGCAAATCTACAAAAGAGTAATTCAGAACAAAAAAATCAGGAGTTATGAAATGGCCAAGCCAAAGTCCAGATCCCCTTGCACTGAACTGGTGTGGTGGGATGTGAAGAGGGCCGCACAAGAAACCCCTTTAGCCAAATACAGTTAAAGGAATTTTATATGGAGGAATGAGGAAAAAAAACTCCAAGGTGAAATTAAAAAACCTTTTACACAGTTCCAAGAAATATCACAAAGATGTTGTTTCTGCCAAAAGAGGCAAAATTGGGCACTATATATAAGGATATACTTTAACTTTTTCCACAAAAGAGAAAACTGGAATTTATGAAAATGCAGACTTGTCTGTTTTGTTAGATTACCTACATCTATCAAAGTTCAGATGAAAATAAAACTTTTGATTGTCCAAATATGTTGAAAGTTTAACTGTTTCTAGGGATGTTCTAACCGTTTTCATGGCACTGTAAACGTTGCTACGTATTTTGCCATTTTATGTGATTCATGTGACAACTTGTTAGTGATACTACTGATTTAAGGTTTAAAATGGCTAAATGATGCATTTTGATACAGTTTTTTAAGATTTAAAAAATATGTATGGAATGGCCTACAACCTATCCCAGGAACCAAAAGGCACTTAACAGGGGACAGTCTGGATAGGACATCAGCTGTACACAGTGAGCTCTCACTCACTGTAAAAAATGATTTATTGAATTTATATTTTAAAAAGCAGCAACAATTTACAATTTATTTAGTATTTTTGAGTTCATTTAACCACAGTTTTTGAGTAACATCAACATAATTCATTTCAGTAAAAGGTAATCATTTTATATTAAATCTATACAAATTGCACTGATCAGATTCAAACTCACAATCCTTGCTACACCATGCTACACTTGTGGAGAGGGTAACAAGTAGAAGTGTTATCTTAGATTTGTGTTGCAATGCAAATTAATGTTAAAAACTGTGATAAAGTTAAAACTGTGAATTTTCAAAGATGGAGTAATATCAAATAGAAAACCTTGGATGAGGAAAAACTCATGTACGAGTGTCATAATAATCTTAACCTACCAAAAAACCTTCAATTGGTGCGAACAGAAAGCAAGTGAATAAACTATTACAATTTAATTATTATTATTCATTTTACTTCACTAAACTTCTTTAACCATTGACATTAAACAATCAAAATGAGTAATTTTTACATGATATTTTAGGCCATGATAGAAATTTTAAATTAAATGTATTCAAAACATATTAACAAAAACAGGTATTCAATATTAATGAACTATAGTAATACAAATTCACTCATTTCCCATACCGCTTCATCCTGTTAAGGGTCAGAGGAAGCCTGGAGCCCAACGCAGGAGACATCCAAGACGAGGCACCAACCCACCACAGGGCACACACACTACAAGCAATTGGGAGACACCAATCAACCTAACTCACATGTCTTTGGACTGTGGGAGGAAATCGGAGAAAACCCACCAAGCACAGGGAGAACATGCAAACTCCACACACAGACCCAAGGGGGGAATCAAACCCCAGGCCTAGCGGTGCGAGGCAACAGTGCTAACCACCACGCCACATTAATATAAATATATTACTGAAATCTACAAGACTAGAGAACTATGCAAATAAATAAAAGCCATTGAAACGGACCCAAACAGTCACAGGGAGAACATGCACACCACACATATCCAGACATATGCACCCACAGTATTGCTTGCTGAGCCGCCATGCTACCCCCAATCAATTGTTAAAGTATCACTTGTTCAGTTAAGTCAGGTACAATACATACATGCTTATGATAATTATGCCCATATTTTAGCCAACAAACTGACATTTATAGAGGTCGCAAGCATCAAAAGTATTCTCTTGGACTGTTTCTTCAACACATTAGAAACAGTCCAAGAGACTGTTTGAGTTAATGACATACTAAGCCATTGTGCTGGATGTCATCATGTCAAAATATAACATGTCTCATGTAAAGTCAGTCATGTCTGGAAGTTGACCAAATACAAAGAAATAACAATGAAGTTCCACCTGTAGTGCTCTTTTTAGCAGCATGACACAGTAGTTAACTACTGTGTATTTTAAAGAAACCCCTGGCTACACGCAAAGCCATAATTAGCATGTGTTTTCACATACTATAATGAAAGACTTCACTTCACAACAACGTAGAAAATATCTATACTATACACTGACAAACATGATAATTACTTTAGCATCTATTTAAACAAATAAATGTATGTTTTTTTATTCTGTTGTTTCTTAAATCAATACAGTATTTTGATAAAATAACTTTTACAACATTTGGTGAAACAGTGTTGTTAACACTGTATTCTGTAGGGTAATTATCATATGATAACAGATGTTTTATCAGAACTGAAATGTGTTCCAGTATTCAGTCTTGAGTTCCCTATTGACACAGTGTGAGTTTGATGTTCTACTACACATTACTGCTAATGTGGTTAGCATTCTTTTGTCACAATACTCACAGGCTAACTTATTACTGTTATCAGGCTGAATTACATTGAAATAAATTTTTATATCAATGAAAGTCTTCTATTTTTCAAATTTTATCATGTCTTTGCTCAGACTCCATACAGACTTCACAGATAAAAAAATACACAGAAATTCAGAGGTACAGCACCTCCTATTGGCTGTGGATAATCATTACAATACAATTCATGTTTTACCCAGGGGTCATTGCCATGGAAAACCATAGGCTCAGCATCTATTGGTGTCCAATGCCTAGCTTCATCTTTTATTCCTGTTCCAATTATTATTATTTTTTTTTTTTTGTCAGCACCATGGACATACCCTTGACCAATCCAAGCCACTTTAGGGAAGACACTGACACATGAGTTAGTGTGACCAACTAATGTAAATTTCATGTGTTTGTGAAGAAACATAAGCAGACACATGGAAGGCTCCATGGACCAAGGGCTGGATAAACACCCATGACTTGGAGAAGACAATCAGCTACTGAGTAGGCAAACCAGGCAAATGCCTAGGGCACCAAGGAAGTCGGGGTGAGGGGGGACTAGCAATAAACAACAAACTCGGTCATAGTTGCCTTTGAAGAGAGGAGCTGTTATTTTTAAAACATATAAAGACATACTTCAGCGAAATTATTTTGACTTGGACTAATAACTGAAATGGGTAGGAGGGCATCATTTTGCCCCTCTTTGGGCCTCCAAAAACAAGAATCAACAAGCCTTAAACTTGGGTAACAGATGAAAGAAACACTCCTTTAAAATTGTTTAAACATGAAAGCATAAGGTATTTAAAATCATTAATATCAAAGTCACATGACTTTTCGGATTTGAACCATTGTATGTGTGTATTCCACATTAATAAAAGGTGTTTTTAAAATGCATCAGTGTATGCCCAAAATATAGCACGATATTTAATAGCTTTCTCTTCTGGTGGTCTTGGAAAAAAATTGCGATTTGCCTTCTGCTGTTTCTATAACATTCAACACTTCTTCTAAATGCCATTCCAGCAAGTCATGCAAATGTTATGCATTTAATGCGTTACTTTTCTGTACAAGTAATCAAAAATCTTTAACGGTGCCACTTCTGTTTGTGTCTACACAAAACGATGTATGTTGTTTCCTTATAGTTTACGTCTAGTATTACATCTTAAAATATGTAGATTAATTTTTAAATTTATGTCTGGAAGTAACCTTTAAAATTTCACATAATTTTACCTTTTCAATATTAAAGATCTCCTTATTCAGGAGGACCGGAAAAGTCCACGATTCTAGCCTGCAGGTAGCCTTTTGTTCGTTTTGTTTGTTCCGCTCTAAAGCCTGTTGTGTCGTGCGGAAACTATAGTGTGAGTATCGACAAGGAGGAATAAACGTGGTGAATAAATAACTTATGACTTAGCAATACATACTAGAATCACACCCACTGCAGGAATAGCCAGTACTCGTCAGACGTAAAGCGCTGCGCCTACAACAAGGCGCAACAAGTGCACTTTGTCGCTCGCTCGTAAGTGGCCTGTGATGCGTTTGAAGAAATAAAAGTTACGGCATACGAAGAAACTGTTTTCGAACGCTGGGAGAATTAGCAAGGCGATTAGCAACAAGTGGAAGACGGAGGGAAATCGTTTTATGGATTTTACACTTCCAAGTGAGCGTCTATCACATTTGGATTGTAGTTATTACAAGGACAGTGCGACCACAGTTGTTTGTTTTGAGTCTACTGAAATCCGGTAAGGAATGATTGCCTTGGAGAGTTACCGTTTGGAACGGAGCAAGTTAACATATAATATATAATGCACGTTTACTGCGCAATCGCGCGTTCACCATCATAATTGGGGACCTTAGTTGTTACCAGATTAATATGTGAATGTTTCAGTAGGTCATAAGAACAGAACGTTTTACCTTTCATGTGTAAAATCAATGATAACGCGCTTTGAACTTTGTAATTTAGTCTTTGAAGTCGTGGTACCTTACAATAGAGAGACGTCTGAAAAAGTTACTGTTACAATATCCTGATACAGATTTGAAATGATGGCACCTCTGTTGAGAAACGCCTCCTTTGAGCAGCAAATAACTTCAGTATAACTTTTAACTATTAAACTGACTAGTCTTGAATTACATTCCCGTGCTTTTTAAAGTTATCAAAGTATAATGTACAAAATGTAATATGCAATATTGTAACCTGCCAAAGTGGTGCTCTCGGTTGTTCATAACCTGAAGTGAAATATGCCTATACACTCGATCGAATTACGCGAAGCACATAGATGTCCAACTCAGTGAACGTCCACACCTATTTTCGTAAGGGGCTGAAGTTCAAATGCCGCCCGTCACTTCAGACATGTAAACAAATCGGCTGTGCCGAAGTCATAAACCGTAGGTGTGCGTACAACGGTACATGCTGGTAAAACGTACTTGTGAGTAGAAAAACGCATAGTAATGAAAACAGTGTTTTAACAATTATTGCCTGGTTTTCAGAACAGTAGTAATTTGCCCTCAGTGTCCATTTGCTTTTAATCTAGTCTTTCTCCAAAATATCAGACCCCTCGGGAGTGATCTGAACATGACTTAGTGCTACCACACTCCAACCAGCTAGCATAAAGTGAGCAGACGTAAACTAGTGACACTTCTTCCCAATGTTTTGTGGAGTAGGCTGCCTGCAGAGTAAATGTTGATAAACAATAGTGGAATCCCTTGCTGACACCTGATCTCAGTAAACAGCGAACAGTACCTTCCTTCTGAAGAAGGAGCACACAGAGGAGCCCTTGTTGGCTTTTTTTCAGTCTTTTTTCCAGTTACCATGGCAATGCAATTCTCCCGACCAACAGCCTTGACTTTCCCTTCATGATTTGAAAACAAAGACAAGAAGTCCGTACGTGCTTGTGTGTGCGCGCGTGTGTTTGTGTGTTTGAATATATGACTGTGTATATCTGTACAAGTGAGGTGGAGGATTGAGGGGAATTTTATAGTGTGGGGCAGGCTTTATTTAACAGGAAGCTCAACATACATGTAAATCTTTTGAATGGCTTTGATGTGATCACTTTAACTGAAGGCCCATGGAGAGTCTATTGGTTTTTTTTCTTGATTTGTTCTGCATTAACCTGCATTCCACAAAACTTGGTATTGTGTTTATGACCCTCAATACAATACACAAGAAACACAGGTTTCATAATATACTACAGTAATGATGTTAAAAACAATATACGGGTAACACAAAAATGGGACTAAAGATGTTCACTTGGAATTATAATTCTGTACATTTTCATTGACTCAGTTTTAACTTTCTCCAGTAGGTTTCCATACAAACTAAATGTATGTAAAGAAAAAATGTATTCTGTGCATTCTACAAAATAATTTCAAAGTATTATGGATGGTAGTTGAACATTTAATGGCTATAAGGATTGTTGCAGTGTGATCTGCTGTGTAACAGAAAACTAATAATCTAAGAAATGAATGTTTGAACAGTATGAGATATTGAGGGAGACTCCCACAGCCTGCCTTGTTCCCAAACAGAGGCTTAGTGTTGGCTCCGTCCTGGTACTGACCTCTCCAAACTGCTTTTTTTTTTTTCTTCATTCAGGGGACTGACTTCCAAGGTTGTCACAAAAATTGGCCACTGTGTAACAATATGTAATGTCAAATTTATAATTTAGCATGTGATTCACAGCCAAAACGTGGAAAGTTCAGTGTTGCTTTTTTGCATTTAGGTTTTATCAGTAACATTTTGCTTTATACACAAGTTTGTTAAATGTGTTAGACTCTTCACAGTTAGACTCAGTGAAAAGATATAATTAATGACAATCTTTCCCAAGATAAAGTACCTAAATTAGGCTGCAAATTTTTTGTCGTGTTTCACAGCGTTCATGAAAAATGAGTAAGACCGTAAATTCCAGCCCCACCACACCTTAAAGTTTACGTTGATTTAGATTTGATTAAGAAATGTCGGTTTCAATTCGCACTTATTTTTTTGCCTCCAGTGCTCTGATTTTTTAGAATAATAAAACGTTTTTCTACTCTCCCCACCTCCCCATCTGTCCAGGTGTCTTCAACCATGTTTGAGAAACACCCCTTTGACAGCCCTCCGATGTACAGCCCCCCCTATAGCCCAGCGACCAATGGCTACGGTCCCCCCGGGAGCTTCCAGGACCCAAGAAGTGAGTTTGATGCGTACCCCGCTGCTCCCGGCTCCTTCTACATGGAGGTGAAACCACAGCACTTCTACCGCTGGGTGTCTCCTCCTGGCATTGTGAAAATCATGGAAGGCCTCATCGTGGTGCTCTGCATCGGTATCTTTGCCTGTGTGGCCTCCACGCTGGTATGGGACATGCAGTATGGGTACGGGCCCTACGGGGGCTTAGGGGGGTATGGGGGGTACGGCCTAGGCTCTGGCTCTGGGATGATGGGATATGGCTCTGGGTACTATGGCGGGAGCTACTACAATTCCTATCCAACGCCCTACTCTGCAAAAACAAGCATGATCGCCATTTCAGCCATCAACTTCCTGCTCTCCTTGGGATTTTTTGTTGCCAGTTTCTCCAAGACCAACAGCGTGCGCAGTCGCAGGTTCTACCTGGTGGTGCTGGTAGTCAGCGCAATCATGGCTTTCATTCAGGGCATTATCAACATTGTGTACATCGTTGGCGTGAACCCCATGGCACAGAGCTCCCAGAGTATGCTGTACAACCCCATGCTCATGATGTGCCACAACATGTATGGCACTGGCTATGGCGGAGGAATCGGAGGTGGTAGTTTTCCTGGGTATAACCAGTACCTCTACCACTACTGCTATGTGGACCCACAGGAGGTATGGTAACAGTTCTCATTTACTGCAGTTGGGTTGTTTTGGTTGAATAATGTTTTTCTTTTATTTGCTGATTTGAGTATGGTTTTCTTCAATACTATATTCTGAGAAGATTATATCTATTGCATCTACATCTGTTTTGAAAAAGTTTTGTACAGTGATGTTATTATGATGCTAATGACCCATTTGACCTTGGCTCTTCCAGGCTATAGCTATGGTGTGTGGGTTCCTCGTAGTCATTGCTCTGGTCATTGCTGCTTACTTCTCCCAAAAAACACGCAGCAAAATCTGGCGGCATGGAAAACCAAACATCTACTGGGATACACCATTGACTGCAGCTTCTGAAGGAAGAGATGTGGAAGACTGGGTAAGTTGACTCTGTTTTTTCTGTGCGTGTGTGTGTGTGCGCGCGCACGCGTGTGCACATGTATGTACATGTGTGCATAGGTATATTGGGGGTGAAAGGAGGTTAGCAATCGATAACCACAATAACAAACATTGTGGATTTCATTGAACTTGGTTGTTTAAGACTGGAATTGCCTTATGCTTATGAAAAATTTGTAGTGAAGTAGCTTTGCAGTGTTTGAAAAGCTGCCTGTGATGCATAATTAGCACCACCGGCCTTGCTTGATGGGTGTAAATGTACAGTGAGGTGAAAAGCTTCACGTCTGATAAGCAGCTGTTTGTTTATGATACCCAGTTTCACTGTGAGAGATCATTAACTAGCCGGGGCGACTCTGCACGTTTCCTTTACTCTGCTTTCTGCAGGGGGGCAAAAACCAAATCAAATGTCTGTCATTCTTGTTTGTTTTTCGATGGATTTTGAATAATATGAATAATTCCAGTGGTTTTTGCAACTGTATATCAATTTTGATTTCAAACACTGTTTAGGTTAGGCCCTGAGTTGGTAAAGGTATGAGGCCTTTTAATACAAAGCAGAAATGTCTCTAAATAGCTTTTTTTGCATACTAAAAAAAAAAAAAACATTTTGTTTCAATACACAATTTTATTAACAGGATTGATGTAAAATTAATCAAATCAGTTTCTTTGATGAAAAGAGGTTTGAGAGGTAATGAAAATCCTGTTGGTTTCTAACCTTTTCCTCGTGACACTGCAGTGGTGTCTCCGCCACTGCAGCTTCTCTTCTCAATGGCATCCTCAGCCCCCCTTTTACTGCTGTCGGGGCTGCAGACTTTTAAATGCGTTTATACCTCTCTCACAGAAGTGGCTTTATATGCTGACCAGGCTGAATGCAGACTTTTTGTAAGTAAATGCTAGACCAGCACACCCATATTCACAAATGCAAAAAAACCCCAATGCTTCCTGGCTGCATCAGTGCTTTAAACTGCTGTTATATAGCTGGACCTGACTAACTGTAACAAGCATTAGTATAAAGTAATATAAACTGCCCATGGAGATACATTTTTCTGTGTAACAGAGCACCAAGTTCATGGCAACACATGCACCTTTTAAGATGAGGTGTTTTTTCTGCACCTATGTATGGGTTAAACTTGTTACTTTTTAAGTTTGCTTTTGTTTGGGTTAGCATTTAAATATTTAGCAGAGACATATTCAAACATTTGCATTTTTTACAATAAAAATACACTTGAATATTTTAGAGGATCAATTCAGGTTCAAAACCCACCTCAAGGACTATAATTGCAGGAGAGGTTATGCTTTCTGTTTATGTACCATTTACTTTCATTTGAATAAAATTGTGATAAACTTTACAAAACGGTATGATCTATAAGGGTACATTTGTCTTCCGTATTCCAGTTAAGAGTAAAGAAATGTAGAAGTTAAACTGAGAAAACCCAAGGCAGCGTCCATGGATAAACTGCATGCCAGTTTTTCAAGGGAGACATATGACCATTCATTTTTTATTGGCTGAGAAGCAGGTCTTTTGGCTGTGAAAGGAATCTCACAGAAGCTCAGATTTACACACACGATGTAATGGGGGGTGGGGAGGTGTAGGTGATGAGAATCCCATGTTCAAAAGCACAGCCCATGATGTTTCACTTTTTTTTATCATCATGCTTCTCTACCTGTGCATCCTTATTACTTAGTAAATTTTCCATCTACAACAAGCTCACGGAAGACATACCAATGTAAAAATGAATAGAATTTTGCAGACTATGAAAGTTTACATTAGACAGTTTACAGATTTTAAAAAGCCTACTGTTTGTATTGTAAAGATATATCTGATCATCATATGTGATCATCTATGGAAAAACGGCCAACGTGACAAAAATTTAAATGCAATCTTTTTAACATGTATGCTGTAAATACTGAATATAGGAAAACGTATCTTAAAATATAAAATTTAAATTTTTGTTTTTTTGGCTGGGTATTCCAGTAAAGGTCAGATATAAAATAGGGCATTTAAATTACAAGATCATGTTTAACTGGGCATGACAAAATATAGAAATATATTGTCATCTGTACTCCATTAATATAAAACTGTAATTGTGTGAACACAGTCGCTTACAGTTTGTAAGAAACAGTTTGTTTTCCAGTCTGAAATGATCCTGCCTTGATTTCTTAGTATCCTCACAAAGCATCAGTGACGGAGCTCCCTGCAGACAGGGCATTGTTAGCATTCCTGGATGACTAGCATTCTTCACTGCAGGAACGTGCACTCCACCCTGAAACCGATCCTTACGGTGTACTTGTTGTTTCCGGTGAATGTAAAGTGCTGCATTATGGGTATCCTTTGGATGTATGACTTATTGTTTGCAACCAGTATAGCTTGTACATCTGTATTATAATTTTTTTTTTTTCTACCCTCTCTTTTCAAATTGCAGTTGCATGCTTCAATACATTTACATTTTACATTTATTCATTTAGCAGACGCTTTTGTCCAAAGCGACTTAAAATGAATAATAGTACACGTGCATGTCACGAACGAGGTCAAACAGTATCAGAGAATCTAACTAACAGTAAGTGCTTTCCTATCATCAAAGTGCACACAGTTAAGTCAAGCAGTCTCAAAGTCATACAAGTACAGCGTAAATATATAAAATGTAAGTCTTGAATTAACTAGAAAATCAGTAATCCACAAATGAAAAATAATAAAAGGTTAATGGTGAGTTAGGCTTTGCGCTAGGATGTAAACATTGTTTGGGCCTATATTGGTTCTCTTGACGAGGAATTGTCTAGCGTAAAGCCCACTGCTGAAAGTGTGAAATGTACGGCTAATCCCCGTTACATCCATCACCATGCTGATCAGTTTCACAGCTGTTTGCTCCTCTAGCCTTAAACCAGTATCTGTGCCACTATACATGTTCTTATTGAGGTGACCTTATATTTCTGAAGCAGAGGTGGTGGCAGTGTCTGACCAAATTACCCTTATGCTTCATGGTTAATATGGGAGAGTGTGGATCACAGATTTTGTTCTTTCTGGAATTTTAATGGAATGTCTGTTGTTTGTTTCAGGTGAACGATGTCAAAAACGAGAACAGTGTTCAGGATGCTCCAACAGTAGTGCTGTCTGAAAAGGCTGCCCCTCCTCTGAATGCAGCTAACACTGCCATGTCCTACCCTGTACACAAAGAGAGCATGTTCTCTGATGGGACCTACGATGACCAGTAAGTGAGTGGCCCGTGTAACAGTGTTGAAGGCTGTTCTCGGCCTTAGATGTTACTGCTGTCACTTTGCAGCTTTAGGGTTTTTGATTTTAATGTGTCTGCAGTAGTGCATGTAAATGTATTGCCTACTATTCATGCATGCACAAGTTTCCTGCAGATAATTTAGATTCCAATAACACATGGTCTCATTGAACAGATTACTCTAAATTGCTCATGGTGTTTCAGTTGATGTGTGACTTTATTCATTTCCTGTGTTTCACTCTATTCAATGTCATTTAGAAAATACGTGCTCATAAATTCATAAGAATCCTTTCAGTGTATCTTGATTCTTACTCAGATTTCTGGTTTTAGACAGGATTTTGGTTGGTAATCTGAACAGAATGTGTGCTTTATGGCCTCAGTTTATTCTGTGTGCCGGATGTTAGACCCCATGAATTCTGCACCAGCCTAGTGTAACTGGGGAGTTGAGTCAGGCTGACTTGGTGAAAGGCAAGAACCTAACGTATGTGTGCGTGTGCGTGTGCGTGTGTAGAGAAGGAAGTGGGGACATACAAAGAGAACTGACTAATGTGTGAGCATGACCCCTGGTTAAAGCAGGGTGTATATATATTTATGGGGGTGTGCTGATTTTAGTACTGTGGAGTATAGTTATTAAGACAGTGGGAAATATACATTTTAAGACAAATGGAAACAAACTGAATACACAACTTCGCACTGCAGCTGAAGTTGTGCTGTTTCCAGAGATAAGAAGATTAAGGGGCCGCTTAGGTTCCCAGGGGAGTAAGGGTGTTTCTCTACTGGCACAACTGTGCTGTGCTGTGCTGTGCTGTGCTGTGCTGTACAATACTGCACGCACCGTGCTGTGCCATGCTGACAGAGCACAGCTCACACTGCTTTTGTACTGAGCAGGCATGGCTCAGAAAAAATCGCTGCTTAACTTAACGTTCATAATTTCACGTTCCCGACTCATGGCAAAAACAGTCACATGACTGCATATAGTAGCTTGTCAGCATGGACTTTGTGGAGACTTTTCCATTTCAGATGATAAATTATGTAATAACATGCATATTACATTGCTGTATAATGATACAGATTAACATGGTTTGCCATATGTATGCTAATTTAGCAGATATGTCCCAAAATACCTTCTTCTCAAGTCAAGTTGTATTTATTCCTCAAACCAAACAGCTAAAAGTGCCTATACCATATCATTGTGCCCATTGTAATGCTGTGTTAAATAACAATTCAGAAGCAAATTTGACTGGGTTTAATAAAGTAAAAAACTATACCAACAGTGGCTAACTTGATTGAATGGCCCTATCACAGACCTTTTCCCATCTATTCTTGTTTTCCTCCTGATGCCAAATATGCCTGTGGATTCCTAATGAAATAGTTCCATGAGAACACCCAAGTTTTGCATGCTTTTCAGTCTTCCCTCAAAAATTAAACATAGTCCTTACATGGCAAAAAAGAGGTGCCCTGGCTAATCACTGTCATGTAGGCAAGCTTGGCTGACACACTTTAGTCTTACTCCTCAGCAGAGCCAGTCTGGTATGGTTAGACCTGGGTATCA
>JABJVR010000029.1:485327-512566 GCA_025773905.1 Chitala chitala
ACCATTACCGGTTTCTGAATGATATATATATATATATATATATATATATATATATATTGTTTTTTAAAACACCAGTTTTAATAAGGTCAATTTTAACAAAAATAAAATTACATTAAAGGACAAAACCTTCATTTTATTTTTAAGCTCCTTGGCATTTTTACACAATCAAAGCAGTTTCATAACATAAAAAATATATAAAACTGTTTGCCACAACTGGTTTAACTTAAGCTGTCAGTTTAAAATTTTTAGTTTTATTTTTCAGTACCTTGGCATCTTTCCACTTAACAACGTAATCCTCTGAAAATACAACAACAACGCACACACGCACACACGCGCGCACACGGACAAGCCCTGTCTGGGCATTGTGACACTTTTTGGCAGTTGGGAGATAACTGATGTAGTTAAAAGAGGGTCTAATAACTATCAAAATAAAACATTAAGTATAGTTAAATACCCTCTACTAGCCTGGCCATATGGTAGTTACAATTGCAGCAGTAAGTGACAACAGTCTTAACTCAAGTTAGGTTCCCTGTTTTAACTGCTGTGCAAATAGAAACAATTATTCACCTAAAAGTTAAGAAATTTTTTTATTTACTGACAAATTACAGTCAGAAAATAAAAAGCATATATGCATCTACTGTAGATATTCTGTCTTCTACCAAAGATTTCTTAGAAAATAAAACATGAAAACAAATGTAGGTTTCTGCCCCTTATTTTAAATTAAACTCAGTTCTGAATAATAAAGTAAATATGGTTAATTAACTTAAATGTAATCATCAAGGTGGGGTTCGATTCCCACCTTGGGTCTGTGTGCATGGAGTTTGTATGTTCTCCCTGTGCTTGGTGGGTTTTCTGTGGGTTCTCTGGTTTCCTCCCACAGTCCAAAGACATGCAGGTTAGGTTGATTGGTGTGTCTAAATTGCTTGGTGTGTGTGTGCGTGTGCGTGCGTGCGTGCGTGCGTGCCCTGTGTCTCTTGGATTAGGGTCCAGGTGTTCTGCAACCTTTAACAGGATAAGTGGTATGGAAAATGTATGTAATCTCACTCAAAAGAAGAAAAAAAACTTCACTGTAAACATATACCTTTATCAAAACAAAAACAGTTCCTATAGTCACCTTCACACAAATAATATTTACAGTTATGTGCCCTGAAATACTCATGCACATAAGCACATTAACCAATTAATAGAAACCCACAGTTTTGCTTTAGTTGCAGTCCTGTTCATGGCCAAAATTCAGATAACTGGTTACTTCATTCAGCTGAGCTCAGTTGAATGAAGTCAAAGTACCTGTAGGATGCAACTTTCTGAGCATCCCTCACCTGTGCTGATGATTAACTTTATATCTTCTAATTGGAAGGTGTACGTCCCACAGTACCAGAGGAGCTCGCTGAGTGCTCTCTGATAGCACTGAGCGCACTCTGGTTTAAGCTGGAGCATCTTCAATGTTGCAACTGCATTAGTGGCAACATTAACAATTTACATCAAACTTCTATATGGTTTTAATGTAACGCTTATGTGTACATTAAACTACAAACAGCACAACTTGTATTTATGCGAAATGGTACAATAATTACTGACACTGTAAGGCACATATTTCGGTACTGCAGCCTACAGCAGATATCTCCCAAAATCCTCCACTCCCTTCCTCACACAAATCTCAAATTTACCAATAGGAAATGCCTAACTGGACAACCAGTCAAAAATGTAAAACTATATTGCTGGTGAATGAACACTCATGGCCATTTTTCTGCCTCTGTTCAGAACAAACTTTAAGATGATAAATTAAATTCAAAGGGGAGTAATGCTACTTTCACAATAATTGCAGTGTTCACTAACGGGCAGATTACAATAAGCATGCTGCATGCTCATTAGCTCACTGACACTGATAAGGTTTGTGCCTTCGGTACCAAATAACAAGGCAATTTTTCAGTTCTTAATAGTATCTAAGCAATTTGATCAATGCAATAAAAGTATGGAAGTCTGGTACCCAGTCCTAGGCACAGTGTGGGACAGGTAATGGTGCAAAGAGAAAGCACACAAACAGCAAAAATGTGCTAGTGAAGAAATGTCATCGGGGGGCCTCAAACCACTGATGATAGTCAGGTATGCTATACAGTGTTATCGCAAAACAATCACAATGTCCACACTGCCATGCTGGGATTGTTGTGAATAAGTATGGACCACTAATTGTTGCCACACTGCACTTCCAATCTACTGCATTTGTTACACTGCCACTGTCTCATATGCTGCTTATTTATGTGCTTGTTTATGAGTGCTGACTGTACTATACAATGTGTGAAAGGTACATTGCTGTTCCAGATACTGCAAAGGGACGATTGTAACAATATAAAGTGGTTTAAAAAAACAACAGAAAAGAACTTTTGACCTTGCATTTACAATTGGTGTTAGAGATTTGTATTGCATTCCATTGGATACATTTCTTCAGTTTTTTTTTTTTTTTTTAATCTCCAGGCCTGTGTGTAATTTCATTGTATTTTGGGTAGGACTCAGTCTGCATTCCAGTGTACGTTTCGGTGTACTTTTTCCTGCATGATAGTTGTGGCATTTTACATACTCTGCCCCTAACCCAGTATTTTACTTTGAATTTGTTATTTTTATTGTATGTTTTTGTTTACTGAGTTTATATTAGAAACATTACTATTGTATTATGGAAGGCCTGACTATGTTTGACATGTGATCTGTTTATTTCACGTCTCTACAATTTAGGCAGTGTAGTAAACTAGTTTTCAACATAAATATAGTAAGAAAGATGCTATAAAGCCAATTTTTGAATAAAACTGCAAAAAATATGTCCCACAGTTACAATATGAAGGGTTTAAAAAAATTTAGATTTTTTTTTTTTTCTTCTTCCAATGCTAAACTGGATAGCAGTCACACGCTCCAAAAATGCAATGATGTCATAACCCTTAGAAAATAAGTGGTGCGTTGCTGACTAGGACTTTGAACATGTAAGATATCTTGTGTTAACAGTACTTAATGTTCGTCCTGTTCAGCACCAACAGCAATAAGCTTTACGCTGTTCTCATCAGCTCATTTTAACTGACCGCGGGACAGAAAAACATGCAACATTTGTAAATTTCCTCATTTTCAACATTTTCTTTTCATTCTAGCATCGCAGTGTGATTACATACTTTGGATTTAGACCCCTTCATGTTTTTAAAGTAACCTTATAAAAAAGACCAATTTTATAATGAACTGCAGTTCCCTCTGTTTGTCCACTCAGCTGGCTACACACTGACGCAATCTTAACCAGAAATGTACAATCTTATATGTTTTCAGATACCCTAAAGGCCCATCTGAACACCTGCCCAGAGTTGAGGGTGCCAGCTCTAGCCCATCGGAGGATGCAGCAGGGGTACGGCGACCCGCGGCCAGGAGAGGGAAGCGGTATCGCCGAAACCCTGACCTGGAGGAGACTCAGTATGAGACGGAATACACAACAGGTGGTGAGACTGGCACTGAACTGGACCAAGACCGCTGGGAGAGGTGAGGGCCACGTTCTGAGGTAGCCTGACAACGGCACTCTTACTGAAGGCATATTTAATGGGCTTAACTTTATGGGAAAGTAGTAGAAGTAGTAGACCAAAAGATCAGGATACTCATACAGGACACTCATTCATGTATTTCATAATTCCGTTCATCTATCCATCCATCCAGAATTGTCCTTTCGGATTATATTGCAGATTATATTATATAGTCAATGTCAGTAGTACTTCTCTACATGCAGTATACTGTTGTGCTCTCAGATGAACTGGGTATGTATTTTTTTTATGCATATTGTTTTGAGCACCTTGAGTCCAAATGATTTGTTACACATGTAGTATTCACCTTCCAGTCTAGCTTTCTAGCTTGTCTGTAAATCTGAGAACAGTGTAACTGTACTGGCTGAATTAGCTTCACTTGTGCTGAAGTGACTGACTGACAGAATGCAATATAAAAGAGATGTCATTTATTTAAACATGAAAGTCCAGTACTAAGGTATTAATCAGTTTTTTCATTCAGTCTCTATCCAGAAATCACATCAGATGGGCAGCGTCAGGAATACAAGAGGGAATTTGACTCTGATCTGAAGAACTACAAGAATCTGTGTGCAGAAATGGATGACGTCAACGATCAACTGAACAAATTAAGCCGGGAGTTGGATACACTGGATGAGGGAACTGCTAAGTACCAGGTAAGAGACAAATGAGCACATTGATAAACTTTCTATGTCTTATTTGAGCTATTGATTGGTATCAACATGTTAGTTGAATAAATCCTACTAATAACTGTAAAAACGTTATAGTTAGTATCTGTGAGTCCTGTCAATGGACACTGTGTCGGGTAATACACGATTCAGAAGCTGTCAAAGAAGAGCCGTTACTGTTTTTCCTCCAATATTTGGCTTGGAGAGAACAGCTTGTGCCCTTCCTGTGTATGTGATTACTGTATGTCACGCATGGCTTTAACTTCCTTCTTCCTCCACTCCCCGAGGCGGTGGCTGAGGAATATAACCGTCTGAAGGACCTGAAGCGGGTGAGTGGATGTCAGCTAACACAGCCCACAGCAGAGGACGCTTCCACCTTCTAGCCATGGTTACTAAACCTGCAGTGCAGATGGTTGCCAGTCTGACAGCAGTTCAGTGATCACCACACTCCGTAATTCCCCATAGCTGCTAATGAGTCCTCATTAGCTTTTCTTCTTACCATCCACAGACCTCAGAGTACCAGATGAAGAAGTTGCGGTGTCGAGAGCTGCGGCAGAAGCTGTTCCACATAAAGCGCATGGTGAAGCTGTACGACAAAGGCGGCTCCTAACGCTCACGTCCTCCTTGGCTACAAACAACACTCGTGCAGCTCACACGGAAATTACCCATGATGCAAAGCTTTTAGTGGCCACGTGGACTCTAGGGAGCAGTGAAGATAGACCTCATGAGCAGAGGCTCACACACACACTCACACAGACTTGCACTCACATACTCCATCATTTGTACTTGGGGAGACAGATGCGCATGACTTCAAATGCACTGCTCCTGCACGTCCTCTTAATGATCCTCGGCAACGTTTGACCATAATCTGGAGGAAGAACATTGTTTCCCAGTGCGTAGCTGATAATGTGTGGCTGGGGTTTTGTTTGTAATTGTTTGGTTCTGATACAGCAAATGTACATGTGAAATTTATTGACTAATCCTATTTGATTACCATATAAAGTCAACATTTGTTTTTTTTTTTTCCCCCCATCAAGCTATTCAAAGCAAACTTTTTTTTATCTGAAGTTTTTACTTTATTATGCAAACCTCAACAATTTGAGCATGTTATAATGTTCTATGCAGAGCAATTACCAAAATAGTGGTATTTTTAAAGTTTATTTTCAGATAAGGGACCAAGAAGAATGTTTTTAAGGAAAAATACTTCAAAGTCCTTATTTCAGTTTAAGAACTACTATGTAAAAATATAGATTTTTTTGTATCAGCAGTCATTACTAATTATTTAAACTGTATTGAAATTAATGCATGCTAGCCTTAGTAATTCTGAAGATTTTTGGTAAACACTGTATTTTGTAAATTTTGCTGTCAAGAGTATTTGACAGGTGTGATAACAGTTGGTTTAGTTCCTTTTATCAGTGTCAATATTTCACCTTATTCATTTATATCATGTTTTGCTACACATACTTGTAGTAATGTCAACTATTATATGAATCAGCTATAATATAAGATCCTGTGTAAAGTAAATAATTATAAATAATGATTTAATTGTTAATTCCACTATTGTCTAATTTGATTATTTTACAGTAGATAAAATGCCTTTGGACTAAAGCTATTTTTAACCTTTGTATATTCTGTAGAGATACAGAATGTGTTCATGTTTTTTTTGCTATTTTTTTGAAACACACAAAAACTACTTTAAAATGGTATTCCCTGATTTTATAATGTTAAGAAATCATGTATAAACAATAAATCTGTTTATAGTACATTCTCAACTATAGTAGTCCATTGTTTTCACTTTTTCAATATATGTGAATCCACCTTTTCAGCATCACCTGCAGCCTATTTGATTAGCATTGCTTGTCTTACAGCAGAACCTAGTTTTTCAAAATAAAAGTCAGGTGTCTAAAATGGAGAAGCAGTAGGCCATAAGAGCAGTCTCACCCTGACAAGAAGCCTGGTACACCATTGGCCTGGGTGTGGCCCTTTAAGCATATCTCTGTTTGGCAGGGGCTTGCCTTGATGTGCTAGCTGCTTTCACCCAGGGCTTATTTTGTTTATTTTTGTAATAAATTCTTCTGTCTTTGTCCTTGAGTTTTTCTACCTGCAGCTATACTGTCTTTTGTGTCCTTGACTTTAGACTCTGTTGGCAGCAGTGGGTGTGCTTTTGCCTTGGCTGAATGTAGCAGCAGTGTGGAGTCTTCCTCCATGTGCTCTGGCTTATGTGCCACTGTGTAGCAAGGCCGCTGTGGTGAAGGTTGTTTTCAGCCACGCTCTCTGCCCTGCCTGAAAGGACTTAATCCCTCTCCCACAGAGATTTAACCTGCAGAGCACTTCACCTGACAACATAACTCCTCCCAATCCATAGAGATTTAAAAGGAAAAGTCACTAGATTAAGGATGGAATATTTCATGCATCAGGAGAATGACACAGCTACAAAAATCAAAGTACAAATATTTTGTATTTTTATTTGACTTTGAAATTTGTACTTTTCTTTAACCCTTTTAAATAAAAGGTAATACTGAAGGTTACGAATTATGTGTAAACAATGTAGCCATTCTTGTATTGCTCAGTGTGTTTGTTCACAAACAGTAGAATTTTATTCGGTTGCAGTGTGTGGGTAAAATGACCAGGGAGAGTCCTATCTAAAGCAATTAAATTTAAAAAAAAAATGAAACCTATTAGACACGTCAGTAGAGGTTACCATCATCTGAAATTATGAGATATATAAATTTTTATATATATCAACATATTAAAATGTGTAACTTTTGGAGAAGCCTGATTTGACCCTGATAGTGCTAAACATTTTCATCAGTGTCGTCCTGTAGTGTTGATTTTGTCCTGTTCCCAAGCTCTTCTGTGCTGCAGGAGACAGCAGTAATTATTTTTGTATGTTATTCTTGGGAACATGTATGCCTAACTGTTGGGAACAACGTGGCACAACACCATGTAAGGCCTCCTGCATGCTATGGCATGATGACTGCATTAAATTTTCCAATCTGACATAAAACTGGCAGCCTACCATATGACAAAGTGGTTTCAGTCCACCCTCACCCTTAGTAATGACATTTGTATGTGTGTCTCACTCCAGGATAAAAGCAGCGAGTTTGTCTGCCAGGTTACTGGACTAAAAAAGACGTCTGTCCATCAGTAGTCCTGATGTGAGGTCAAAGAGTCTTAAAATAGAAAGCAAAATGGGATGTCCACAATGCAATCTGAAAGCACAAAACCAGAAGATGGGTTGACTTGTTAAGATCCTAGAAGGTACATTGTGCATTGTGAAGAGGTTGACTCACCCAGCTGTACATCTTGGCGTGTTTTGTTTGAACTTCCGTGTGTTCATAGTAGGAGGGGATAAAATTAAGTGATACAGAATGTATCACAAAAAAAAAACTGCGCAGTGAGCTTGTTTCATAGTAATGGGAAACATACATACGGCTATCAGTTAAAATCTTTGTCTTGTATTAAGATGTATCAGAGCAAGAAAGGTCAGCTTTTAGTTATAAATTTAAATGCCCAAACAAAAACACAAACAGCATAATTTCCAAACCAATTTTCCTGCATTTAATTGCATTCAAATGCCAAAACCCGACCAGTGTAGCTACAGCAAAATGAATGTGACAAACTGTAAATGAGTTAACTATAATGATCAACTTTACAGACTCAGAGTGCTTACTTGCCATTAGAGACCTGACAAAGTTTGTCACATGACAGGAAGGGGAATCTTGGGAAATCGTCTACAGGAAGTACACACAATGCTGTTTGTATTCAGCTCTGGATTGTTTGTGCTTTTTTGTCCATTTAATTTTGATGTGGACAGTTTTAGTTAACTCATGCAGACTGATATATGCCCCTTGAACTTTGCTCATATACTTTCTACTTAAACCCTTGTTTGTTCTTAGCCAGGCTACATTTCTTTTTCACAATAATAGTTTAAGTGAGGTGAACTCTTTGACTTCTTTTATAAGAATGAGATGTGTCTATTTGAAGTCATGTCAAATGTTAGTCACAAACGTGACAGAATGCATTCATTACACAATAACACTAATAGCGTGAACTAAGCCCCCATAGTTATATGGCTTAATCATGTTAGAGTCACACAGGAAGTAAAAAAAAATGTGTGCAGCCATCTTTTCAGCTGTTTTTCTGCAGAAAATACTTTCATTTTGGTAGTTCATATTTATTAACTTTTCCTAGTTATCAGCTCTTGAAATTAGTATATAGATTAATAGAAGTATTAAAAAGTTAAATGACTACTTTTAAAAAACAGGAGTCACATAACCCATTAACAATTTATTTTACAAAGGATTTCAGTTGTATGTGTAGCACACGTCTTTTCACTGAAAGTGACAGAAAAGGACAATAACAATCAGACAAAATGCTTAATTTCATCTCATTAATGGTTAGCATTAAAGTTGGAATTAAACGATATGTTAAAGTGAATAAAAATTTATTTTAGGCCCTGGATGGTAAAAAAAAAGTGAAATTTTCCAATATAAGTATGTAAAACATTCTCCCAAAAGGACTATTGTGGAGACCTCATGTGTGGGCTTCTGCAATATGAAATTATATTCAAAAAGTAATTGAGTTAATGTAAATGTGTGGACCACAGTTAATGTATGCTATAATTACAAGAACATGCTTGTACCTTTGGATGATTATGAATACATGAATGTGAGCCATTGAATGTAAATCATAAACCCATGGGCTTAATAGAACTATCAACATTAGAACTTGTGTTTTCTTAGCGAAAGCAAGGATTTCGGAGAAGTCCTACAGCTAAATTCAGAGAAGAATGCTGTTCACTGTATCCTTGCCTAGGCTTCAGCTGTTCTTTTAGTGCCCTCTACAGTCAATAAGGCTATATTGCATGTCCCTAAATACAGCATTCCCTAAATTTGCCGAGATAATCTTACTCATTTTTGGTTTATAAACGACTAGTATTTGTAACAAAAGTGTGTTACAGAGTAAGTTTTTTGAAAGACACAGGGTCAACACAGACAATGTTAGTTTTATGTATGCGGACACTAAAATCTTCCTTTCTTTATTGGATCACATTATGCAGTAGAATAAGCACAAGTTAAATAATGCAACAACCGAAGTCTTCCATCATGTGTGTACAAATGTATACTTCAAGTAATGCTATAATGTACTTTCTATTTGATTTACATAAAACCAGAATTTTAAGCATATACCTTAAAGACAATTCTGTCCTGTTCTTCTTAAAAGAAATTAGATTCAATAATATAATCATGAATCACAGAGTAGTCAGATCTTTGGCATTCTGAGTGTAAAACTTAGACATGGAAGAAGAAAAAAAAAATTCATATAAGAGTCCAATATATTCTCACTGGGATGAAGGTGTGGGTGGGAGTTACACTTCAGCCGAAAGGCGTCATTGTAAATATATTCAATTTTCAGCTGCAAGACAATCAGAACCAACATTTCTTTAAAAATTTGGCTAAGCAGGCATGTAGCAAAAGTGATGTCATGAGTCCGTTACGTACAACGTCACCGACCAGTTGTCCAAAGAAAGTTTCTGCCCATTATTTTGTGCCACAAAGTTGGGGATATCTTTATTTATTCCTGTAGTGT
Source organism: Chitala chitala (assembly GCA_025773905.1). Lineage (NCBI taxonomy): Eukaryota > Metazoa > Chordata > Actinopteri > Osteoglossiformes > Notopteridae > Chitala > Chitala chitala. The sequence goes on from JABJVR010000029.1 coordinate 495,127, forward strand.
AACTGTCCCTTTTATCAGCATGTCATTTCTGATGTCTGGCTGGGTACGGTAAGGAGAGCTTACAGTGTAACACAGACATTACTTCTATTAAATGGGTGGAGTGCACCCGAGTCAACTTTTAAACAGAATCCAGTAGAAGGGCAGGGCAGAGACAGCTCTGTACCGTGGTGGGGGGAGTCAGGTCAAGCCAGCGCCACGTCACTGCCCAGGTGCATACGGCCAGCTGATGGAGCTTCCCGAGAGCTGCATGTCACGGATGAGGGTCTCGATGGGTGTTTTGCCCACCAGGCGCATGAAGAAGAGCTGGGAGATGAGCGAGGCAGGCACAGCCCTGAGCGCTGGCAGACGCAGCAGCAGACGGCCAAAACGCTGTGGCTGACCCGGGTACTGCAGCCTCTCGTACTCCGTGAGCGCCACCTGAGCCTTCTCCTGCAGGCTCTCCACGTGGACCGGGTCTGTGAGGCCACAAGCATCTGAAAAGAGGCAGCGGGGAGGAAGGGTTCAGCGAAGACCTCAGTGCAGCATGGAAACAGCAGAAATGGCTGCCAGCTTTAATCCTTTATTAACTTTAACCCCATTTGATTGCTCGATAGTTATAGTAGTTACTTGTGTTTAGTAAACGTTGTCAAAGTTTCTATTTATACCTCAGGTTTCCTTATTTCAGGTAGGAAAAAAAAAAAAAAAAAAAAAGTTGTACTCCATAACATTTTCTCGTTTTTGAAAAGTATCTGTTTACGTCTCAGTCATTTAAACTTTTATACACCTTGTTTTCTTAGTGCAGGTTCTAGCAATGACAATGCAGTTAGTTCAAAGCTATCGTGAATCACCTTGGGCAACAAAAAACTAAATAAATGTGTAAAAGGCACACTGACAATTTTTACTATCACAACAAAAATGTAAATGAAACATGCATTGATACTGTACATGTATATATTTATAATGACACTGCATTTTGAGTCTTTGAACTGTAAAAAAATAAGCAAATGCGTTATAGTGATGTACTGCAAAGAGACAAGCTCATGTTCTATACTTAGTAACAGCGAGATATGATTTTCTCAGTTCCTCAGTGCTAAACAAGGTTACTGGGGGCAGACAACAGTCTAGAGTGCAACCGCAGCAATCTGGAGAACAAGGAATGGAGATAAGTTACGAAGGATGCGAGCCACTCACCAGGCGAGAAAAGCGCAATGGCTTTGAGGCAGCTGTATTCTGCTGAGTCCACCTGCAGGCGCATGAGCTTGTCCACCTGGTCCTGGAAGACGCGCACCTGGTCCATAAAGGAGACGACACGCTCGGCCGACATCGGGGAGGAGTGGAAGCCGGCGGCAGCCAGCAGTGGGGCCGTGTGCAGAGGCAGGGCGGACTGCGCCGCGTTCAGAATGAAGAGCTCGCTCCAGCTGAGGCGCAGCAGGGCCACCTGCTCCGACACGGGCAGCTCTGGGAAGTACGGGATGTTGCGTGCCCACTCAATGGTGCTGAAGAGCAGGCGGGCTGCGAGCTCGCAAATGTTGTCGATGCCCATGACAGCGGCTCCGCCCTGGACCTGCTGCTGTTGCTGCTGGTGGCCGTACTGTGAGCCGTACCGGTTGGGAGGGTACGGCTCGGCGCGTAGCAGCTGCGAGATAAGCTCCGACACCGGCTGCCCGTTGAAGAGCTCCCCGGTGCCCCCTGCCCCAACCACGCCAGGCCCCAGCACCGGCGTGGGGCTGATTGCCGAGTGTGATGGCGGGATGCGTCCGCGCTGGACTGCTGGAAGGGAGAGGAGAAAGAGGAGCACAGAGGCATGCTTTGTCCACATCACCATGATGCCTGTCTTGTCAGACCTGTCTATCTGTGTGTGTATGAAGCGACAATGAACAGAGTGCAGGGAGACCCACTAACAACACCTGTGTGCTTGAAGTAGACAGGAGATTATGGGCAGGGGCATGTAGCAAGATTAGAGCCTTTTTCAAAAGTGAATGCAGTCAGTCTGCTGTTATACGTGCTGTATATAGATATACTCATAGGTCACACTGCAATAGTGACTGCTTCATAAAGCCACAGTTTAATCCTGGCTTTTCCACATTAAAAGTCTCAGGTCACTTTCAGCTGTAAAAGTCCATAAGCCCTTGACATAAAAAAAAAAAAAAAAAATGGAAAAAATACTAACACTCCTCTTGTCATCCTGGCAGCAAAGCTAATGTGTCCCCAGCAGTGCCAGCCTCAACTTGGCGACAGGCTTCACTCCATAGTGCACACTTTGGTACCAGTAAAGGGACTGGACTGGTCTGGTGTAGACCAGCTTGGAGAGATGGTTGTTACTGAATGACTCAGCAGCTCCTTTGGGGCCACAAACTGCCGACAGCTCTGTTTCTAGGGCTGCAGCTGCCCTGAATAAACTATGGATTAACCCCCCTGTATGCATCACCAAGAGCAGGGACCAGGGCAAATTAGGCCAGCGTCACAAGGGGTGAAGAGTGGGAGGTTTGTGTTCGACAGACAGAAAAGCCAGGCCCAGCCACTCCCAGTGTTTCATGTTAACTGACCATTTACATCTTCATGCATCAGTCATCCAAATTGTTCATAGTTGTTCAAGTCAAATCTGTTTGAAGCATCAATCAGGATTGCCCAAGAGTAGGAGTAACTGAACATACATTTCATCTATTGAATAGTGAACCAGGGACAGTGGCATTAGGTTTAAAAAACTGACTACACCAGTTAGCTCTGTGCATTTATCATAAACTGCTTTAATATGACTATGTTTTTATGGGAGATTTCTGGACCTGTATAGAATGGTCCAGTCTCATCAGCGGTTTGACTACGGTTAAAACAAGAAATTGAAATGAATTATTTACAACATTAACCACTGTATGTCCTGTGCCTAAGATTTAAACAATCCATTTTGTAGATCAAGTACTTCTCCTACCCCTTTCTTGTAGCTAGGTGGGGGCCGATTCTCCTCACCCCTTTCTTGTAGCTAGGTGGGGGCCGATTCTCCTCACCCCTTTCTTGTAGCTAGGTGGGGGCCGATTCTCCCCACCCCTTTCTTGTAGCTAGGTGGGGGCCGATTCTCCCCACCGCTGTCTTGTAGTTAGGTGAAGGCAATTCTCCCCACCCCTGTCTTGTAGTTAGGTGAAGGCAATTCTCCCCACCCCTGTCTTGTAGCTAGGTGGGGGCGATTCTCCCTACTCCTGTCTTGTAGGTAGGGCAATTCTCCTGGTTTTGTGTTCTAGATAGGGTGATCTAGGCAGGGTGATTATACTACCCTTGTGTTGTAGATAGGGGGATTCTCTTGCTCTGCGTTTTGGTTAAAATGCATTTTATGGGATAGTTACCTTCTTTGCGCATTCCGACACGGAAACACTTCTTTAGACGGCAGTACTGGCACTGATTACGGTGATGCTGGTCAATCTGGCATTCTCGATTTGACCTATATTACAGTCAAAGAGATTGAGCTGTTATGTTGACAATCTCTACGATCAAACAGCCCCATGGCCCAGTTATTAAAGCTTTATGCAAATGTAGCTGTACATCGGATTTTTATCTTATCACAGGAAAGCCAGTGCCTACACCAGATCTTACAATTTTCAGCCTACATGCTCGATATATAACAATAACAAAGTTATTACAGCTAGCAGAGTTCTCACTTGAAACAACTTTTGCTTTAATATTTAGGTACAAGTCACATTCATTAAAACCACTCTGTAATTAAAATACACTTGATTATATCTGAAGTGTTTAAAATTCCCAGTGACTATAGTAAGGAATCGTGCTTCTTAGCAATGCACATATTATAGTAAGATGCAATCTTTTGGGATCTTAATTTTCGACACGATGTTACATTTGAAGTCTGATCCAGATTAAAGTAACCGCATAAAACATGCAGAAAGATTAACAAGTGGACAGCGCAGGCTACGGTGTTCCTGATGAAGCACGTTTAGTTGTCAGCAACAGTGCGCAGGTCAAATGCACGCACAGAGACACACACAGGCCATGCCTCACCTGCAGGTGTAGCTGAGGTTGCGCCGGATGCTCCTCTTGAAGAAGCTCTTGCAGCCCTCGCAGGTAAACACGCCATAGTGCTTCCCGCTAGACTTGTCCCCACAGACCACACAGTCTACCGAGCACGCCTTGTCATCCTCCCCCACCTCGATGTCACTGCTCCCGGCCTGGGGGGAGCCGTCCTCCTCGTCGCCCCTGAGATAGCCTTTCTCCCCCAGTCCGTTGGTGTCCCCGTTGGGATCGCCCCACCCCCCGCTCACCATGGCCATTGCTGAGGCCTGAGGCCAATCCAGGAAAAAGCGAGCCAACAGCTCCTGCTCCAAACGTCCTCAGTCACTGAGCGCTTCCTTAAACCGCTCCGAACCTCCAAGCGAAACTCTAAACCCTGCCCGTACACCTATCTACAGTCTCTCAGATGTTACAAGTTTACAATAAAAGGGGAATACAGTACCAAGACAATGTGATTTTTTTAAGAATTTGGCTAAAAACATGCTAAACCACTCCTCTTATTTCTCTTCAATCACTATGGACAGCCACGGTAAAAGCGCAGGATTCCGACTGCACTTTTTACAGCAATCGGCGCGCTGCACACAAGACGCACACGATGTCTGAAAGACGAAAGTGTCGACCTCCACACTTCAGAGAGGTGGGACACGGCACTTCTAGCAAAACTGTACAAGTGACTCGTGTCTGCTCCGTCCTGGAGGACAAGCAGACGTCACTCACTCAGGAAATAAACTTACACCCTTTCTAAACCTGTTTGACTAGTTCTTACTGTGCATACAACATGGTTGTCTTATAGTTTTAGAACGCTGTTTTTTTTTTATACAATTACATTCACTGAGTTTTGTTTTTTGGAAAAGTCAAAAACATACGAAATGAAACTATACACATGAAATCAGTCGCATGTCAGCAAAAACGTGAAAGCTTGGAATGCCGTTTGAGCTGAGAGTAATCTGAAGTGCTACGTGTATTTCTTGCGGGAGATCTGGAGTAAGCAAAAGAGTAAACAGTAATCAGCTTCCAAGTGCTCAAGTTTAACACGTGGGCTTCCCAGATTTCCTTAGGGAAACGGTCCTTTTCCTTTTTTGTGAAATAATCTTCCAGGTCAGCAGAATCTAAACAAGAAGAGGTGCCGTTGCATCCAGGTTGTAATAGTCACTGATTCCAAAGCACAACAGTATCAAACTGAGCTGCTCTTTAGAACCAGGATAAATGTTAAAATGGAGAATGAAAGGCAGATCGCTCCCTCTGTTGTCTTGATTCTCGCTCAGGAAAACAGGACCAAAGTTCGAGGAAGTACCGGCTCTGCTGTTTTGTTGTTTAAAGCGACGTGAACATTTCTGCTTCTTTTCCTCGTGACTTTACGGTTTTAGTCCTCCATAAAGAGAAGCAAACAATCGTTCGCAGAGAAAACGAGGGAATTCCCCAGTGAAAGCGGCGGAGCGCCTGTTTCTCCAGCGTCCCTGTGTGGCTCCTCTTCGTGTTTGTTTAGCGCCGGCCTGCTGTGCGCTAACGGCTTGAGGCCTAAGCTCCCCTGTCTTCCCCCGACCAAGTCTCCAGGAAAAACTGCAGTTTTTTATGCCTGCTCTTTTTTCGTTCCAGAAAACATTATTTAAATTCACTATCTGAAAAGGAGGCAAGACACCGGTCTAGCTTGCTGCTGTTTTAGGCAGCCGATGAGCACTGTGTTCGCTGTCTCCGTTCCCTCCCTCTCTCTCTCTTGCTCTCTCTCCCCTCACTCTCTCCCCCACCCTTACTGTGTGCATGAGAGCGCGAGTGAGAGAGAGCATGTGTCTGTCTGCTAAGGGATTTGACACTGCTATTCAAGCCCTTCGGTTGCCATGGCAATCACTGCCTTATATGGACATTGGAGTCAAAGAGCAGAGAGTGGGCTGCTAGGCTGCACCAGAGGGCTGCACATATTCAGAAAGAATGTGGTGCTTTCTAATGCCCTAACCCCAGCACATTGGCAAGGGAATTAACCCCAGTGCTGCCAGACAAGAAGAAATGCTTACAGCTGAACATCATATGTTATGTCTATGCTGGTTCAAAGTTTCACACACCTAGCTAAGAGAGTCTAAAACATATTGTTTTATTGTATTATTAGCTCCTCATATGTCATCTCAAAGTTTTATTTTTGAATATTTACTACCGATCTTTTTGTAATGAAATATGAAGTAAGGAAAATGCTTGTTTTAAGAACCCAGATTTCCAAATTAGTGCTTTTAAACTGGCTTCAGAACTTAAACAATATCAATGTCACAACAGCTGCTGGTGACCCCTTTGAATTGAGAGGAACAAAAAATAAACAAGCCTGGATTTGGAGCCAAAAGATTCACTTAGCACTCCTGGGCAGCACTGTGGTGACAAGCCACAGAAAGAGTGAGAGCACTCCCTGCTGTGTCCTTATGAAGATCTCATTAACTGACAAAATACACACCTGTATACATTTACCCAACTATTTCTCTCATTCAAAATGATCGAGGATGAAGACAAACTTATATGAAATTAAAGGACAGACTTTACCTAGGATTTTAGTCAAATGCCTGGTTGAGATTATCACTTTATATTTCATTATATAATATTGTTAGTCTTGTGCAATTGAGCTACATCTTTACACAAATAGCATAATTCTGGTTAAATAACAAAATCTCAGTCTAGAAAACAAATTTACCTTAAACCACATTCCTAATTATAAATGAACAATTTAAATATTAAAGAAGGACAGTGTACAACTGCTTTTAAAAATGTCTCTGTACCAATAAGACTTCACTTTCAATGCTTTCACTGAATCCTATCCCTCAGGTTGCCGAAGGTAATTGGAACCATAGTCTATTTTTGTTGTTTGTTTTCTGTGTTTCTCACTGAGCTGCTGAAGTGCCTGCCAGGGGTTAGTGTGCTGCTCAAAGGGGCGTGTTGCCCTTTGAACCCTTGGTCAGGAATGCAGCTGTTCAGTGCTCTGTAAATTCCCCTCGTGGCCTGCAGCTCATCACTGCTCAAGCTGCAAAGGACATGCACTCCCCCCAAAACAACAGCAAGCCCTGCGCCTACCCTCTGCTGTGCCTACAGAGTACAGCATCTTAAGTGCATCAGTTACTTAATGAGGGGGCAGGTCTATTATTATAATAGATTATGTCAAATGTCTTTTTTGGAATTTTGTGAACTACCATTTTTGTCAGAAAGAAACAACATAGTTACTCTATGTTTTCTGAGTTTGTGCATTGTTTGGGTTTTACTTTCGTAGTGTTTCTTTGCTGAAATGCATAACTGCCTTGCTTGACATTTAATAATTAGCTAATAGGATTTCTTTCACCAGCTCTCTCAACAGCATGTGTATAAAACCCAGGGAGCTCTTTCAAGTAGCGTGAAGGAATTTGGTGTATGGGTTTAAATTTTAACCATTACTGATGCTAAATCCTTTTGTGGGGAAACATGTGAGTTCTAGCACCCCCTGATTTTTCCATGTTGCTCTTTGCCCTCCTGATGCAGCCCTTCTACCAGACTCTGAGGACCTTTGACCTCATAACAATGATCAAGCAGCATAAAACAAACAGGGCTCCAGAACCTGCTAAGGAAAAACATCTGCTCCAGTGGCAGGGTGACACAGCTCTGTGCAGCAAGCACAGCACACACATAGTTTAATTACATGAAGACCCACAGATAATGCTTCTTTAGATATAATCAAACATTACAGTGAAGGTACATCAATGCCCTTTAAACTTGACACCTGTGTCCACAGCAGCCAAATAGGTAATTTTAGTTATTATGCTTTTATTATAATGTCATTTTTTATTGATCATATTTAAACCACATTAAACTTGGGTTTATTGTTTTTCCTTGTCTGGAGGTAACAAACAGTGAATACATACTTCATAAAGGGAACTACTAACTGCACAAATATTACCAAAATGTTGTTTACTGAGTGATTAGCATTTTCAAAAAGCAATGTATTGACAAAATTCACAATACATTTAACAAAATGGTTTTAATTAATTATATTATTCTTCAAATAAGAAAGCCAACCATTTTGCTGCAAATAAATACTATTTGCAATACCAGCTTTTAAATAAGTCATAAAGAGAATACTAACTGTTAAATGATGTTGTAAACCGTAGTAAAATACAGTGAATAATTTTAACACTTTATAAACAAGCTCAGTAATGCCAGCACCGATGATTCATCTTTTCTCATCTTTTACATTTTCAAACTTGAAATCCAAAATGCTGTTTAGCTTTTACTTAAGCTGATGTGGCAGGGAAGGTGATTCTCAAGTAGGTACAATGAGACGATAAGGACTACATTAAAACACATTAAGGTAAGTGGATTGGAACCCTGCATTTCCTGCTCTACGACTGTAAGGTCACTTAATTTACCGTAGGCTTCTTCATCTCCAGTAAACAGACAGTGAGAGCAGAGCCTCTTGAGTAGAAGACAGAGGGAAGGTTCCCAGTACAAGAACTGACTAATAAAACATATGGTAATTTAACAGATTTAGTTTGTTGCCTCCACCTCTCTGTGCCAATTGCCATTGAAAGCCCAATTATCCTAACATTTAATATTGTGCAATATTAATGTATGAATAGATATATTGATAACGTAGCTCACAGATGTAAAACTGCTGGGACATATATGGGGTAGTTACCAAAAAGTGTCGGTGAACCTCTGTTCGTGTTCAGTGTATGAGCTAAACTACTGCTAAAAACAATTCAGAAATAATTTTTAAACTGTACCTGTGTTGTTCTGTGCCGCTGCATAGTGAAATGAACCTTTTTATAATTTCACAGAGTGGGGAGTAAGTGAGGGAACACATAGCTCACTTTTGAATGGCCAGAGCATCGGGTAGCCTGATTTGTCTTTCCACGAGAGTGGGAACGGTTTAATGATGGGGCAAGTGCAGGGCCGGGTCAGGGAGCAGCGCGGAGAGATGTGCGGTTGAGGAGAGACAAGTGCGGGCCAGGTCACACATTTGAATAAGAATAGGGTGCTGGGAGTAACCTTAACCCTGGGGGTCATGGGTGTAGGGTGGGGACGTGGACGCTACAGTACCCACACTCTAACTAACTCACCAGCTGGTGTGATAATCTGATAGAAGTCGTGACCCTTTTTCACAGGTGTCTCACTGTTTCCGCCACTCAGCTTTCCCACGGAGGCCACACTGGAGCTTCTCTCAGGCTTCCTCTTTCACAAAACCACCCATTTGAGTTTACCCAAAGAACAAAACAAATTAAAGGGGAAGTGTTCAATTTTAAATGTGTTTATCATGCATCACTCTTGTTTTCACACCTAGAGTTTAGCACAGCAGAATTGACAATCCCAGTCAATGTGTTCTTAAACTTATCATCTACAATTTAATTTAAACTTACTTTAGCACAAGAACACTAAATATGTGTTTTAAACATTCCAATAAAGTTTCCAATATTTTCTTGAAAATATTATCATCTGTGCATGCCTTTATGTAGAGGGAAGTTTAAGGCTGGCATTATGGAATATAAATACTTAACAGAATGTCTTGAGACTCTAAACTTCTTTTCAAACTTACAGACAAATACAGGGGCAACCTCCTGACCCTCATGGGTATGACCCTTGACCTTTCCCAGTGCTCAGTTGCAAGAAATCAGCTGCCACTATACTAAGCCATAGTAAAGCATGGGGCAAGGCATCACCGCCCCACCCCCATGAGAAACAGAATTTGAAAGCCTTAAAACAGAAAGACTAATAGGAACAACTAGACTCTGTCAGAGTCTTCATTATTGATGCCCCTCTTTCATCTTTATTATATCAGAGACAGGATTTTTAAGTAGGTTGTGTAACTGCAATATAATTACTATTTTTGTGTATTCATATTGTTTTATATGTACCCACAAAAACGACACAACTTATATTTAATGTGCAGTGTTGAAAAAATATTGTGCCATGGTTTTCATACTTAAAAAAGGTTTCATAAAAGGTTTCATAAAGCAAACATAAAAAATTTACTAATTTCATTGATTAACATAAAGCTTGCATAGAATAAAGACTGGATTAATTCAATGTGATTTTAAAATGGAAAGTCAGGCTGCCGTGCTTTTTCTTGATAACCTGACAGAAGATCATATTGTATAATGTACACAAAAAACATGAAGGTTGAGTGTTTCACTTCACTGACGAGATTCAGATCAGTGATAAATGTAATCCAGAGGTCATTGTGGCTTTGTGGTAGCATGCTACCTGGGTTTTCCCTATCAAACACGGATTATTTTTACAAGAGTCTGAGTCATGTGAAACCCATCAGAGTAGTTCTTCCTCTGTGCTACTTTACTAGAGCCACATGCGCAGTTTCTGCATGTGCTTATCCAGCTCTGCAGCTGGACCACAAAATGCCCTCCTCGACTCCCACCTCCTGCGTCTTCATCAGCCCCAAGAGGTCAGAGAGCACAGCTCCCTCAGAGTACGGTCTCCTCCCTCTTGCACTCCAGGGCCTCCAGGGTAGCATTGAGGCCAGCGATCTGGGCTGCGTGCTGCTCAGACATGGCCGCCGCCTGCCTCTCCAGTCGCCACAGCTGTTCACGGTGTTTCTTGCGAGCACTTCGGTACGTTCCAACAACGTTGCTGAGAAGCGGTGAGAGACAGATGCAGCGTTAGCCCTCACATTTGATAGCATCACGCACCAAACAAAACCAAAGAAGACTGAGAGTTTAACAGCGCACGTGTTCAGAGTTAGCGAAGGTTACAGGGACAGGTAAGGAGCTCCCTCGTGCCATGCGGCCTGTACCTGTGCGTAAAGGAAACCTGTGCCATGTCCTCTTCACAGTGCCTCTTGCGCATGGTGCTCTCTGCAAGTGCAGCGTCCAGGGACTCTCGAAGGGCTGCCACACGTCTCTTTAACACCTTTTCACTGTGAGGACACACAAGTGCTTCAATATGTGTACACGTTTATTTTCAAATCAAAATGTTAGGCCACCTGTAACCCTAAAATAGGATGAGCAGCTGGAAAATGTATTTATGAATGTATTATATTTTTTCTTTCTGTACTGCTAAAGCAATGCACTGTTTCTTTTTCATGACCATTATTTTCTGTGTACTTGCTTGTAACCAGAGACTAGTAAGACAATTATAGTCAGCAGAAACATATTATGATGTTATTTAGATTCCTGTTTCTAAGCAACCATTTTAAGCTAGGCAACAGGCATCTGCTATGCTTACTTGTATTGGCTGGGGTCAGTGTGACCACTTAATTGACTTTTATACTTCAGTATTGTTTTTCGGGTTTGAGTATGTAATGCATCGATATTAACATGAATCAGGACAATACTGATATCAAATGGAGAAGAACTGAATGTGTATGTCCTGGTTTTTCTCACCATTGCAGTGCTGCATGGATCTCACGCACAAGGGCCCGATTCTTGGGTCCAGGAACATTTGCACCACTGTGCACTTTTGCCTCCTTACCATCAAGCTTCTGAAAGTGAAAGTGAACAAATTACCACCCGTGTACTTACAAACTGCCTTAAGTTAACTGAAGCATAACAGGTATCACAACCAAGACTACATATGCACTGCTCTCATGATATGCAATTCTGACATAAAATTACACAATTATTTTCTGGCATAAAATTTTGCCTAATTTTTGCAGAAAATGCCCCCACAAAATATTCCAAATACATGCAAAGCTCAAGTCAATGCAAGCGCTAGCCTGTGCACCTGGGAAAGACAAGCAGCTGCCTGTTTGTATTGTTTGCTTATTGTCAGCTTTGTACAAACTCAATTTTACCACATCAATCAGAAAAACTCCAATATACACAAAAATTGACTTTCATAATGGGTTGCAGAACACATTATTTACGTATGTCAAGAACTGTCTGTACAAATACACAGTATATATGTAGCCTCATATTGCTTTTCTTCAAAAGATGTCCAGAGGTGGGAGGTGCTGCTGATGTACCCGTTCCTCTGTTTGTCTGTTCTCCAGTTCCTCCCTCAGGCAGTCTGCAATCAGCAGTGCAGCCACATCCTGTGCCCCCTGAGCTGCCAGCTGCCGCTCCAGGTAACGCCTCTCCCGCTCCATCAGCCGAATCATACCTCGCAACTCGGACATCTCCTCCTACGGGCACACAGCTTCACGTCTTTGGCAACTTTCTTATTTTAGGCATCTCAGTCCTTTAGAACATTGTTTTACACATCCTGTTTATTGTGCTTGGTTTGACAAAGGAGAGAAAACACCTACCCTTACTGTAACTAAATCATGCAGGAGAGAAGCCCTCTCTTTTGTAGTATTGTGGGGTTTTGTTTTGTTTTGACACCCAGCAAGTGTGCCTGTGTCCGGGCTGAGCTTCCCTTCTCCAGCTGCCTTCTGCTCCGGGATACACACTGCAGCTCTGTCTTGATTCAGTTTCAAGATTTTTTCCCGAATTTCCTTCTCCCGCTTTTGCAGTATGAATGGAGCCCCCCTGATAAAACACAGAGAAAGTATGAATTTTACATGGGCAGAAAATCTTTGTCACATGTCTAATATTAATACCACGGGTGTTCTTCAAATACTTAATCCTAAGAGTATGTTCAGCACCTATATCCAGCAAAACCATGGTGGGTGGTTCCTACTTCTAACTAAATCTGATGAAGCCTCTCAGATGATTTGTAAAATGTTTTCAAGATTATACAAGTCCACTTTCTTTTAAGTCATTCCTAATGGGTACACCATAGCTTGGATAACTGGACACCTTCATGCACAGTTCCTAAAATATGACACAGCACCAGTTAAGCATGTATGGTTTAAATGGAAAAATTCCCATTTCATAAACACTGTGATGAAAAAAAGTGATACAAAATAATAATGTAGAGTTTTTTTTTTACCATATTATCAGCAATGAAGTCAAGATGCATTTTACTAGTTTTTCAGTTCCTGTTATTCTTCTGCACGTCCTTCAGATTGACGTGATAAAGGAAACTTGCAGTTTCTGACATGACACAAGTCATGAAAAAAAATCTATGCTTACACAAATCCTTACTTTCTGTGCACTTCACAAATTTTAATGCATTAATTTACAAATAAGGCAACCCTGAATTGGATAAAGTGAATGAATGGATGGATGAATTTACAAATGTTGCAAGCAGTATTTAAAAAATATCCAGTGAAATGCCTAATAGCAATAGTTTTGCAAATTGAAATGTATTATTGTAGCTTTTAAAATTAATTCCCACCAACGTTTAAGTTTTTTTTTTTTTTATCAAATTCCAAGAGATTAATCATTGCATGCATTATCAGTGGTATCAATGCTATTTTTTTACAAGTTTCACATATGGTTAAATTATCATCTTGATGGAGCAGAAATACATGAATTGACATAAACCGATTTATATAAATATAAGTTTCATGTCTGTTTTGCTCTGTAAACAATTTAATGTACAGGCTCTGTTGAAAAATTTACAATTTAAAACCCATTTATGTCAGGTAAGCTTTTATGCAATTACACGTATAATTACACAGCAAGATACATGCCTATTTACAAATTATTTAAAGCAGCTTTCTCTACCATATTTCACTAGTAAAGTGGTAGATGATTCAGCAGGATGTTCCAAAACCACCAGAGCCCTTTCCAAACCTGTTCTCTTCAAATGCCACTTTAGCTCCTTGTGTTGGACATGTAGAAAGCAACAACTCCCCAGTCTCAGGACTGGCAGGCTGATGCTCTGAAATAACGAGCTGCTCTTCACTTCCTGCCTCTGTAGAGCGAAAAAATTAATGTGAGAATATGCTCAAGTAAAGACTTATATGTACAGCACTGCTTGGAGATTTTGTGTAAAATAACACCTGCTGTTTCCCTTGACTCTAGCATGGGTTGTTTTCTAGCTTCATACAGTGACAGCAACTGACTGTAGGCTTCTTCACACCCTTCACTGGAAATAACACAGATTAGTGCGCTTGGAACATGCAGACCATACAAGAAAAACAACCATTTTCTAGCTCTACCAATACACCAAATGGAGCTCCCAGTAAACACGTACAACATTTAAATGGAATGAAGTTGAACTAAAAGCAGCTGCAGTTGTGTACCTATACTTCAGAGCCATTTGTAATGCAGAGTGGTCAGCCTCATATTTGTTAAGGGTCATGCTCATCTGTTCCGACTCTCCTTTCCTCCTTTCCAGAGATGCTGAGAGGCGCTCATTCCGTGCCTTGAGCCTCTCAATATACCTACATGGATGGACGAGAAGGTACTGCTGATTATCACAACAGCATTGTAGGTGGTATCTGCAGAAACAGTAAGGCAACAGTGGCCTCACCTCTGGAGACGACCAACTTCAGTCTCCAGCATGGGTGAACTGGGGCTGCCACGGCTACAAGAAGAAGGTGAGCTGCCCTCTGTAGGTGAGGCTGGAAAAGTGCTGGGAGACCTCTTTGACAGCAGAGGAGATCCAGAATAAGGAGGGGTGGCCCAGCATGAACTCCAAGCTTCACTTGATGAACTGGAAGGACTTGTGGGAGGGGAAATGCTGCCCCCATGTGGCAGCCTTGAGTGAAAGTCCAATATCTGCAATACATTAATAAAGGGTAACTAAAGAACTTGCAGAATTAGTATCTCATTGAGTCTGAGTACTTTCCAAAGTACCATTACAAATTGCTAAATTAATAGGAAACATTTCCAGGAAAGATTTATTTCCTTTACTGAATACATGCCAGCCATGATATGCTTGGTCTGTTCTTTAGGCTTTAATTTTTTTGTTCTGACCAGAAATTAATACTTTTTTATATTTTTTGTGATGGGTTCTGATCTTGCTTTGACAACTGAGGCACAGTGGCACAATGGGCAACTTGACCACAAGTATGTACTAGAAGACAACAAACCTTTATTTTCAGCTTGTTTTTTTCATCCTCTAGACTGCTCAGTATGACCTCTGATCTTCCTAGCTCCTCCTCCCGGCACTTCAGAGTAGCACGCAGGTTGCAGTTTTGTTTGTGCAAAGCAAGTACATCCTGCTGGTATTTTTGCCGCTCTTCAGTCGGTAATTGTGAAGGGTATGAAATTCCAAATTCTCTCTCTATCTCATTCAGGATCTGAGCAAGAACATGTGATTGACAAAAAATATTATTTTGATAGACCTTAAATAACATGCTCTGTTAAGATATGTCACTCAACACACCTGAGTAACCTGGACCCAAATCTGTGTAGCTGCAGTCAAATGTTGGGTGGGGTCCTCGGCGTCGCTGGAAATATAAGACGTGATCCAGTCTCTTCCTTTGATGATGGAGCTTTCTAGAGCATCCAAAACACTCTGCAGCTGTGTCCACAATTCAACACTGTCCTCTGAAGGAAAACACTGACATTACAAACAATATGATGGGTGTGCAATAGCCCTCAAGCTGAATATCACAATGATGCTAGATGTCTCCAACATAAAATTAAAACATGCTAAATTATTGTGTTATTTCTGTTAACCTTTGCCTGAAGACAAAAGAGGAGGGTAGCATTACTTCCTCACACCTCCATTATGTGCTGGCATGTGTCAACTTTAATTATTCTTCAAATACATAGATAGGCTTCCTCCTAATTGCTCTTCTTTTACAGGGACTAAAGTTATGCTGTATGGAAGAACTGCCCTGTTTCAGGTTGGCACCCTTTCTATAATGTGCCCTGCTTTGCATGCTATGGTGTCTGGGATTAGTTCCAAGTCACCTTCAAGCCTGACATGGACAAAAAAATCACAGGCTTACTTTTCTCAGTTGCTGAACTTTTACTTGATGTTGTAGATGCATGTATGTCCTGCTGGACAGATGGAGACACTGCACTGGCATCGACAGCTAGCACTTGCCCTTGCGATGTTTCGTTGTCTAAACACCTGAAACAAAACAGTGCATCAAGTCTACTGAACGCAGTCTTTCTCGCTTTTAGACAGGTATAAATGACCTTAATATAAAATGAGTGCAATTGCTTTGTGAAAATCTCTTTTGTAACATACCTGGGAGTTTGTAATGCAGTCATTTTTTCGTTTAGTTCAGCAATCACTCTCAACAATGTGCCCACTTCTGCTTGGCATTGGGCAAGCTCCAGGTCTGAAGGATGTGTTTGATCCAGTGGTTCCACCTGGCATGTAAGTGCTTTCATTGAACTGTCAAGGCTCCATGTTGCAGAAAACTGAGAAAAACAGGAAGATTTATGGAATACATCATTGCTTTCTGCCACATATCCAAAACATGGGAGTGTATCAAATGGCAAATCCATTATATAGAAAATTAGCATTTATATTAAATCCTTTTCATTTCAATTTTAAATGCACTCTCTGTGTTTTAATGTGTTTGTACACGTTAAGTGTCTAGCACTAGGCCATAAACTTTTTAATATGGTCCATGAGGCCTTGTTTGCATTTTTTTAAACGGTCTTTGTTTTGTGAAGAGGAAAGGGAGGAAACAGAAACATCCTGCAGTTCCACTTCCTGTCAGGACAACAATGTTGTAACATTCGTCGAAGAAGAGGAGGATGTGAGGAGGATACTGAGGGTTGCTGGGTGAGGCAGACGATAACAGACAATATACCTCAAAAACATGGATTCAGTACCAACATTATGTGAATGCGTATATGGCATGACGTCACTGCAAATGCGTAATTTTTGTGTGATTTTTCTGTAAATTAAACTTTAATTTACGTTTAACTTTTTTGTATTTTAACATATTAAAGCTTTTTGTAATTTAGTGTCTCAAATAAATAACATATTAAAGCTTTTTGTAATTTAGTGTCTCAAATAAATATTTCAGTAGCAGCTTACCAAATATGATTGGGGTAACTGAATTTTGTTTCTTGGCATAAAATTTGTTTTTGTTTTTCATCCAGAAGCAGCGTATTTAACACAGTACAAACTAGTGCATGACAGCTTTATACGGTTCTTGTGAAACATGTCAGTTTTTTAGAGTTAAAATGAAAGTGTTTGTGACTCACCCCTGTTGCTTCAGCCCTGTCCGTCATGATTTTCCGTTCTTTTCACTTGTCTGCTTTGCTCCTGACTGGCCTTCAGTCTGTTCAGAACTTCAGTATAAGTAGCGGGACAGCTCTTCTGCTACTGTTTACTGTAATTACAGCTTCTGGTGATCCCACACACTTGGTATGCTCCTCTTTGTTCCTGCGCTGGCCAGTGGTCAGCTGTGCTCAGATCTCCTGCTCTGTATCCACAAACTTTCACCCATTAACAATTTCGACTTCTGCTTGGTTTCATCTACATATTTCCACAATAGGGAAACAATTGTAATTTTGAAAGTGGATACTATTTTGTTGGGATAATAACCCCACCCATTGTCTGTGACTAACTTCCTCTCTAGCCAACTGACAGCTCTATATTGACAATATACAGAGATGAAAACACAGTGTTTGCAAGTAATTATGTCTGCATCTGACATTTGTCTTACATGAAAGATAAATCCATATATATATATATATATATATATATAAATATAAATATAATATATATATATATATATATAACTCTGGGC
>JABJVR010000029.1:524212-537515 GCA_025773905.1 Chitala chitala
CACATAGCATAGCCTCCAGGCTCCCTCCACATAGCATAGCCTCCAGGCTCCCTCCACATAGCATAGCATCCAGGCTCCCTCCACATAGCATAGCCTCCAGGCTCCCTCCACATAGCATAGCCTCCAGGCTAGGCTCCCTCCACATAGCATAGCCTCCAGGCTAGGCTCCCTCCACATAGCATAGCCTCCAGGCTCCCTTCCATGTAGAATAGCCTCCAGGCTCCCTCAACATGGAATAGACTCCAGGCTAGGCTCCCTTCCATGTAGAATAGCCTCCAGGCTCCCTTTACGTAGGATAGCCTCCAGGCTTGGCTCCCTACACGTAAGATAGCCTCCAGGCTCGGCTCCCTACACGTAAGATAGCCTCCAGGCTCCCTTCCACGTAGGATAGCCTCCAGGCTCCCTCTACTTGGGATCACCTGCTACTACTTGGGTTTCACTGTTGATAAGTTTAAAGGGATTTAAGTCTAATTACCTGATGTGCAAGAAATATTGAGAAAATGACCACAACTTCAAAATTGCCTTGCCTAAGAGTGATTTGAAATCCAACATTGTAATTCCTGTCCTGTATACCACTCTGACAATGTTGTAAACCCTGGATGCTCCTGAGTGTGCTGGTTTTTATTTTGAAATACTGTTCAAATTGTAAATATAGCTCAGATTTTTTTATTCTTCTATCACTGTAAGAGGTCGGCTGAGTGTCTGTTCTAATCCATGTGTTTAATAATGACACAGGTCCACCATTCATCTCCATTAAATCTTTTATTTCCGCTCGTACTCAGCTAATAAAGTGAATCGGAACGGCAACAGCGATACGTTACATTGGTCAGCACTCATAATGAGTTAGCTTCATATGTGTTAGACAACAGGCGAGAAATGTTTACATAGGTAAAAGCTGTTGATTCTGAGTAAATATTTATTTAAATGTTACTTCAGACTTTTAAAACTATCCATCCATCCATACTGGAACTGCTAACCCTTGTCAGAGTCATGATGCATATATTTGTTTTGTTGTGTATCATAGGCTGATGAATTAAAACAAGCTAGTGAAGAAAATGTTTTAAGTGCTCCATCATTAAAATATTAATTGTTACATTATTTCTACATCTTTAGTCTGTTGAATCTGAAAATCTCATGTCAACTCATATTATAGTGGTATTAGTTATAACCAGCGCTTGAGGTATCATGTAAGAGTTTTAAGTTTGAAAATTTTTTGTGCTGTACTTATGAATTTTGAATGTTCATATCAGTGTACCTATGAAGCTTGAATGTTTAATTTACTGAACTTGTGAAGCTTGAGTGTTCATATCACTGTGCTAATGGACCACCTTTCAGTTTGTTGCGAGGTGCAGAGGAAATGGGTCTACGCAAAGCTGTGAAACCAGAGTTTGGGGGAGGCACTCGCAACTTTTCCTGTGAGGAAGACTACATTTACGAAAATATCGAGAGTGAGCTATGCTTCTTTACGTCACAGGTTAGCTTTTCATTTATATTCCGAAATGACAATGTCGTCTTTATTATGTCACAAACATGAGCAAGTCGGGCCTAAACACAACAAATCAAGTCACAAATGTACAATATTTTGTTCTATGTGGTAAAGATTTAATGTTTTAGATTTTTGTACAACAGTCCTTTGAGAAGAGAGCTTTGCAGTATGGCTATTTAAATTTCACTGATACAGAAGAGAGCTGTTCGTCTGCTGTTCTTCTGCATATAATTTGCCAAATAGCCCAGTGTCTAAAGTACAAAAAGCGACAGTCTCCTGAACAGAGAAAAAGTAATATGTTTGATACTGTGCTTGACATGTCGACATTTCAATAGTTTGCCAATTTAAATAGCCACACTGCACTGTTAAAACAGCCTGATGACTCAGTGGGAAGGGTTTCAGTCTGGGGTACAGGAGTCTCCTCGTTTGAATCTCAGCTCGGTCACCATGTGTGTCCCTGAGCAAGACACTCTGTGCTAGCTCCCTGGGCACTGAAAATGACTGCACACTGCTCCCCCCGTGGGATGGGTTAAATGCAGAACACAGATTCCTTGTATGCATCCCACATACTTGGCCAATAAACTTTCCCTGTTGTCCACCGTAACAGTATTTCATATTTTACGTGTATTCCAAGTGACAGCAGCCATGGCAGTAAGGACATTCAGCACAGATTATGTGCTATAGTGGAACAAAGTTCATGTGACACAAAGACAGGCTGGTATGGAAGTATAAAGAACGGAGGTGATCTTCTGCCCATGTTTGTGGTCTTTCTTCTTTGTAGGAACGCCAGAGCATCATTAAGTACTGGCTAGACAATTTGAGAGCGAAACAAGGGGAGGTTCTTCACAACATCCACTTTCTTGAGGGGCAACCAATCAGTAAGAAATTTTTTCATTAGTTTCACAGATTTTTGTCATTTTACCAATCCAGTCAAAATATCAGAGCTCAACAGGAATGCCTTTAGAACCTTTGTGGTTGACCTTTGTCTTAGAAGTTAATGACTTTTTGTCTCTGCAGGGTAGCTTTGGTGGAGGTCAGTGAGCAGTCTCTTACACACGCAGCTGGCTGGGGATCAGGGGGCTTTTATTTGCTATTTCCCCTAGTGTGGGCGGAAAAGAAAACGAACACAGACTTACAGTCATGAAAGTAGCTGCCATTTCAGCTGACAGCAGAAACGGCGAAGAAGTGCACTTGAGCAGGCTCAGGCGTGACAGCACACAGTGCACTCTGGTTTGATTATAGACATGAGAGCAGGTGAAGAGGCAGGGTCCTGCTAGCGCTTATGGGTAAAGACGATCATATGTTAATGCTCATCACCTGCCCATTCACCCTGCTTTTCAAAATGCCCCACCCCCAGTGAAGAAGCCGTTGGTTAAGTAGATGGAAATATACAGTTGATGTAGTACTATCTATGTTAATGGGTCATGCTCTCATTTTTCAGTCAGAAAGGTCAAATTGTCTTATCTTCAAAATGTGTTTAGAAGGTGTAATGTCAGCCCATTTTAAATAAATTTGGTGTGAATCTAATGAAAAATGAAGACATCACAGTTAGTTCGAATTTATTCAGATTGGTTTGCACAAGTTAGTTTTGGTTGGAATGTTCACTTTTGTAAGCAGCCTGGATAAGCAGTTTTTAAACTACACAAAAGAAGATTAATTCTGATTTACGAATTCCTAAAACAACTATCTTTATGTTAATTTTAGATAGATCATTTGGAAATTAATTGAGTCCTAACATTTATTGAACAAAGGCCTGTGTTATGAGATTTTGTGTGTGCGTGTGTATGTTTGTGTGTGTGTATACATGTGTATGTGCTCATGTGCGTGTGCGTGTGTGTGTGTGTGTGTGTGTGTGTGTGTGTGTGTGTGTGTGTGTGTGTGACTCTCAGTCCCAGAGCTCAGAGCCCGGGGTGTGGTCAAGCAAGACTTCCCTCTTCATGAACAGAGAATTCTCAGTCAGCTGATGAAGTCTTGGGTCCAGGCTGTCTGTGAAAAGCAACCCTTAGGTCAGTCTCCAAGAATAATAAATTTCTGTGATAGATCTCTTAACTTTTACAATTGGGAAATTCTGCTTATTTTTTCAATATCACAACATCCTATGTTTACATGAGCATATGTTGTGTTCTCAGCTTTAAATATTCAGTATGCGAAAGCTTTTTTCTTCTTGTCAATACATCTTTCAATCTTAGTACTTATGTATGCACACAATAGAAACTTAGACAAAAAAACAATCCATTAGTCTGATAAATATGTTCTGATGTTTCTATTGAGACAATGCTTCACTCGTGTAATGTTATTGGCTGCACTCTGGGATGATGAATGATGTTTGGCCTTCTCCTTCTGCTAGATGATATTTGTGATTATTTTGGTGTGAAGATCGCAATGTATTTTGCCTGGCTGGGTTTCTACACCACCTCCATGCTGTATCCTGCAGTTATTGGCTTTGTGCTGTGGATGCTGACTGAATCAGACCAGGTAGGGTGTGATGATAGACTGATCCATATTTTACGAGTCCTTTTTCTTATTGTTGTAGATTTTTGAGACACAAAATAACAACACAAAAACTCTTTATTTTTTAGACAAGCCGGGATATTTGCTGCGTTGTGTTTGCCCTTTTTAATGTGGTATGGGCCACCCTCTTCCTGGAAAGGTGGAAGCGCAGGGGGGCAGAGCTGGCATACAAGTGGGGGACACTAGACACCCCCACGGAATCATTAGAGGAGCCCCGGCCTCAGTTTAGGGTGAGTGTGATACAGCCAAATTCTCTTGCCTTCTGGGAATAAGGCATTCTCTAAATGTCATATCAGAGACTACGAAGTAGAAAGGCAGCAAATTTAGTAAATCACACTGGCCAGAACAAAAAAGAAAATTCTGCTGTTGACATTTTAAGGATGTCAGTGCTGAATATTGGATTTCTGTGTACTGTAGAACTTCTTAAGAGGGGAATGGTGAAAGGCAACCTGCTGGTGTGGTTAATAAACAGTTCCTTGCTTTTACCTTTTCAGGATGAAGATGTGAACCGTGAGCATGTCTGAGCTGACCTTGCTGTCTCCGTTTCAGGGCGTGAAGCGGTGCAGTCCTGTGACAGGCTGTGAGGAGTTTTATTATCCGCCGTGGAAGCGCCGGGCGTTCCGCTGGCTTGTCAGCTTGCCCGTGTGCATCTTATGCCTTTGCTTTGTCTTCCTGGCCATGCTCATCTGCTTCGAGCTGCAGGTCAGTCCATTCGCCCATCTGTCTGCTTTGTCAATGTGATTCTTGCCGTGTCACATATGGCACATGTACATTCACGAACATCATGTCCAGTCATGTAAGATGTCCATCAGTGAGTTGTGAAATTGATTAAGGTGACATAGCACTTGTATAGTGGAGGACAATGGGCTAAAAAAGGGTTAAGAAACAGTGAGAGGAAGGGCTGCAGCTTTGACAAGGAGGCACTGAACCTGAACAAAGCAAAACCAAAGTGTTCAGTACTCAGCAGTATAAATGAATGAGGAAAATTGCACACTTAGTTTCTCTGTATTTTTCTGCTTGCTTAACATTTTGTTTTTGCACACCTCTCATTTTTTAACCTTTTGATTTTTTTTTTGTATAAACGTTTCAACTGTATTATCAGGACATGGCAGAATTACAGCAAAAGTTGATCAACAGACAGACTACAACACTGGTACATATAGGTAGCAAATCTGTGTAGTTAGGCATGTTCATCCATGTAACAACAAACAGGTAAAAACATAACAAGAAGTGTTTCGTGTTTAAATATCTGTATGGCAAACAGTGCCCTTCCATGTGTGTCGGCAGTCTAAGTGGGCCCTGTTCTCTCTTCTCCACATCTAGGAGTTTGTGATGGGGATCAAAGAGCTGCCCCGCATGGTCAGGTTTGTCCCCAAAGTCATGCTGGCCATCACTGTGACTGCGTGTGATGAGGTGTACAGGAAGATCGCCTGCTGGCTCAATGACATGGGTGAGCAGTGCAGTGTGCCAGAGAGGAAGGCGTGACAACTAATACGTCTGTGATTTACATGCATGCCAGCAATCTGGTGTGGTGTACAGGGAACAGTCACTGCCTTACTGTCCATGTCTTCTTGTATTAAGCAGATATGCTGACAGATTTCTCTTACTTTTCTAGAAAACTACAGACTCCAGAGTGCCTATGAGAAAAACCTTATCATTAAAATGGTTCTTGTAAGTTTTCCTTTTTTGAATATTACTTCAAATACCATTGATGACATAATAGGGCCTGTGCTATGATTAGAAATGCAACAAGATGTGTCATGACGGCACGTCGCTTGGGTTCCATAGAACTCAGAATACACAACATTCTCTTCTTTCTCTGTGCAGTTTCAGTTTGTAAATTCTTATCTCAGCCTTTTCTACATTGGATTCTACCTCAAAGATATGGAGCGTTTAAAGGAGGTAAGAAGGACAAGCATTCTTATTATGTCCCTGTTGGCCTAGAAGAGGAGTAGCCCTTAGCGATAGTGTCCGCTGCCCGTCTGACCCCGCTGCCCCCCCCCAGCTCAGCGTTTCCTTTCACTTTACTCCCCCCCCACCATCTTCTTTATCTGTACGCATCTGTGCACATTTTTCTGATCTCCCAAAGCTGCTGTTGGCCTTCTTACAAGCCAGAGCTTTCTGAGGCAGATCAAGGAAAATGTGCTGCTCTTTCTCCTTCTTCTCCTCTTCCTCAAGGTGAAACTCTTGATTGTGTGGGTCCCTCGATTGCTGCAGAAGAGCTACAGGTTCACAGTACGCCTCCAGCACAGTTCAATCTGCCCATCCATCACTCTGTCCATCTGCTGTTATGGATTCTGTCTGACAATGTTTTATACAACAAAAAACATTGTTACAAATGTCATGGTATAGGGAAAAGATAAATTAACCCTAAGATGCATTTGCGCACCCATACGTGTTTATGAAGGCAAGGTCACCAGTGACTGCAGTGATTTAAAAAATGGGTATTATCAGGTTGGTTGCAAGCTAGGTTTAATAGTTTTGAAATCATTTCTATAATGATGAGTGGATGTAGTAACGTGAAATCACCATGTTTGAGAGTAATATAAAATGATATTCATTGAATCTGTCTTCTTTGGGATGGAATATGGGAAATTTCAGACAATAAAACACATTTGAAAATAGGATATTGAAAGTGAATATGTGCCAGGGGCAATATGATATTCTTAGTACAATGAGGGATTAAATTTATGTCCACTCTTGTTAACAGGTCATTCAGGCATGACAGTCCCTTTACCCTGGCTGAGGACCTCTGATTCTGTGACAGAAGTCATGTGCTCTTAGCATGTCATCTGAAATTATTTTCCAGGCATAAAGATTTTAGAGGTTCAAATAATTGAAAAATTCAATGTTTTTAAAATGATCAAGGCACATTTGTTTATGTGGTGTCTTCAGACCTCTTGTGCTTTGGAAAATAGCACTTAAACATTTTAATTGCCTAAGTGCCCTCTCTGCAGGGCACTCAGCAGCCTGCAGCAGTAATGCTTGGTGTTGATTAGCTTCACCCCTCACATTTCCCTTGAACAGAATATAGTGCTTAGAGTTGTGGGTGTTGTGGAAGCAAATTGTTACGCCTGATTTCTGGGCTCGTATTTTAGAATATTCTTATTTGAACATAGGTGATAAGTGTTTATTGAACTCCTTTAACTCAATAACGTGATGCACTGACTTTCAGACGTAGATCTGCTGTGAATTTTCACTAGTGTAAACAAATGGACTGTCCAAGAACAGGGAACTTTTTGGCTTGAAATAAACGAAAAGTTGTGTTTGTCAGTTTTGTGATCGGTCAGGTAAAAAGTATCAGTTGTATGGACCCGTTGTATAATTTTGTCATGCAATTTCTTTCACAGATGCTAGCTACTCTGCTCATCATTCGTCAGTTCCTACAGAACGTGAAGGAAGTCCTTCAGCCTTACCTATATGAGCGCCACAAATTAGGCGAGCTAACATTCAGGGCTGTGTGGAACATTCTGCTGTCTGCCCTGCTGAAGTATGGTCGGCTGGCGGCAGGAAAGGCCCAGGTCTCACCTACTGAGCAGACCACGCCAGGTCCAGGCCTTAGAGGCCCAAGGCCTGGGACCGGTCAACCAGAGCGGAGGGAGAAGAAGTGTCTTAACGGGGGCTGCGGGGTACCCGAAGAAGAGGAGGAGGAGGAAAGTGCACGGCATAGCGAAGAAGAGAACGAGGAGGAGAGCCTGATTGACTGCGGGCTAAAGCTGAGAAAAGTCAGCTTCATTGAGAAGGTGGAACGCAAGCCTGGAGCTGCTGTGACTCAGATGGAGGACAGCTTCTTGGAGGAAGGCAGTCCTACCATGGTGGAAAAGGGCATGGACCCAGCCTCAATCTTTGAGATGTGTGATGATGACGATGACAACGGCATCCCTGAGGTGAAAGACATTTCGGGAGAGGCCTTAACTGCCCCGCTGCCGTCCGGTCCCGATAGCACTGTTTCGTTGCGCCATCGGAGGAGGGGACGCAGTTTGGAGAGGGAGGACAGCAAGTCCAAGAGGGATTCATGGATTGACCCTCCAGAAGACAGAGAACTCCCAACACTCACTCAGGCTGAAATAGAAAGCTGCATGCAGAAATATGAGGTGTTTATCAATCAGTCAGTCCTGTCATTAATCATCCTTTTTTATAATGAACAGTTAGTAATCTTTGTCTTCATTGTGAACTTTATCTGCCACACTACGCACAAACCTTCGTCAAACTTAATGGTGCTTAACGGGAGTATCTGCATTCCCATTCTGGTGCTGCCAGAGTGGCTTTATGAGCAATCTGCATTTGGATACTTGGAAGTTATTTAGAGGAATAAGTATTGACCCTATATTCAGTGCACTATAAGGATGAGTGATTTAATGTACAGTTGTTTCTACTGTGTTTCACTCCTCAGGACACCTTCCAGGACTACCAAGAGATGTTCATCCAGTTTGGTTATGTGGTGCTCTTTTCCTCTGCCTTCCCGCTAGCTGCCATGTGTGCCCTCATCAACAACATCATCGAGATCCGCAGCGACGCCTTCAAGCTCTGCACCGGCCTACAGAGGCCTTTTGGCCAGCGTGTGAAGAGCATTGGGGAGTGGCAGGTTTGGCCAGCAAGTTAATACTGCAGTCCATGTGTCAAACAGGCAACATGTAATCATTCTAGATGAGTAATTTACTAAATAGATGAGCCTGCTGTTTTCAGTTTTTCAATATTAACGGTTTTTACATACCAGAAAAAGTTATTAGCTGTGTTTTTTCCTACATTACCTTTGCTATACCTTACCTTTGTTTTGTCTTGTTTTCATTTGTCTCTGGTAGACGGTTATGGAGGCCATGGGCTTGATTGCCATCATCGTTAACTGTTACCTGATTGGTCAGTGTGGGCAGCTGCAGCGGCTCTTCCCCTGGCTCAGTCCTGAGATGGCCATCATCTCCATTGTCATCTTGGAGGTGAGAGGGTCCTGTTCAAGTCATTATTCCACACACTGCACTTGACGCTATTGTTCAGTAAAGTCTGCTCTCTTTAAACACATAAGTCACTTCAAAGAAAATATCTATAGATCGTTGTCTTAAATGTTTCTGCAATTAAGACAGCAGTTATTTTACATTATTTAATGTAACAGAAAATTTTCTGATATCACGTTAATTTAAAGGCAGTGCACAGTGTTTGCTATAGTAAGTTGCCTGGTGACTCAGTGGGTTGGCCAGCCCGGTCACCAGGTATGTCCCTGACCAAGACACTCTGTGCTAGCTCTGTGGGTGCTGAAAAATGGCTACCCCCTGCTCCCCCTAGGGGAGGGGTTAAATGTGGAGAACAAATCCCCATTATGGCACTAATAAGGGATTAAAAAAAATAAAGTATGTTAAATTGTTAATTGCTTTTCTGGACCTACCTTTTCTCTCATATAACATTTATGTTGTTGATATTGTCCACATCACTTTAAACTGTTATAAAATATTAATAGTGACTATTCCACGTTTTATTTCCATTGTCATGGATTTTGAACATTAGTATTATATACTTATATTATTTACAACATCATTTACATATACTATATTATTTACAACTTACTGTTGTAAATGTCAGTTATGATACAAGGTAACACATACACGATTAGGATAGACTTAGAAAATGTTTAGTGTTTATTTTCAAGTTAAACTGAGTGCAAGTTGTGTTTATCTCTTCCTTGCATATCTTTTTCAACAGCACTTTGCCATTCTTCTGAAGTACGTAATTCACGTGGCAATCCCAGATATCCCCAGCTGGGTGGCAGATGAGATGGCTAAACTTGAGTACCAACGCAGGGAAGCCTTCAAGGTAGGTGCTGAGACTTTCAAACATATGTGATGTTTCTACCCCAGTTGGCAGCTTGTGCGTGTCCTTTTGATCATATTTTGAGAGTGGCCTGTATATTGTCACTATTTTATATCAAGGCTCCTTCAGAAACAGTCTCTGGTTCCATTTCTAGTGTTACCAATAACTTGTATTTTGAGTATGTTGGAGATGTATTAGAGAGAAAAGTTGTCACTGCTTCACTGGCGTGAGGAGTGCTAAACTGATGAGGTCTAGATACTGTCAGTGGCAGACATGCTTTTGTGCTTGGTCTTACGCACTTGGATGTAAGGACAAACATACGGGCAATATTTGAGCAGTAACATTATCCGCAGCGTACATACAGAGATGCTCACAGGCTGCCGGCATTGTTTGAAATTGCGGCACAACTTGGGTGAGTTACGGAAGGGTTGGATGCGTGTTTTTATGCCCGTGTGCTGGCATGCTGCCAACAGAAGCACGAGCGCCAAGCCCAGCAGCATTTCCAGCAGCAGCAACGACGGAAGCGTGAGGAAGAGGAAAGGCAGAGGCAGGCAGAGTACCAGGCTCGGCGGGAGAGGGAGCGTGATGAAGGCAAGTCAGACTCCAACACAGGTGGGGAACCCCACCATGACAAGAGTCACGGTGGCAAGCAGCGGTCCGGTGGAGGGAGCGGTGCTACAGGAGAGAAGCCCAAGAGGCCCAGCTCTCTGCTGGCCAACAATAACGTGATGAAGCTCAAGCAAATCATTCCGCTCCAGAGCAAGTTCTCTTCCGGGACGGCCCGCTCCCCGCAGTCGCCAACAGGGAGCGAACCCAAACTTCCCGGATTCCTCAGCTTCAAGTTTCTGAAGTCGCCAGAGAATAAGAAGGAAGCGGCGGCTGCCGCCGCCTCCACGACCGCCGCTTCCAACCAGGAGAAGTCGCAGTCTCCTAGTAAGTCCTTCAACCCTGGGAAGCTCTTCAACTTCGGTAAGTCTGAAGGTGGCTCCTGCATCAACGGAGCTCAGCAGACGAAGCCAGGAGACTTGTCCCAGCCTGCGGACAAGCAGCCCACAAAGTCAGACCTGAACGGAGTGCCTGAAGAAATACCCTCCCCTGGAGGTGAAGGGGCAGAGGACGGACACACGGCAGACCCCGAACCTCCTGGTCCTAAGATCTAATCCTACAAACAGCAAATGAAAAAGAGGTTGTGACCGCGGGAGTCTATTGAGCCTCGTGTCTGTGTTGTACGGGGTCAGGAAGCTGTTGGAAAAGCAAACCGCGAAACTTGTAGTAGTGGTTTGTGCTTGCACACGAATGGACATATCTGAGAAGACTGTCGTTTGCTATCGTACACACAACCCTCCTACTGCAATACATACAGGAATGCATGAGCTGCGTTTCTTACCCTTTTCTAGCCTTTTCCAAAAAAGGGAACTGCGGTGTCTCTTGATTTATTCTGTTGTCAGAAAATTGTAAGCATCTGTCAGTGGCCTGTCACTGAAACTTACAGTCTGGTTGAACAATAACCTGGTCTGAACTACAGATCCTACAGCTCCAAAAACATTTTAAAACATTTTCTGAATCACCTCAAATGACCCTCAGATATTTCTACCATACCATTGAATCTACATAAATACTGACTGTGAACAGTTCAAGGCCTATACTTTTTTATTATTACACAAAACTGTTACGTTAGCGCAAATGTTGTCAATCACCGTTTTTCATTTTTAGTTTAGGAAACAAGGTAAATCTGTACCTCATAAACTTGATTTTAGGTTATTTCTGACAAACCACAAGCTTTATTTTCTAACTGGAGTACTCATAACGTTTTATATTCAGTATCTCTTCTCATCTGAAAGCAATATAAAAATATACGTGGCTTTCTCAAATGTCCACTTTGTGTACTCCATGATAATGTTCTGTTTACTGTACCATTTACAATACCAGCTTTAACTTTAAAAAAGCTGGATTGTACACAGATGATTGTCCATTTGGTTAGAAATGGTGACTGATACAAACGTGAGTTGTTCTAATTACCTGACAGGGGTCTGGATATGGCTTTATACAAAACTTTGGAGGAACAGTAAATTACTGGTTTGGTTTTGTTTTGTGGCTAGCTGGCTAGCCTACTGTATAGGCTAATGATAACTAGCTAAGTTATAATTACAGAATTTGTCATTTTGTACAAAGCAGTATCCAGCACCTTAGAAAGTCATGAGACCACCTCACTGCGTTTCACAATTTCCCAATGTTTGCAAATATTTGATTTAACTAGCATGAGAAAGATGTTTAGGAACCATGGAGGAGGATTTTTCTGGATCCATGAGTATAACTGATGCAAACACATCCATAGCACACCAGTATTTATCCATCCTAGAGCAGATAGGTAAACAAGAAGGAAAATGGAGCTGTACTGAATGAGAAGCACTGGGATGATGAGATGCTCAGTTCTTGATTTGTTCACTCTACTGTAGATAGATGACCTAGTCATTAGCATAGTCATCTTTGGGCCACAAATACAGATTCTTAAAGCATTTTAACCACTAAACCAACAGTCCCAGTGATTGACTATGACTGACTGCACTCCTTCCTGAACTCCAAGAACCTTCGAACTTTTGACTGTGTTTATATTCCTGTTTTTGGGGGTCAAAGGTCGTGTCCAGCCTGCCACAGAAGAAAGCTTAAGGGTGCAAGTGAAGAAGGCTTCTGACTTTGTTTTGATACTGAGTTCCATTCTTTTGTGTCCTTGGTTTATGGAGAAGGTCACAGGACAGTGGCTTTTCATGATCATGCTGAAAATAGGTAAGTGAATAGAATAATAAAAACATTTGCACTAGACCCCGACTCCCTGCTAGAAGCTTGTCTTTGAATACAGGGTGCGGGGAGAACACCAGCCTGCCTCATAACATATGCAAAAGCTGGACATTATTTTTTATTGCTACATAACGTCTCAGTTTTATTGACTTTTATCCATCCATATTTATGTATATTATACATACGTATCTACAGTACTGGTTTTGTATTTTATTTATTTTATTTATTTATTTATTTGTTTGTTTGTTTGTTTGTTGTTGTATTTTTCCTTTCAGTCAATGATTTGCCAAAGCAACACCAAAACAGGGCTTTTGAATTGGAGCCATATTTGTGTTATTTCCATGCAAATGATCTTGATACTCGACACGTGATACTTAATTTAACAGCCCTAACACCCTACAAAATAGCCCATAGGGTATCCTGAAGTCCCACAAATAATTCTGTAGTATTGTGTTAGTAGAGATATTGAAATACAGAGTTTGACTTTGGTCTCAAAATAACAGTGCATAATATTTTAAATATCCAGAATGACTGATGTGTCTTTTTTGTCTGTACTACACAGGGGGGGGGGGGGGGCAAAAAAAAAAAAAAAATAAAATAGAAAAAAAAGAAAAAATTGGGTTGAGAAAATAAAAAATGTTAAAACCCCAAAAAAAAAAAAAAAAAAAAAAAAAAAAAAAAAAGAGAAAATAGCAAAAAAAAAAAAAAAAA
>JABJVR010000029.1:542837-570930 GCA_025773905.1 Chitala chitala
TTTTTTCTTTGTGTGTGTGTGTGTGTGTGTGTGTGTGTGTGTGTGTGTGTGTGTGTGTGTGTGTGTGTGTGTGTGTGAGACCTGAACGATATTAAAATAATGTATGATATTATTAGTGAAAGCTCTGTAGCCTCAGGACCATCATGATATGTTTTATTGGGTTTTGTAAAAGTGTTTGACACAGTAAAGACATGGTTTGGGTGAAACCAGACTGTAAGGATACTGGGATATGGTAGTGTAAAAAAACTGATTAGCCATAACATTATGACCACAGAGAGGTAAAGTGAATAACATTGGTTCCCATTACACTGGCACCTGGAAGTGGGTGGAATATAGTAGGCACATTGTCCTTGACATTGTCCTTATTGGAAGCTAAAAAATGGGCAAATGTAAGGATTTGACCTTTTGAACTTTGACAATGGCCAGTTTGTAATGGTTACACATCTAGGTCAGAGCAACTCCAAAACTGCAACTTTTGTGTTCCAAGTCTATAGTGGACAGGACCTACCAAAAGTGGCCTGAGGAAATAAAACCAGTGAACTGGTGACAGGGTCATGGGTGGCCAAGTGTCATTGATTCACTTGGGGAGCAAAGCCTGACCCATGTAGTCTGATCCAATATAAAAGCTACTATAGCTCATATTGCTAAAAAAATTAATGCTGGTTCATATATATATATATATACAGATGGTCTCTAAATTATGATGGTTCGACTTACGATTTTTCAATCTTACAATGACGATAGTCATATGACAAAATTGTAAACATTTTAAGATTTGCGTAAAACCAGTACCAGGCAAACAGCAGTGTATGCAGTACGATAGGTTGGGACACTGCTGGGATATGTATCTCCCGCCTTGTGAGACGCCTTACTCTCGCCAGTGATTGACAGAGTTCAGTTGTCTCTGTGTTAAGAGCATGTTTTTTTTTTGAGCATGTATTAATTTTGACTCAACTTACGATATTGTTACAATGGGGTCATTGGAACGCATCTTCATCATAAATCGGGGACTACCTGTGTAGTGCGTAATTCTTATACTAAATGCATAGTATGTAGGCCTATGTGGACCATTGCACTGACAAAGTCGTGGCAGGACATTGCATTCAAATAAACTTTTACATCTTTTAAATGTTATCTTTTAAGTTTACTGTTTTCTGAAAATTGTAAAATAAATTCTGGCTCATGAGTTTACAAAGGGCATTCACACACATGGGCCTTTCCAGACCCTACAAGTGTACCAAATGGGCTCATTTCCAGTCTGTATGGAATATACTAAACCATTACTGGTTCAAAGTCTTTCAAACAGCTCATGGGTCTGAGAAGGCTAAATTAATTTCCCCTTTAAGACACATTTAACATCCAAATATCTCTGAACTATATTGTTAATTTACAGACTTCAGCAGTCATTCTTGTCATTCTTTGAATCTGATGACCTTTGGTAGCTTCCATATTGTGGTTTTAAAACTTTAAACAACTCTCTCTCTCTCTCTAGTAACATAAACTATTGTTTTATATTGTGCTCTGACCTCTGTCTTTAAATTATTCCACTCATAATTAGTTAATAATTGTAAAGTACTTTTAAAACTATATAACATTGATCACTGAGAGCCGATCCACAGTTTGAGTAGCATTAGTTTTGCTTCAGAAAATGGCAAACAAATTAGCTGCCTGATTAAGGCGTGTGCATGCAGTGCTTCCCACCTTGGACTAAAGGCAGGACATATTTGTTCATACCTGGTCCTATCACTGGCTCCAGGTTAAAATAGTACTCTTGAAAAAATAAGAATTATAATTTAAGATCAAGTTCAGATGTTCCACAAAGGTCTCTTGTTAATAATCTGATTTGTGTAACATCATCAGTGTTAAATGTAAAATCAATTCTGGTTATAGGAAATATCTGGTTATAGGAAAAAAACCACCACTAGGTGGGGATGAGGATGATGTCAGACATGTTATCAATGTTGTTTTATTAAGCTTTGTCAGCATTAAGAGCACTGCAGTTATCATGATATGATACTATGTGATATTATAACATATAATAATATAATATATCATATAATTGTATATCATATAATATCATATCATGATAATATATCAGTTGCATATTTTTGGCCATAGTTATTACAGGAAATGACATAGCGTTATAATACTGCAATGCATGACATTATCCTCATCCCCACCTAATGGTGGTTTTTTTCCTATAAACAGATATATGTCATGGCTATCTTACATGAATAAATTACATGACTATGTAGATGCATTGCATAAATTTATATTATGTAATTATCTTTCACAAATTTTACCTTGCTAACTTAAAATGAAATTCCATGGAATTAAAGCAAAGTTCAACATTGCCTAAATGAAAAATCCATATACATTGTAGGTCCACACATCCATAGCCTGACCAGGTGTCAAATCCAGCATTTCTAATGCTAAATACCAGCTATGACTACCAGCCCCCCACACGACCGCTTCATAGCCTCCATACTACAGACATTGGAAACCCACTGTGTGCTAACTGTCCTTTTTGTTTTGCTAATTTTTAAAGGAAACTGACACGCTGCACTGTAGAATTCCAAGTCTTGTTAGGTACAGTTCATGTGGCTTCCCAGAAATTCTGCTATCTCCAGCTCCCATAAACATTTGTTGGTACAACAGAAATGGATTTAAGTAATGTTTGTGCAAACACAAGTTGTTTCTTTAACATTTTGTTTTTAATATTACAGTGTTAACTGAACCCTTTTTTCCCCCAAAATGCTACAACATATACTTATTTGTTTGTTAAAATTCTTAGGCCAATTGTTTGTCTTACTAAGAACTTTTAAACAAAATATTCAGTCTTTTGAACAGATAGTGTTAACAAATCTCAACCAAGTTTGTTTCACACTGCTCCATAATGGTAAGGATGACAGGGGTCCATGGAAAAAGTTAGGAAGGTATAGAGTGCCTCCCTTCTTTTGTCCCACTACTCCGAATGAGCAGTTATTTGTTAAACCCAGAACCATTAAATGTGTGTCTTTGTCAGAGGTGCATATGCATCTACACAAGCCATTCATATCCTTGTATTATTTTTTAAATCTCTCCACATTTAAGACAGCGCCCTCTTATGGAGCACTCCACATAAGCCCCAACAGCCATATACCCATGATAGATGACTAGGTCCAGTACTGGCTCATGGTCACACCCTTTCAATTTAAGCCACATATTTCAGTCTTCTTGGCAGCAGGGGCACTGTGTAGGAATTGTAATTTGGGACGATTCCAAGTGCCAGTGTCTAAAAACTATAACATAGCATAAACTCATAAAATAACAACTAACAATATTTTCATGGGGCCAGAAATATGTAGCGGCGGCGCTGTTTGGCTGAGGTAGCGATTTACTGTCTGTCTTGAAGCAGTAATATTGACTGCAGTACACATACGATTTATAATGTACAGCAGTTATTCGTTTTAAAGCAACATCGCTTTTATAACGATCCGCGAAACGTGAAAAATCTGTCTTCCTTGAGTTACATAGTATTACGAGAACCTATGTTAGCAGTTTACTGTGTCCATGAAGACGGATTAGAACCGGCCGGTTACTGAGCTCCTGAAGACCGGAGATTTAGCATTAAAGGAAGACTAAAAGTGCCAGCCAGGTTAAACTAAAAATATTATATTATAATAAAAGTGTGCAATTGCCAGATATAGACATTATAAGTTAATATAAACAGCAGTATCGTATAAATTCAAAAACACTTCATAAGCTTAATAATATATTATAAAATAAGTAATAAAATAAAAGTTTCTGAAAAGTGTTTCACAATGCATTTGACAGTATCCTATCAGAACTGCGGCGAAAGCTGTGATAACTGCTTTCTCAGTTAATTAATTTTGTATATCCTCATGAGACAGGCGCTTAGTCCGTTTATCAAAAATGTTGAGGTTCTCTTAAGACATGCTTATATCTGTCTAATTAAATGAATAAATGTAAAGGACGTGCACCTCTTGCAGAGGTAGTTTACACTTCTGTGAGTTTCTCGAACATTATTTACAATTCTTTTTAAAATGATAACATGTTGCGGATGTCCCCATTAAACAATATAATGAACTTCCGAAGTAGCCACCGACTCAAAGTTGTGTATTAACAGAACACACCGATGCAGGATTCACACATTGTTAATGCCGCCATTCACCGTTCTTTTCCACTACTCATTGTTGATTTGCATTTACATTTACTAAGAGGAATCTTAACTGTGGCGATCTGTAGACCATAATAGATGCGATGCTGTTATTTTCTATAAAGCTGCGTGGTCAAAGGATATCCTCACTGCTGTGACCACCGTTACAAGAACAATCACACGCAGAAATAAACTCCAGCCAGCTCCTTCAAGATGTGGACTTTGTCTTTTGTGCTCATGGCAGTTTTACCTGTCAGCATGACCATGTCTGTCTTAAAAGCTTCAAAAAATGACTTAACGGCTATGGATGAATGGAATGAAGTTCGCACCGCAGCCTTGAAAAGGCTTTTGGAAGTTTTTGGAATGGAAGAAACGCCTAATTTTCGCGGCCCACATAAGCAGCCGCCTCAGTATATGCTTGACCTGTATAATGCTGTAGCAGATATGGACGGGGTTACCAAAGATCCAGACTTGCTGCAGGGAAACACTGTTCGCAGTTTCTTTGACAAATGTAAGACGCCTTTTAGCCGAAACTGTTTCACATACACCGGCATTAACGATAGAGCGTACAGTATTCATTATGTTTTAAATTACTTCGAGCAGTTCAGTTGGAAATTTTTGTATTTTATTTACATTTGAAATGACAGATCTTTGATGTAAAAATTAAGTATTGTATTAACAACGTTTTCTTTCTGTAGTGCATAGTGAGGAAGTCAAGTTTTTGTTCAACTTGACCAATGTTTCCAAAAAGGAGAAGATCTTGACGGCAGAACTTCATCTGTTTAAAGTAAAACTTCATGATTCCTTGACATTCAACAGACACCATTTTTGCCAGGTAAATTCTGTTAGTGAACAAAATTATGCTTCTGCTGCTGTTGTGGTTGTTGCTGTCGCCAGTTTCTTGTTGAGAACCAAAGATGATAAATGGTGCCTTAAAAAATCTAGGTACTAACATTACATGAAACTGACATGGGCAATGCTTATTTTATTCTGTTTTTCTTATAGGTTAGTGTTTACCAGCTGTATGATGGTAGCAACACGAACACATCCCAGAGCAGGAAGCTGTTATCTTCTAGACTGATTCCTGTTTACTCCACTGGCTGGGAGGTTTTCTACATTACAAATGCAGTAAGGTTTAAATCAGTTTATTGTATTGTGACTAGAGTATGAAGGCGGCACACTGGCATGGTGGTTAGCACTGTTTGTGTGCACTTCCAGGCCTGGGGTTCGATTCCTGCCTTTGGTCTGTGTGTGTGGAGTTTGCATGTTCTCCCTGTGCTTGGTGGGTTTTCTCTGGGTGCTCTGGTTTCTTCCCACAGTCCAAAGACATGTGGGTTAGGTTGATTGGTGTGTCTAAATTGCCAGGTGTGTGTGTGTGCATGCACCCTGTGGTGGGTTGGTGCCCCCTGCCCTGTGCTCTGGGATGGGCTCCAGGCTTCCTTGTGACTCTCACCAGGACTGAGTGGTTAAGATAATGACTGACTAGAGTATGTTCTATCTTGGTGATAAAAAGTGCCTAAGGGTGTCATTTAGAGTAAACTGTACATTTTTCCCTTTAAATCAAATTTTTAGTTTACAGTTACAACACCAGTTCTGGTTTGTTTGGTCTTTAAATGTTTGATTTTTTTTTTTCTTTGGAGGTAAGGTCTTCGATGGAGCATGAGGACAATAGCTTGGCCTTCATGGTAACAGTGAGGAGCCTGGGGGGAAGCCAGACGGAACCCAAGCTGGTGCGCTTCGCTTCAGGTCAACACCATCACCAGAGCAAGCAGCCAATGCTGGTGCTCTTCACAGACGACGGCCGAAAAGCTGCCATGCCAAGCAAGCTGAAAGGTAGGACACTGATCTGAGCAGTGCACCCTCTGCGCTGTTACGTTTACTGGCTCCTGGTACTGTTGTAGAAACACTGAATTTTAAAAAGTAGAACAATACTTTGCATGTTATTATTTTATTAATACACCTCCAAGCAATGTGATATGCTCAGCTTTGTAAAGACCACATGACTTAAACTGAAGAACTTTAAGGAAAAGCTCCAAACT
Organism: Chitala chitala; assembly: GCA_025773905.1. Classification (NCBI taxonomy): domain Eukaryota; kingdom Metazoa; phylum Chordata; class Actinopteri; order Osteoglossiformes; family Notopteridae; genus Chitala; species Chitala chitala. Next base: position 549,036 of record JABJVR010000029.1, read on the forward strand.
GACATTTTCCTTAAATTTAGAATACATGTATGGTACCAGTAAAACGTTTTCCATGGTTTTCTGTGTTTTAAACCATGTGTTTGTCCATAAACAGTAATTCATTACATGTGGTATGTGAATTTTTTTAGAAATGATATGGAATATGAAATAATCCTGGCCTCTAAATGTCGTCACGTTTTACTGGTACCAGTATGAAAAAAAATTGTCCTTAGTTCAGTTAGGGGGCCAAACTGTTCCAAGGACTGCAAAAACTTTTAGTTTGTTATTTGGGGAAAGTAATTATTGCTTTTATTATCCTTTTAAATACTTAGAATGTTTTTAAATATGTTTTCAGCACAAGCAGTTCTTAATTTTGTGTTATATGTCATAGTTGAGAAATGTAGATCTTAAAATGAGCTATAAAAACGGTCAACTTATCCAATACCAGTAACAGAGCATGACAAGTCCATGGCTCCAGTACCGCACCAGATTTCTACGTTTTTATTTTTTTCTCCAGTCTACGTTCATTCATGTACAGCAAGTCCCCTACATAAGTCCAACAAAGTAAGCATAGGTACACAATTGGCATAACAAATTAATATTTGTACAACACATTTAACACAAAAATACATAAAGTATAATTAATTTATGTCACAATTCTTAAAGTTAACAATAAAGCACAGAAAACCCAACGCAGATGACTTTTGTTTCCATTGTTGACACATGGCGCTTCTTAGCACTACCACCGCAGCTTTTACGCTTAATTCCATACTTCTTGGGATTCAAATAAAGCGCGTTAACATAAACAGGGATACAGTACAGACAAAAGCACAACCGCTTGTAGAGGATGCGCGCACGTGACAGCGAATGTTATCAAAATAGGGTCGGTTTTGCGTTCCGCCTAGCGGCAGACATGCGAGGTAACTTACGCGCTGCCGCGAAATTTGACGTTATGCTAATTTTTATTTATTTTTTTTACATTTTTACTAATGGACTATGAGGCATTTGATGAACACTGACTGATTTATATAGCCTAATACTGAAATAAAAGTTTATTAGCGCGTATAAATGATTGCTCTTTACTATTATATTATTTACGTCTTTATGCGACTTTAAGGCAACATTCATCGGAAATTCGTTAAAAAGCATTGAACATTATGATTGGTGCATAAAATGTTCTAGATTATTAAACATGATTAGTTATTTTATGTGCGGGGAAGCAGTTGATTTTTGGCTTCGACTCGTACATGGGTGATATATTTAATTACTTTAGCCCCAAGTACTGTAGTGCTCTCGACTTATCCATGAGATTCACTTATACACTAGTAAATACGGTAAGTATGTTTAAAGAAGAGATTATACTTTTTCCAACACGTCCACATTTGCCAACAATGAAGGGAGTAGGTATGGTGCTGTTGTGCTCCAATAGCTTGCCTTATGGAGCCCAATTCCATTTAATAATTCATAGTATATTAATTATATGCAAACACATAGCAAAAAAATATTTATAGACACTTTAATGCATATAAAATCATGAAAAAAGTACTGGTGTTTTTAAAGAATTCCTGTTTCCTACCTTGAGTCAGTTTTTTATTGATCAGGTCAGATCTAGATAACATGGCTTAAACTACCCACTGTGTTCTCGCTTTCATTTTTCATACACCAGACACCACTGGAACATCGGCACCCCTCCCACATGCTCTGAAGTCTGTAAATCGCAACGGACGGTCACTGGAGGACGAAGAGGAGGAGCATGAGATGCCCTGTCAGCGCCAGCCGCTGTACGTGGACTTTGAAGAGATTGGCTGGTCGAGCTGGATTGTGTCACCCCGTGGTTACAATGCCTACCACTGCAAAGGCTCCTGTTTCTTCCCGCTGGGACAGAGCCTGCGGCCGACCAACCATGCCACGGTACAGTCCATTATCCATGCCCTCAAGCTGAGCCAGGGCATCGAGACCCCCTGCTGCGTGCCCGACAAGCTGTTCTCCATCAGCCTGCTCTACTTTGATGATGACGAGAATGTGGTGCTGAAGCAGTATGACAACATGGTTGCAGGAAGCTGCGGGTGCCACTAGAAGAAGCCGTTGGCTGCTGATGCTGACAGGGTTTCACCATTGCTGACACTGAGCTTCAGAACTGCTTCAGCAAGAAGGGCATTGTAAGGCATTATGCATGCTGACATTATTGTACCTCTGCCTTCATATACGTTATATCTCTGTGTAGAATGGTTGTTGTTTCTTGTGATATTGTAACATATGTAAATAATTATAAATACTAATATATGGGGTTAATCAGCTATATGTTTGTATGTGTCATTTATAAATATGTTATTGTGCTATTTTTAAAGAATTAAATAATGGAACTGATGTTATGCAGTTGATGAGAATCTTTATTTATCTGGAGTATATAGTCTGCCCTTTTTGTAGTTTCTGAATTTGCAGTATATTTTTTCAAAATTACTTCATTCATTCAGGGGACGCTTTTATCCAAAGCGACATGTTACAATAAGCTAGTGCTGGGTGTCTTGCTCAAGGACACACCTTGTGGCTGGGCTGGATTTTAAACCAAGGGACTTATGCATCTCAGCCTGCCATCCTACCCATTGAGCCACCAGGTCGCTTAATGAACGCAAGGAAAATGAAATCCCTTATAAAGGTATCAACAAATACATTCAGTAGTCAATATTCCTAAGCAATTTCAGCTATAAAACTTTCTTCTCTGCCTTGCATTAAATTTAAAACGGAAAGTCCTAATCAGAGAACCCCCTGAATGGGGTGCCACAATATCAGACACACTGGAGTCAACTGTTTGGCTACACTCTGGGGAGGAAGAGGAGTAAACCCACATGTTTATGAGGAAAACCTGCAAACTCTACAAACACAATATGAAGGACTGCACTGGAATCCCCAACATTGAAGGTATGAGGCACCAACCGTGACCGTAAAGACACCCATCTTACGTCATCCTTACCTACAACACATGCTCCCTATAACAAAGACTACTCCTTAAACTATCTGACCACTTTATCTTACAGTTGAGACAAAATTGCAGTATTTGTGCAAATGATCAGATTTTAAAATATTAAAACGTTTAAAATTCACCAATCAAAAAATGGCACATCAAAATGTATTAATGAAGCCTTTTAATTAGCTTCTGTAAAGCTGAGTAACTTAAACATGTTCCAAATATAGTGAAAAGCTCAGTTTAACATCAAAATAGAAATGCTGATGCACAATGTCAAAAATATGGCATGGAAAACCTGTTCATACATCAGTCAAATACGTTAGAGCCTTTCATTACAACTATACTGTAGTGCAAGTACAAATTTAGTCAAACAACAGTTTCTTGTACCTAGAATCAGCATCTAATTAATTATTGTGAAACCACATCACATATATCACCAGTTCCAAGTCAATCTTACATGTTTATAGCAGAAAACACAACATAATTTTCTATATTATTTTTCTTTAGTCAAAAACTACAATCCTAACATAAGATTGTCCAATGTGAAAGAACAGAGAGAGACAACTGAAACATGCAAACTCAAAACTCAGATTAAAAACCTTTCTTAACTGAACCCTTTAAATACTAGTTCCTCAATTCAAGATGACTTTGTCTCTTAAAGCAATAGCAAAGTTAGAGAAACAATTTAGATTTGTTTGAACCCAAAGTTATAAAAGTTGAAAACTTTCTCAAAGTGTTTTAAGTGTACAGGTACTTAACATATAGGCTACATTTTGACATTAAAATGCTAGTTATTGAAATAAGTACCATTACATAATTTTATAAATATGTAGGAAATTATAGTGTTATATCTAGAGACACGATGTCCATGTCCAAACTGTATACATGTCCAAGTAAATGGCTATCTTCTCAGTTACACTGAGGCCTTTGAAATTTAGTCTTTAGTCATTTACTAATGAATAATTCCAATGTCCACAATCTCATATTTTACATATTATTATTCAAATATATTTTGCAATATCAAACTGACTTAATAGAAAAGTCTTTCCACATGAAATGAAAGCATCTGCCATATAGAAACAACTGTAAAATATTTATTTTTCACAAAATGTAACTTACTGTATCACACTTATCTCTGAACTTTTAATATCTTGAAGAATGAATGCTGTGCACATGTCAGAGGTAGATTAAAATACAAAGAGTTAACCTGTAAAAGCCACTGTTGAAGTGCTGGTTGTACACAAAAAGGAAAGTAAATGTGATTAACTATGTACTGTTTTGTGTTGTCATCATGAAGCAGCTGGACTGCTTTGCTCCATTGAGCTTACTACTATCATCAGAACTGAATGAAAAAACAAGCAACAGTCAAGTAATCCTGTACAAGAAATATTTGTGACGATTGTTACAATTGGATTAGCCATTAAGAAGCTGCTGATGTTCCGAATATGAGGTGAACTGGTTGGGACAAACATCAGGAAGTCTACAATCAAAGGCAGCAACTACCATTGCTTACTTCAGTCAAAACCCAACTAGATAAATTAGTATTAGTGCCTCAATTTATGTTTGTCAGGAACATGCATGATAGAAAATAAATAAATAGATTTACATAACACAGAGAAGTATGTAAAAGGCTCAATAGAAAAATTGCAAATAAAAAATAATTTACAGAAACGTGAAAAACTAAAAGCATAATGATAATCGGCACAAAAAAAAAATACATTTAAATAGCAGTAAATCCACATATCTTTAGGTCAGCTGCAAAGCCACTAACTGATGCTCCTGGTTATTAAAATACTTTTGCTGTTTTCTTTCACTTTGTCATTCCTGTGTTTGGTCCAAGGAATTATTCATGACAGAAATCAGATTTTTAAAAGTAATTATCCCAGTGGAAGAATATTTAATTCTTACTGTGCTAAATGACCCTGCAGTTCAATACTTTATGGTTAATTTGGTGTGCGAAAACCCAAAAGCTTTATGCCACAAACTCTCATCCCCAAAACATGATTTTTCAGAGTTCTCTAGCTGTGGAGATCTCTCCTCACATGGGCGTCTCACTGTCAAGGTGGTTGAGGATGTCGTTTTCCTGGCAAATGAGCTGGTAGGGCTTCTCATTCTCTTCCATGCCAGAGCTGCCCATGCAAACCTTCTTTGCCCGCAGCTCCTCACGTGACAGATGCTCCACAATTCCTGCACCCAAGGAGTCTCCCAGAACGTTGATGGTTGTCCTCAAACGATCACTGTACAAACACAAAGAGCACACATTGGCTCAGGTCATCATGTCATTAGGGCAAACAAGCAGGCCTGAGCAGTTAAAAAAAAACACTTCAGACAACAGATAGTGACGTTCCATTATTTCACAATGTTTTTCAATTAACGAGGGTATACTAGACATAAAAAGTAAAAAATTTGTGAATTTCATGAAACTATACACTTAAATATTCACAACAGCAGAAATTAAATAAACGTTATCTCGGATATGAATGAAATAACTAAAAAACATTTTATCAACAGCAGTAGCTGCTCATTAATTCCAAATTCATATCTTATACATAACGCAATGTCATAAGGCATGTGAAAATTATACTTCACTCATATTTGCAGGGTTAACCTTTCATATGGAAGTCAGTGCTCTAGCTGCATTCATTTAGGTGACATTTAGGAAGACTCACAGGAACCAATCCACAGCAATGATCAGCGTTATGTCCTCAGTAGGCAGTCCAACTGATGTCAATACAATCACCATGGTTACCAGACCCGCCTGTGGAATGCCTGCTGCTCCAATACTGGCAGCAGTTGCTGTGATACTAAAGAGTGCACAAAACCATTAGGGATGCATTATAAATGTTTAAAGCTTAATTTAAATCATGAAATGAATAAACAAAACATAGTTTAAATATTTAATCTCAAAGATGAAGAAGAAAACTACTGCCTTTGATTTCTGTGTGGCACTATAAATGTGAGAACAGTACCGGTAGTATGTCTGCTCTACATTCAAGACTATGACGCACACCTAAAATAACATGTGTATCTGTCACATGCGTCCCCGTTACCTGATGGTGAGAATCTGGCCAAAGTTCAGATCCATGTCATTAACCTGTGCAATGAATATTGCAGCAACAGCTTCATACAGAGCAGTGCCATCCATATTAATGGTAGCACCCACAGGCAGCACAAAGCGTGTCACATGCTTGTCCACCCCGTTGTTTTCCTCTAGGCAGCGGAAGGTAATGGGAAGTGTGGCCGAGCTGAAACATATTAAAAAAATCATTTCCATCACATAACTGATATTAGGCTGTAACGCAATTCAGTGGCGCAATGAAAATGACTTTATGATAACTTAAGGAGAAAAAATCATTAAAAGCTACAAAACTTTCACTATGTGTATTGTGGAGATATGGATAAAGGGTTTCTTTTTATATCTTGCTGAGTACTGACACTACTAAGTGAGGTACTCTGCTCACCTGGAGGATGTCCCCAAGGCAGTGAGGAGGGCCTGCAGCAGCCCGCCCATAAACATGTATGGGTTCTTGCGTGTGATGATGAAGTACAGGAGCGGCAGGATGACGAGTCCATGTACAAGCAGGCCCACAATGACCGACACCGTATACATGCCCAACTGACCACCCATCTGGGCCAAGTCTTTCATTTCCACAATCTTCCCAGCAATCAGAAACAGGATGCCCACCGGGGCATACCTGGCCCACAGGGAAGAGTTGAGAACCACAATGAGAAAACAAAGTAGAACTCATATAGCATTCTGGGCACATAGCAATGTGAACCACAACAGACGCTTGCAAAAGCAACACCAACCAGATGATGACGGCCACCAAACGCATGATGGCTTCGTTCAGACAGTCAAAGAAGTCCCTCAGGGCATGGCCTTTCTGCTTCATGTTGCCAATGACCAAGCCAAAACACATGGAGAAGACCACCAGGCCCAAAGCATTGACACCAGCAGAGGAACCTTCCACAGGAACCATCTCCTCCACTGTCTCCTGAGTGTTCAGCAGGAGGACCTTGCTAACATTTTCTGAGAAAGGTGACTTGGTGGCATTTGTGGCTTCGGTGACATTTAAGCCAGCTGCACTGTTTTTCCTGTAGGTGCGTCTTTCGTAAAGCGTTTTGTACTGTGTTCATGTTAAAGAAAATTGCACAGCAGGGTTAGTTTTTGCATATCTAGGGGATAAGCATTAACTTGAATACAAAAATCCACTCAGTACTACAACTTAAGGGACATAATAATACCACTACATATTATGTAACATCTTCCTCTGTCCGTTAAAATACATCATGTCCATTTTCACTCATTGCATCAAAAGGTCCACTTATAATTTATGGTAACTGGCAATAACCCTACCTGCTTAAAACAAGCTTCAATTAAATTAGGCGGGAACATATTTCTGCAAAGTGAAAGGAACAGAAACAGCCAAGAATTAACACCTTGCTTAATTTAAACTGAAATTTGTAAACAAAGGCGGGCAAACAGCATGCTTACCTGATCAAGTCCAAGAAAGCATCAACAGCGTGGACTGGTTCAGCGTTGCCGCGAGAGGGCACCGTACTGTGCCAGCTGCCTTTTCCAGGCTTTAGGATTATCACTATGATAATGCCAGTAAAGACAGCAAGGAAGGTCGTCACCATGTAATAAGCAACGGCTCGCACTCCTATCTTTCCAGATGCTCTACTGTCCAGAGATGACATCCCTGCAAGACAACATTTTTCCTGCATTGTTTATTTGTTAATTGGTTACTCATCAATGAATTCATACAGTAAAACCTACAATTAACCCATTCATTACAGATACACATTTTACAGGAACAATTCAGGTTTTATTCCCTGCAGAAAACAAATGCAAAATTTTGAAATTTTGAAGATGGAAGTGCTTCTACTGAACCAGCACTCAGTCTTGATTTTTGTTAAACAAATTTCAGAATGTCTATAATTTACATGTGGTTTTGAGAAATTAATAAATAGCATATATCGAGGGATTGCTGTGCTATTAATATAAATAAATATGTAAAAAAAAACATTAACAAGTGAAATCAATAATTCAATAAAGCTACAGATGATTACAACTAAAAAATACAACGACAAGCATGCGTCTCGTGTTTTAATGTAAAATAAAAGGCAGCCTCTGAAAACTTCTGCTGTAATTGAAAATGACAATGCACAAATATAATTTATGCCTAAATATGGCTCTCATATAAACTACATACTTAGGCTGACAGAAAGAGAAATAACGGTAAGAGAATTTAATAAAGTGAGGACTTAAGTATATCAGCAAATCTAGCACCTATTGACATTAACCTTGCGCTAAAACAGCACATGATCATGAACAAAGACAACTGCATTATTACAAAATGACAAAGTGCAGCAAGTATTACCCAATGACACTGTAAAACAGTAAGAAAATATTACAGATCCCAAGGTGACGTTCTATACTGAGGCACACTAATCAAGTCCATAGCAAAGCCAAACCCTCTCCAGTCTCTTACCTGTCACTAGACTGGATATAATGAGTGGCAACACAAGCATCTGCAGCAGCCTTATAAGAATCTCTCCAGGAAAAGCTAAGTACTTTATCTCCATGAGGGACATCTCATGTGATCGAAGGGCAAATCCAAGCAGGACTCCTACAGAAAACGGGGAGTACACGATGGAAACCATGAAACCTTTGTGCACAATGCAACACTGAACTACACGACCATGTCTGTGGTTTATGCATATTGCTGTCTGTCAACGTTATGGGAGAGGACTTACCAAGCACTACGGCTACGACAGTCAAGAGCACGAAGGCGTTTCGGCGCAGAAAGGCTCTGGCTCTCTCGCGTGTAATGAAGCTCATCCTCTTACGGTTCCTAGTCGTCTGTTTCTTCATTTCCAAACACAAGCGTAAAAGGCCTCTCACAGGGAACGGGGCTTTCTCAGAGTTTTCGTTCGGAAAAGGGGCTATTGCCAACAGAGGGCGTATCATTCATAACCACAAGTCATACAAGTAAAGGGAAAACATAAACATATAAAATGTAAGTCTTATATAAACTACAAAAACATGTAAAAGCAAACAGCCTTGCAACAATGGAGTGAATGGAAGCATAGATGAAAAAGAATTTGAGGTTTTAAGTCCTAAAGTGCTCCCTGAAGAGATGTGTCTTCAGTTGCTTTTGGAATGTGGACAGGGATTATGAAGTCCTCAAAGCAAGCGGAAGTTCATTCCACCATACAGGTGCTAGAGAAGAGAAGAGCCTAGGTTTACCAGTCTTTAGGAGGGGTGCAATTTACACCAAACCTAAAGAGTTTAAAAAGTCCTAGCCATCCTTAAATAGGACTAGTTCAGGTTCAGATTCAGGTAACTTTATTTATACCCGTAGGTAGGTTTGTTTTGTACTCACAAGTACTCACAAGCCTCACTGATCCAATTAAAAGATACATGGATAAAACCAAGATATAAAAGATGAGGAGACACTTTAGTGCCATGTTACATATTTTAAAAAACTAAAACAATAAACTGAAAGAATAAAATAAAGTAAAGTAAAAGTGCCAAAGTTTCTTCAAGACTTATTTAAATAAAGCAATAGCTACAGGAACAAAGCTGTTCGTATAGCATTTCGTCTTAGACCTCAGGGTTTTAAATCTCAGACCGGATGGGAGGTACTGTAACTCGCTGGCTAGAGGATGGGAGACATCATTACAGATGGAGCTGGCCATCCGTTGTACCAGCCTGTTGTACAGCGTCTCTAAGCTCAGCTGTGACTCCCCGATTAGTCGAATTGACCATTTAATAACCTGATCCAATGATTTTTTTGTCTTTCAGAGACAAGTTTCTAAACCATGACACGAGTGAAAAAGCTAAAATAGATTAAATAAAAGCACGATAAAAAGGCGTCATCATGGTCCTGTCTATCTGAAATCAAGACAACCTCCTCAGACAGAACATGAGCTGCTGTCCTCTCCTACACACGACTTCATAGTGTTCCTTAAAGTTCAGAGTAGAGTCAATGGTAGTTCCAAGATATTTATAAATTTCCACCATTTCAATGGCTTGTCCTTTAATAATGATATGCTGAGGTGTGATGGCATTCTTCCTGAAGTCAATGGTCATGTCATTGGTTTTTAAAAGGTTTAGCTGCAGGTGTGAATCCTCACACCACTTGACAAAATTGTCAATGACAGGGCCATGGCTTTTTCCATTTCCCTGAAAAAGACTGACAATCACAGAGTCATCAGCGTACTTCAGAATATAATGGTTTTTAACCGTGCTCTGGCATATATTGTGGTGAGCCAATGGAGATATACACTGTGTCAGATAAAACCCCATTGACTCTGACTCTCTGTGTCCTGTTCGTGGTGGTCAACATGGCAATATTTTATTGAGACCGGTACCAACTATGTCCACAATACACATTTGAGAGTTATTGTAAAACAATGATACAATTCCATATTTAACTATAGAACAAACCAGCAAGTGTCTAATATATGATCCCTGTATGTATAAGGGTACAAAAGAACTACAAAAAAAACAGTTTGATGTGAAACAAAGCAATTTCAGTGGAAACATGGAACGTCTGACTGTGCGTACATGTACAAGCACATCTTCAGCTGCACTGCCTTCCACACACTCCGAGGAAACCAAACAGAAGCAGGAAGGTCTTACTGACTGAATCAGCAATAACTAAAAACACTCTTGCTATAATGAGTCAGTTTTTAAAATATTATTATAATGCTAATGTGGTTGGTTTGTAAATGAAACAAAACATACAGAAAAATTGTGATCAACGTCATGAATCGTGATTTTAACCAAAAATATTGTGATGTGATATTTCAGCCATATCGCCCTCCCCAAGATGGGCCACACTTTTGTCACAAAAACTTTGTATTTATACTGTTAAAAAACACATTGTAGTAGTTTTTTAGTAGGTATACATTTATGTGTGCTCTGTTAAATGTTTTATCGTCAGTTTCATTAGTATCAAATGTTTAGTTAGAAGAAAAGAACAACACACTGAATATATGAAGGCATTTCAAAAGCACAGAAGAGGAAAATAACTGTTAGCTTGTTACAGTTGCAACCTAAGATTATGTATAAATCCAATTAACCAAGAAGTGTATTAGGCCAATCTGGTACCATTAAATGACACTATGGATTTACTTTCACAAAACCACAACTGAATTTAGAGGCATGCACAATGGAAAGCCCCCACAGCAAGGTGATCAGCACAGCAAGGATGGTGAGCCATTATATCTATATAACCAAATGCAATGTGAAAGGCAGATAAGTGTAGCAGGGCCGCACAAAGGAGAGGCGCTACACCAATGTGCTGATAGTATAAAGGGCTGAAAATTATTACGCAGCACAAGTTACAGAATCAGCATAGTTACAGCTCTGCAATTCTAAAATAAAACATCTGTGGTTCTGTCTTTACTGTGAAACACTAAAATCTTAAATAATCATATCCCTTACCATCTTTGACACTGTTATTGGGCATTTACTATTAGTTTACTAGTTTTGAATAAAACACATTCTGAATGTGGTCTCATGCAACTGAAAAAAATGTCTCCATGTCTAAGTGATTACATCCTACTTGCTACTTCTGCTGTTTTAAAAAATGGTTTGATAATTGATCCAGACCTAAATTAGAGAATAAAACTTTAATTGGAAAGAGAAAAAAAATCAAAATGACTGAGTATATAGAACATCTGCATTCAAGTTGTACTCCTATTTAAATTAAAAGAAAAATAATTTCAACAATAAATAATTAAATAAATTGATTCCGTCACATTTAAAGGTCAAACAATTCATTAAGGTTTCTGCATCGACAGTAAACACCTGTCTCACATACAATCGATAGTTGTACACATGGACTTTATAAATCTGACAATAACATAAAGAAAACCAGAAAGTAGTCAGCGGTAAATCAGATCTAATTTGATTACTGCACTCTTCACAGACAATAAACTTGTACAGAAATGCAGCTGGAAATACGTGTTAACATAAAACACTAATTAATTTGATGAAGGTCCGTATACCATTCCGGCTTCTCACAAAGTCCTCCTCAAATGAGGCATCTCTGTGAGATCCTCAAAAAGACAGGGTGTATTGGCAGCCCTGTGGCTGTTATTAGGAATTCTGTTTCAAAAGCCATTCTGAAAAAAGGAAAACTATTAAGGCTTTAGAAGAAAAGGCCTTAAGGCCATAACATTCTCAGAAGTAGTATCACTGTTTTCTTCATCTGAAATTTAACGTGTAAATCCACAAAACACATATAGTACTTATTTAAAAGTTTGAAACAACATATACCGCAAACAGCTATTTAAATCGTCTTAAATCGGCCTATATCTGTAATTTTGAGAAAATAATCGAAGACCCTTGCCGAACAATTCAAAACTTTTGTCTGAATAAATATTATGTTAACGTAGGCTACTTGTCTGTGATATTTTGTTTCGGAAATGTATACTGATTTTACAAAACTTTGTTGGTAATCCTTTCACTAACACAATTTCAAAGAAAAATTATCTATTGAAAATCGTTAAAATCAAATATTTAAAAAAAAAGGTATCGTCACCTGCAGTTTGCTGTAAAAGCTACAGCTGATTACTGTCTGAAACAGGCAAAAAATTAAAGTACCTTTAGAGTGTCCCCAAACCACCATGCGAAGAAAGGTAAAATATCACCCCTTACCTGTCTCTGACGTTGCCCACGTGGGTTTGTTTTTAATGTTTTTCCTCTATCTTTATTTAAAATACAGCATTTGGTTATACCATGCACAGCAGAAATGTAATGGAGTCGTCTATTTTACCTTTATTTGCGTTTATTACGTTCCACCATCTGAAACCTTCGCGATAGGTCTGGAAAGAGCTCAGGAAAGAACGTGTGGGAGGAAGAGGTTAAAGATGTTCAGGCGAGAAGAAAGGGAAACTGCCTTCCGTCCGCTCGAAACGCCATGTGTACTCGCGTTGTAATCAGCATCCTCCGCGTCTGTTTTGCTCAGAGCTCTGGAAAGCAACAAGGGAAAAAGATTGATGTGGAATAACGAATACCTGTATGGATAAATAGATTACCCATGTCAGATTGTGTATGATGTATGTATAATTCCATATCATGAATTCGTTATTTAAGGTTGAATTATACATTTAATTTGTATAATAATTATATCACGTCATTGTACTTTATATATTAAATAACTGTGTTCCACATGAAATAGACAAACAAAAACCTCGTATGGTCGACTTGACTTGCTGATAATAATATAATCGCTATACAAAAGACTGCAGCCCTATTGGTGTAATGTCATTGATCATCTATGACTTTGTACTTTAGAATGTTTAAATTTGAATTTATTACAGTTGATTGTTCAGTTGTTCTTTTTTCTGTTAAATAAAATACAGAGAGTGCACTCACAAGAGGCTGCGTGATACCTTTGTCCTCAGTGACACACCACAGCGATTACCACCGAAAGACAAATCAGAAGAAAACACTACGAACACTCCTGTACTACAATACAATCGCATTACTGAAAGGGTATGGGCTAGTATTCCAAATCATAGTAGTAAGCGTTCCAATTTTATGAAATACTGAACTTGCAGTAAATTATGTTGTAGCTATAGTAATATAGATAAAATGTTTCCATTACCATGACAACGTACTTCGTTCGGAATATCTGAGGGTATTTAATTTCCATCTCATGGGACAAACAGCACATGTAAATACCCTTCACACCTCCCCTCCAACACTGATTCCCACACATCTGATCCTTGGCTTTGTGCATGTGAGTTCACCGAGATAGTAAGAAAACAATTAATTTATATTAAGTCATATGTGCAGGGTCATTAGATTTAGAACCACTGTACCTGGTTCCAAAAATCTACAATAACAAAATTATAGGAAAAAAGTAGGATCTTTGTTTACAGTCCTTTATGTGGGCTTTCGTGTAGTATAGTAGTACAAGTCATCCGATTCTTTACATATGTGGGTCATACTTTTGTCATTTCAAGCAATTACAAGTGTGAAAGATGAAGTCTGTGTCGGACCATTCACAGGTTTACAGGAAAATCACCCTTACCGAGAAACGCAGCAATCGCATTGCTATGGTAACCTACTTTATCACAGCATGTGAAATGATGGCCGTGCATATTTATCGGAGTAATTATATTTTTGTCACAAGTAGAAATGAATGGAATCTGATTTAGGATTTAATGTATTTTTTGCTAATTGCTATAACAGTCTGTACCAGATATAAGGTAAATTGTAACATCAGCTTTTTCAAAAAAGCTTTAAGATGGTTAAATAAATTTTTATTAACCAGAACATAGAAAAGCACCCATAATGCTTATCCATCAATTTGCGATTTAAATATTTTTAAGATAAAAGAAAAATAAAATAGTTGTGAATGTTTATATAGTCTACAGAGAGTGCTGGAATATGCTGCAGTTTTTATGTAAAATGCTTTTAAATCACTCAGTTACTTAGCAACAAGCAAGTTTTGAAGACCAACAACAATACTCAAGGGGATTATTTTGCCATGTCTTTTTCCCCATTTTTAAGAAAACGCCTATATACAAATTTAGTGAGTGAGCACTGCGGCACAGTGCGTAGCTTCACACCTGCAAGGTTGTGGGTTTTCAGGGTCTTGGTGTATGCATGTGCATGCTTGTGCGTGTGTGCATGTACAGGCATGCATGTGTATAGTTTTTACATGTTCTCCCTGTGCATGCGTGGGTTTCCTACAGCTTCTTTGGAGAGTTTGTTATAAGCTTGGTTTCACAGCAGTCCTAATTGTTGTATTTCAACAGTCTGGTAAGAGCCACAATATTTTAGCCTAAAATTTGTGCATTTGAACCAGTGGACGCAATACAGACCCATAACATTAATATATTACTGCCACAAAAGGTCCTATCTGAACAATCTTACATTATTTTCATGTCAATTTCTGCATTTTTAGTCATAGTTGCTTTTAACAGGTGGCCAAATACTTGTAATTGTTACTTTCAGTGGGTTTATTTAGTGGGTTTATTTACAATTATCTTGCCAGTGTCACAGCCCAACTTGCCACACCCTCTGTTGAATACATGGAACTCTCATTTACAACACCATAAACTAAAGCTATTATTTAAGATGTTTCTTGGTTTTGTTTCATTGCAAAGTATTGCTGATTCTTTAGATGAAGAATGCAAGTGTTATTGGTGCCCCCTGTCCTCTGCTCATGAAGCTGCCTCTCCCTTCTCTCTCACATCCATCTTCTGTCCTTGTCCTTCAGTTCCACCCCCATGTCGTCTCTGTCCTTGACTGACTCTCCTGGCTCAACAAAACCCTGCCTGGCTTTTTTTGGATTGGTGTTTTGGTTTGAATTTTCAGTCATTATTTTAAAGCATTTTAAAAAGGCTAAGGCTAGAGCAAGAACATCAGTCTGGCTAAGTCTGGCTATATACCCATATTTTTTAAGTTACATTTACTTACATATGTACCTAGTCTTGATATGTCTATCAGTCTTGTCATTTTCCTAAGCGGGCCCAGAAGTGTGACTGCCCCTGTAAATGGAACACATCTACTGCTCTAACTTTCCAAATATGCTAATCAGTGCTTCCATATGCCAGACCAAAAGGACTGTCTCTATCAAAGCTATCAGACATGTTTTAACTACATGTCTGATAACACTAATTCAGTCACATCATTTTTGTTACAGAAATGTGACATTCCCCATATATTTCTGTAGCCAATTGAGTCAAAACATTGGTACCAAATAAGTAAGCCAATACCAAGTAAGTGTACCAAGTCACTGAAATTGACTTTACCAAACTAGCTTAGTTAAGATTTTAAAATATCACAGACATACAAAACAGTCTATCAGTTAGCAGAAATAACAGTATGTCTTGGGAAAAGCATTTTACTTTTTACTTTGTCAATTACAGAAAATTCAATTCAATGAATGAATATAAACAGGTAAAAATGCTCCATTCAGGTATTTACATTTATTCACAACCACAGAATTAAATCCAAATAATTATTACAATGAGCAATTTATAAATACAATTTATTCAGCTTCCCATGCTTATCTTGGTTAAAGTCACACAGGCTTAGAAAAGGATTCATAATTTGAGCGAAGTTTCTACCCCCAGGATATATTGTTGGTGATATTGAAAAGTTACACACTGAATAGACGTAACGGAAAAATAAGCAAAGGTACAAGCCAATGAAGCTCTGAGTGCAGAGGAGGTAGAAATAACCCAAAATGCAGAATATTTTTTAGTGTTTCAGCAATAAAACACACATTTCTTTGGTTGCTCATTATAACGTTTTATTGTTACAATATGGTGGTGGCCTAAGAAACAAAAAAATCGAGTATCAATGGCAAATTGTTAGCTTGTAGAAAGGGTTTACAAAAGTATGAAACTTAATACAAAAGCCATATAAAAAGCTAAAACACGTTCAACGTCAGAACTCCCAACAATAAAAATACATTAATCAAATGAAAACAGTTACATTTCATCAATTATATTATCAGTGATTCACCAATATAATATCCCATTATACTGTACATTATGGGAAAAGGTTTGAAAGCATGTATTATTCTAAATAAAAACAGAACTTGATCAAAATCACTGGTACCAGCATTCCTCAGATTGAACAGTGTCACAGCTATCACATGGAATGTTCCGTCAGTAACGCAATTGCCAACAACATGCTGTAAAGCTCCAGAACTGTTTTATGTGTCATCTTTTCAGAACATAATAGTCTTGCCAATCCCATGTACCCAGACTCCCTACCACAACATTATGTCAATTCAGACATCCTTAGATCCTTACATTTAACATCTTTGCAGCGCTTATAATGTGCAGACCTTGAAGCGGCCATGCACAAATAATACAACACATGGTGGCTACTGTTAATGTGTAAATGCTTGTCATTGCTATTGCAACCAGATTTAAGAGCACTAATGTTATTCAAGCTGTATTACATTTTTGCAGCATGTAAGAAATTCATTGAAAAAATGAGTACATCAAATAAAATGTATGCAAATTCCTCCCAGATGCTCCTAAATTAATTGAATAATCTTCATGCAATTAGAATTTATGCTATGTGACACATTCAACAGTTCAGCAGTTTTTTGTGTATGGTGTGCTGCTCAAAGGCAAAACAGGTTATGTAACTGGGCTTAGGTGAGTGTTTTCTCATAGACTGACCTCTCTGTTTAGCATTACCTAGTGTGCCCCCTCCCACCACACGAGTGTTCAGCACCCATAAAGTTAGATGTCATTCCTAAAATTAAAAAGGGACTGCTATTACACCATTCTCCACAAAACACAATTCTTCATTGCATAGGGACACAGAACAACTAAACATTACAATCATGTTTAATGTGGTACTGAAAGCTCTGCTACCTTGTTTAGTACACAGAAAAAACTGTGAAGAACCTAAATCTAGTTCACTAGAATTGTGATTTAGCAAAGATTTTTTGTGTAGCAATATATACCTTTTGATAGTACATGGTCATACTCATTTTATACGTTCACAAAAAATTTATTCAGACATGGATTCTTATGCATTCTATTTCACAACAGCCAGCACCCAAAAAAACCTGACACATAAAATTACATTTGTTCCAGTGACAATTCTGTAGTCATTTCAACTATGTTTATTGCTAAAAACGTAATCCAGTCACAGCCATTTATACAGCTGGATACTTCATTGGAGTAACTCGGGCAAAAAGCTCCCAACATAGCCAGTCACAGTACTCAAACCAACAACTTTCTGGTTATACAGCCGTGTTCTTAATGGAGACCTTTTCAGTGGCTGCACAATGTCTTCTATTACATATAGCATTATGTTTGAAGTATGGCTTAACATGTTTCCTAAAGTGTTTCTTTTTGTTAAGAGCTCTATTCAAGTAATGTAAAAAAAGAAATAAAAACATGTACGAATGGAGTGGCTTTAGTGTTTACAACAACCATAAAGGAAACATCATCATTAACATTTGTCAGCCATTTGACTACACTACCCCTAATCCAGTGTATCACTCAAGCAAACAACTGTATACATGTGACAGGAAATGACCTCATTAAAATCAAAATGTCTACACTTGAAATCCTAACTGACACAAAAGGCAGTGGTACAATTACCTCCTCCCTGTGTCACCTGCTGCACAGAACGTACCTAATGACAACAAGTTTCAAACTGCAACAGGCAGCAGTTTCCAGCTCTGAGTGTGTAATTTCTATCTGAAGCACATTTGTCCTACCCAAATTATAAAGAGGGAGATCACGGTCCACATTACTACATGTTTGTTTTTTGAAAATGTCTGAACACTGCTTATGCATTTTCTTTGGTGGTCATATACCGAAAAAAACCTTAACTGTAAAAAAGGCAAAAGGCATTTCCAGCTTTTTTTTTTTTTTTTTTTTCCTCCTTGCTTGAGGCACTTTTAGGTTAGTTAATCACTCACACAGAAATGTACAAAACACCAAAAACTATTCATTTAATATCTGATAAAGCTGCTCCTTTTTGAATGTGGTGATGATCGGAAGACCTAAGTCACTTTCAGTAAAATGTAAATGATTACATCACAGACAAAGCTATATGCTTCAGGGAATGCAGATTTACATCAAGCACTTAACCCATATTTTCCCCGTAATCAAACAAATCGCAGAATGCATGTAAAAACCAATGCCTTAACTGAGAACATCAGATGTAAAATCACTTTAGGGTCCAGCTTGCCAGTACAAAACACACAGGTGAAAAACAGTGTGGGCTATACAGAGACTGTGATTATAAAGACAATAAGAGCAGGAAATGAAAGCCATCAGTGACAGTGGCTGCAAAGACAATATTTGGATATGTGCTCCAGGTCATATTTGGATTTTCATTGTTAGCATGGAGTTACTACATGGAGTTCCTGACAGCCTCCTCTAGGGACTTCCTCGTCACCAGCAGCCTAACAACTTCTTCGTTCTTCTTGGTGAGCCTCTTCCGCGCCTGGTCATGGGTCACCATGGTCATATCCCAGCCATTCACCTGATTTCAGAAACAGGTACAACACCTTACACTCCTTCAGCATTTTCAGTCATCCAGTACCATGTTAATGTGGCAATCCAAGGATAAATAGGACCAAGCCACTATCAAACTAAGACTCATGGACCGGTGAAAAACCAGCTAGTTATGGACCAATAGTCACTACACAAATGATGCATTTTGTTGTACTATGGATGGGTTTAACTGCCAGTGGACTGCAAAGGAAAATGTACATTTACCTGCAGTGTCTTTCAGAGAGCTTAACCTAAGGCAACCCTTTAAAAAGTTTACAGTCTTGAAAACCACTTAGTTTCCTCTCAAATTTATCACACCCAATGTTAATAAAAATGCACAAGAACAAACCAAATTTAGCATTTATTCACTTACTGTCCAGAGTAATGTATCAAATGTAGGGTCCGAGCAAAGTCAGAGCACACTTATCAGACACTTCAGAGACCCCCATCTAATTGAAAACAGCCACATCTTGGGCAAAGCATAGTGGATATACAGTCAGTCTGCTTCCCATAGGCATCATCTTCTAAAAACTAAAGTGAAAACAAACCGTTTTAATACCCTAAACGGTAAAACACACTTTTTAAGGAAATGCACACTTGTAAATATTTTACACGATAATATTACTGGAACCTGACTTACATGTTGATATTGGTGCTACAATGATGTTAAAAAAAAGAAACTACAGCTCTTCTGCTTTGTTGGAACGTATGCAATCAATGCACAATTGTTAACAATGTCTCTGCTTGTTTATCTACAAATAAACTGCAGTTTAGGCAATCGAAAGGATACTTTACAAAATTAAGTAAACAGCAGCATCTAGTGGAAGTATGCAACCATATACTCAAGGGAAAATGACTAATTTATCTTAAACATAAATCTACTTCCATGACATCTAACTAAAAATGCCTTCCAAAAATAGGGATAAAGAAATCACACAATAATTGTGTCTTAGCTGTTAATAATTTAGTTTAGTCCAGTTTGCAAATATCCCATAGCAATTTTCAATATATTACATGTGCAATTTACTAAAGTATTATAGTATGGAGTTTAATTTTTGTCTACCTGTTACTGTATATTTTGTTTATATCAATATTGTTCCTATCCTGTTACTTTTTCACTAAGTGCCTCTGCTATCCCTTTGCTGCTGTAGCACTGAGAATTTCCCCACTGTGGGACTAATAAAGGATTATCTTATCAGATGCTCTAAATGATGTATCAAACTACTGTAAAATGTACAGTATGTAATATGTTCCACAACCCATAACGTAACTTGGTTTTTGCAGATGTCAGAATTTCCCTGACTGATATGGCAAAACTGAATTCACACGTGACCGACAATAAAACCAGGCAGTCGTCTGCCTTTCCACACACGCTGTTTGTTTGAGCTTTGCAATTGCAACTGGGTATCTTTTTTTGCTGGAGGCACTTTCAGCATGTTTTATTGAAAAAATTAGTTGTGCAAGTAAGCATTTGTGTATTGTGAATTATTATTTCATATCTAGAGAACTGTGTATATATCTATCCTTTTCTATAAGACCTTTGAAACAAACAGGTAAACTGATTTGAAGGGAATGGGAGGTGTAAAAAAGTGGGAGAAAGACAAAGACAACCATTTTCATAATATAGATTTGAAAGTTATGAAAATTGTAAAATAAAGAAATGTATTTCTTGAAATTAAAGAAATATCCATGAGGCCTGAAGCCCATTTGAAAGGGTTGGAAAGAAAAAACCTGCATCTTTACAAAGCAGAGCTGTCCAGGCAACAGTTCTCTATAATAAAAAAAAAAAAAAGTTTTTTTTTTTTTTTTTTTTTTAATGTACGGAAATGGTATTAATGCAAAAAAAAAACAATGCGCAGTGACCCCCATGTATAATGTAAAACATGCAGTAAGTTTTTCAATCCATTACAAAGAAAGAAAAACTAACTTAAGTAAATATTTTAAATAAATAGGTTGTGTCCACCCCTTAATTATTCTTGTGGAGCACAAGGGAGCAGTACCTGCATTATTTTGTCTCCTACCCTAAGACCTGCAACTTCTGCTGGTCCGCCTTTGGTGACCCTTGTGACATAGATACCCTGCATTAACACAAAAAAAAAAACAATATGAAGCATCTCTGCAAATCTCCTGCAATGGGTTGTTGTAGGGTTAATCTTGAAACACAGAGTAATAAAATATTCTTTGTGAATTATATGAGAGTGTATTTCATCGCAATACACCTTTGTTACCTTATCTGTTTTATCCTCAGAAAAAGGGTTCTGTCCTGGGTCTTGGTCAATTCCTCCTCCTATACTGAAACCCAGGATTAAATTTTCACATTGACGCAGTTTGCAAATTTGAATTCTTTCCTGGAACACACAAAATGGGAAGGTTAATGGACAGACATTAACCAATGTATATATTTCACATAAAATATCACAAATGTATAAATGTACATAGTACATACTGAGTTAAAAGGTCAGTGGGACACTCCTCTTCATTAAACAGATGTTCACAAAGAAATAAGCAACTTTCCACAACTATAGATGCCATTAAAGGCTCAACGTTTTGCTTTTTTCTTGAAACAAAACCATGAATGCCCCCACTGTTCACTCAGCCAATAAAGGGGTGAGGGAGTCTTTCATATGCACATTGAAATCACCAGTCTAATACATTCACAGCTGTTTCGATGTGGAAATAAACAAGGCCCTCTTTTACTGACAGATGCCACCTTCTGGCATGGTTCTCTGCATTTATATATACAAAGAGAGACTGTGCAAGCATGAACCCATATCTGTGGTACAGTGTGCCTGAAACTGCAGGCATTCTGATCCAGTTTTATACCCACCATGGGTGACCATGCAAACAGAAAGTAATCTTAAAAAGGCTCGATCTCCTCTGGACACAAGCCTGGACTTAGGAACAGTCAAGAGGAGCTGATCTGCAGACCTGAGCGCT